>OZ023262.1:306089326-306419326 GCA_964006375.1 Tillus elongatus | reverse complement strand
CTAACCAAACTTTGAAGGCATTTTGTCCTATTATGGGAATTTCAACTATATGGTAAACGAATTTTGTTTGAATTTATTAGAAATGAAACATTTTCGTGTATAGAAATATATATTACTTATATCCGTGCACAGCGGAGAGACATTATATAGGAATGATTATACAGCGCTTTTGGTCTTTGATTCCATAATATATAAACATTAATAGAAAATAGAAACAAGATAAAATAAGTAAATAAACACAAACATGACAGCTGACCGTGTTGTCAATACTTCACTCCATTTGGCATGAAAAGGGATGCGTTATATTGAAGAGGGAAACGTGCTGATTTGATACCAGCATAGAATTGAAATTCAGTTTTACTTTCATATACCTAGTAGTAGTAGCCGATAAAGTTGTCATACTTTTTTAGGATTGAAAAATGAGTGTTCTTAATTTGATGTAAGCCACTTTGAATGATCAGCATCTATCACTATTTTTCTGTGAGCATTCTTTACTACTCTATAATAGTTTGTAGTATGTCTGTAAACTTTTATTGGTTTCAAAGGGGGCATTGTAACACTATATTTGTTACTGGTGCACGCACATTAATAACAAGAATAAACTTTTATTGATGAAGTTTATCAACTGACACACCTTTAAGATTCACAAATGTATTTCACTGCTGTACACTTTGAACTTTGAGGACAATTTTTATTTCAAGTCAGATTTTATGGGTATTTTCAACTTGAAGGTAGGCAATTTGACTTGGAAGACCATTTATGCAGTAATTATGACTTTATAGCCGATCAGAAAGCCATTTTAGGTTAGCTCAGTGCCCAAAATATTTCCTGTGCTGTATTGCAATGAAATTGGTAATATATATGTAAGCTGGACTTCATAAGAAGACCTCCAATTTACTATACCACAGAGACATATTGCAGGTTAATATTAGGTAATAAATTACCTTAATGTAGGTATTTCAGGTATCTGGGCTTGGTAGTCGATTTTCAGTCCAATTTAGGACACACTTCGACCTAAAAACTACCAACTCTGGAATTGAAACACAAAAGTATATTCAAGTATATTTTATGAGTAAAATTAATCCAATTTTTTCCCAATTTAGTTACTTGTAAGTTACTGACTTTGGAGTAATTTTAATAGTCAAAAATAAGCTAGTTCGGAGCCGCATTTCCAAATTTGTAGTCATTATGACAATCAAGACAACATTTTAGTTAATTATTACCAAATTACAACTTGGTTAGGTTATTTGGACTCGAGTGCTGGTTAACATGCCTTAATTTGTTGCTTGGGTGCGTTATGGTAGCGAATTTTCACAAAAATATTTCAAATGGTGATAATTCAATTTCCCAATAAACGAGAATCTTCAGTTTTGATACACACTAAAACTTATATAAAGGCAGCGTGCGTACTACATTTAAAAAAAATACACAATGAGCGTCAGGCAACGATAAATTTGTTTTAGGAAACCATTTTTGTTATTTTGTTTGCAGAAACTGGTTCGATTGACTTGACTAAAACGGATCATCCAAGCGACTAATAATGAAAAATATCTGCCACGTTTATTATTTGGCAGGTACATTCCTTTTGTAAATAAATTATAACTTTGCAGATTAGCTAACGCGGCTTTCTAGAAAATAAATCAGAAACATGCTCAGATCGTCTTCTGGATGCACAAACCATGAGACATATTTCTTGCAAACAGTCCCCAAGAAAGTTATGGGAACAGGAGTGAAGAGAGGTGTTGGGCGGGGAAGAAAATAAAAAGGAAATGTGAGCGGAAAGTGCGAAAAAACCAGCTTAGTTGGACCTCTATAAGCTGCCTTTATCCCATTTTGCAGCTATACCTCCTTAAAATTCTGTTACCCCGCCCAGACCCCCTATATTCACCACAGGTACCGTAACTTTCTTGCCGGTTGTTCGCAAGAAACTTTTCTTGTTTACCTTGTTCTTGTTTATGCAGACGGTTCTAGGCATGCAGAAGGGGAAGGAGAACCCCTGTGACAAAGCAGCGAACCAAGGGTTTCAATTTATGTTTAAATGGTTACACCATTTCATTTGTTTAAAATATTTTTGCAAAAATGAAATTGAGGTTGCCTTGTTTGTCAGTCTAACATAGAGAGCTACAATATTTCATCATTTTCAAGAATGTGGATACATCAACAGTAAATAAGTGTTGAAAAGGGGCTGGGTGCAGCAAATATATTATGGTAGCGAATTTCTGTACATACGATAACTAAATTTCCTATTAATCTAGATTCTTCAATCTTGAACCACATTAACACCTTTTTCTTTTTTAATGTAACATTTTCACTTGGATCTTGCCGTTCGAATTCATTATTATTTGTAGTATTTGTATTATAACTCATTTTAATTAGTTCAAGGTGTTTACACTTTTGGCTAAATCACACAACTGAGCCAGCTAATCTTTATAAAACTTACCCTATAAATACTGACAACTCATACATAAAGTTTCTTGCAAAAACACCATTTGTCACTGACATCTGTGGTTTTTTCTGAAAACTGCTCTTGACATATGTGGTTTATGCAGAATCTCCTATATTTTAACCGATCATATCTTAGTCAACTGGGGTTTTGACGGAATTTTGTCACGTAAGGCATGTAGATAATTAGCTTATAAAGCCATAGGAGGCGCAAGTCCAAGTTCGACAAAAAGTGACAAATGGGGTTTTTGCAAAGAACGCCTCAATTGGTTTTGAAAAACCTTTTTTGTTGTTTTGTTTGCAAAAACTAGTTAGATTGTGTTGACTAAAACAAAACCATCTAAGCAATTAAAAGCAAAAATACCTGCGATATTTATAATTTGGCAGGTACATTCCCTTTGTAAATAATGAATTCTTTTCTGACAACATTTTGTGACTTATATGCAATTTGTAACACAATTTTTTTAATGCAGGGCTTACATATATCCTCGCATATATCTCACCAAATTATATTTTTCTAGCTCCATAGAGAATATAAATTTCTTCAAAAAGTCGCTTACTGGGACCTCTAAAACACATCTCTCAGGTCCGTTTAAATTTAAAGAATTAGTTTTAATAATATACTTTACTAATAGTTTAGAACTCTACTATAACACTACTATAATGCACTTGCTGCTTCGCGAACATTTTTTATTGTTTAAACAAAGAAAACTATTTTCATAAATAATTCGAGGTAACGACTTTTGAATTTGCAATTATGTAGAAGAAATTTCGTAAGAAGTATGTTCCAAAAAGCCTCAAGTTTCAGCTTCAACTGTCCTTGAGTTTGCTAACATATTTGCCGCAAATTCATTTCCAATAGATCCTTTCTCTAATGATTTGGCAGTAGTTTCAATTATAGAGTTTATAGCATGGTGTACAATTTTTGGTGAATTTTCGTAGAAAAATTTTCCTATGGACGAAACCGCGACTTTTAGATGTTGTAAATATTTCTTCAAATGAGCGCGAACAAGGCCCTGGAATCCATATCTGGTGTCAGTTTCAATTTTTATATGGTTAGATATAGATAGACAAGGTTACGCACTTTTACGGTCAAGCTCCATAAATCCGTTATTATTATTCTGTGAATAATTATATTTTGACAAGTGTAGTTTTTGTGTAAATTGTTTGTTGGCCACGAAATTGGGCAACCAGTTTTTCGGGAAAATTTTTAATTTATGTTCGGAAAATTTTTGTGCTTTTTCAAAAATACAGTTATTTTGATGGAATATGATACATACTTTCTACTATAAAGGTTATACTTTCTACGCCATTTGATGTCTTTCATTAAAAGAAGACATATTATCTAACATGAAAATTCGCTATCGTAACGCACATGCTACGTCTGGACTTTTAATTTTAATTGTAATAAGAAACCAAAGTATATAAATTTTAATATATTTAGTTTATTAGTGAGTTATCGTATTTTTTTTAAATTTTCGGCAAACATAAACATTTTTTACGATTTTTTCCATACTTTTTTAAACACAATGATCCTGAAAAAAATAGGAAACATCCAAAGTAACAATTTTAACAACTGTGTTAATTTTTTTATTCCTTCCATTGAAAGAATTAAAAAAACATTTTTATAGCCAATTTTTATAAAAAAATTTGACACACTACTATCTACACAAATTTTTATGTTTTTAGTGAATTTTTTTCTTAGAAAAAATGCACTAATGAGGATATCCCGACTTTTAAATTTTGAAAAAATTTCTTTAAATGAGCGCGATCTAGGACCTCTAGTACCCATATCCCGGGTCAGTTTCAATTTTTATATGTTTATATATATATATATATATATATATATATATATATATATATATATATATATATATATATATATATATATATATATATATATATATATATATATATATATATATATATATATATGTGTATGTATCACACCGATAACTTAAAAAATAATGGACCGATTCTGATGAAATTCAGCATGTACCTTCCTTTTATAAGTGGCTTGGACAAGTTCATTAGCCAGGAAAATCGAACCAGGTTCTCCAGAGTTTTCTATCAAAAAAAATTTTTATCTCAAAAAATAGAAAAGCTATGGTAACCAAATTTGGTACGTAAGTTTACGACATTAAAAGGGAAACTATATACCAAAATTTATATTTCTATGTCAAAAGAGAATAAAGTATTTTGTGCCAGATCATTTCTATGAAAATTCACTAGCATAACGCATTTTCTGCGTCCAGACTTTTTTAGTTAATGAAAAATACACTTTCTTACATTTAAAAATAGTGCTGAAAACTGAATCATAACTTCCACACAGCTGTGATAATCTACTCTCCCAGAAAGACATTCTTATGAAATAAATTTAGGGTACATGACTTGACCTCAAACAAACTATTTGTATTCCTGTACCCATTACGTTCTGAAACGTTGTATTACTCGAGTTTTAACGAAAAAATGTCAATTTTCACCAAATCACTCCTCGTATATTCGCTACCCTCTTAAGGATCTTACCCAAAAACAATTCGAAGCGTTCCTTTATCGAGTGCTAACTGGATACCAAATTTGAAGATGATATCTCAGTTCCGAAACTTATTGCGCCTACTATCAGACAGACGTACAGGCAGTCAGGCCGACCGACAAACCATGCGTTTTGAGACTTTTTACGTTGTTTTGCAAATAAATAATCGTAATTTCTGTCACAGATATTCCAGCCCCACACATCTGTTTGATGAAATTGAAAGTTTTATAATAAACAACCCTAAAACGTTATATTACTCGAGTTTTAACGAAAAAATGTTATGTATCAAATTTGAAGACGATATCTCAATTCGTTCTAAAGTTATCGTGACTACGAACATATAGATCGACAGACAAAAAATGTTCGTTGATAAATCATGTTTTCTATGTTTTGATACATTTTACTGAGTTTAGGCAAACAAAATTGAAATTTTCGTCGCCGTTGCCATACATTTATATGCATTTATAAAAATACATTTGTGAAAATTCGCCAATTTCTGATTATTTTTGGTGAATTTTTGTAGGAAAAATTACAAAAAAATCACTAATGAAGAGATTGCGACTTTTCAATTTTCCGAAAAATTTCTTTAAGCGAGGGTGAACCCCTGAAACCCATATTCGGGGTCAGTTTCAATTACTTCCATATCGTCAATACGTATGGAAGTATGGCATCGGCGGCGAAAATTTCAAAAATTTTCTGAGAGGATGTGTTCATATATTCTATTGTGGATGCATCTATTTGTTTGTCCTACATAAGTTCGGGAATAGTCGGAACAAGGAATTTCGTAAACTCCGTGGGATTCGTTTGGAATCGTATTCTTGGGACTTTTTATCAGATTTGTCAGTTGTTGCCCTGTTGTGAATATTGTTTTGGTATTATGGGTTCTAAAAATGCGGCTGATTTTGTCGGTGACACCTTTAATGCATGGTAAAAATGCTGTGTTGTGTGGACTCTGCCTGTTCTTGTTGTGGTGTAGTGGTTTGTTGTTGTGCGTTTCTAATGTTTCGTAGTATGTGATTGTTGTATTCGTTTTCCAGCAATGCCTGTCTTAAAAAGTATTAGTCTGTCTGTTTACTGTTGTTGTCCGTTAGTCTGAGGTATGGTGTTACTAGTGTTCGAACCACGCAATTTACTTGCGATGGGTGATGATGAGATTGGGCGTTAAAATAACGATTATTGTGGGTTCGTTTTCGGTAGACAGTGTAAGAAAATCCTCTGACTGGGTTTTTAGTGATGCATACATCTAAGAAAGGCAAAGAAAAATTATTTTCTATTTCCATGGTGAACTGAATTTAGGGGTTGATGTTACTTAGGTAAGAAAGGAATTCATCTAGAGATTGTTTACCTTGTGGCCAGACAGCGAAAATGTCGTTAACGTATAATAATCAGCAGCTTGGTTTAAGTTGGGACGAATTGAGTGGTTGTGTCTCGAAGTTTTTCATGAAAATGTTAGCCAATGCAGGAGAGAGTGGTGAACCCATTGGAGCACCTCGAACTTGTTTGCAAAATTTGTTTTGAAAAAGGAAATAAGTGTTAGACGTGCAGTGTTCTAGAAGACCTAAGATATTTTGTGAAATATTGTGTTTATTGTCGAAAATATCAAGTGTTTCATATAGAGGTATATTAGTGAATAAGGAAACTATATCAAAGCTAACGAGGATGTCGTTTTGAGAAATAGTGTTGTTTTCAAGAAGCCAATGAAATAGATGCCCCATAACCTGACTCAACAAATACCTGAAAACCTCTTAATTCTTTAAGTACCGTGACGAAAGCCCATGACTCAACAAATACCTGAAATCCTCTTAATCCTTTAAGTACCATGACGAAATCCCCTGACTTAATTAACCGTGACCCGACTAATAACGAAGCAGGTATACGAAACGGTACATACAATACAGGACGTGCAACGAACTGTCAGATATCTCTTAGACCCAGGGTTGTACACACTGAGACCCTGGAGACGATCTTCGGCGAGATTTGGGGAGTAGGCAGATTGAAACCCGTTATCGAGCTACAACAAAAACACCAATAACTCAAAAAATAATCAACCGATTTTGGTAAAATGTGGTAGGTGGCTTCCTTTTGCAATAGTCTTGGATACGTTCGTTAGCCAGGAAAATCGCAAAAGTTTTTCCTGGAAAATTTTCGGTTTGCTTTCGAAATATTTTTGTATCTCCTAAAATAACAAAGCCATGGCAACCAAATTTGGTACTTGAGTTTTCACTATTAAACTTACCCTAGATGCCGAAATTCAGATCTCTAAGTTGGAAGGAAGACATTTAAAAAATCTTCGGTACGACTGATGATCAGAGCAATGCATAAAACCAAAACATTTAGTGTGGATAACAAGATCTATTATATTACAGACAAAGATTAGTTTCTTTTTGACGCAAAAAGGTCAAGAAATAACAGAAAAAATACTTTGAAAATTTTATAGTTTTTCTTCTTAAAATATCAAAGCTGCGGTTTGAAACGTCAAAATTTGCAATTTTTAGATGGAGAACCTGAAACAAATACTGGATATGTAAAGCAAATGTCATAATCAATGTGTTTTACAAAGCCTTAAGTTACAGCTTCAACCATCATTGTCGTTCATTTTACTAAAATATTTGAACAAAATTCATTTAAAATAGACTCTTTTTCAAATGATTTGGGAGTAGTTTCAGTTATTGAGTTTGTGGCTTAATGGTCTGTATTTTTTCGTTAATTTTCGTAGAAAAAAATCGTTATTGAGAAGACTGCGACTTTTAAATTTTTAAAATATTTCTTCAAAGGAGTGCGAACTAGGCGCCTCCAGGGTTATTTTAAGTTTTTACATATTTAGATATACAATGTGTAAAAGCCAAATGGAATAAATTCATTATTTCGGTTACTGTACATTCTTATAAAAAAATCCCGAAACACGTCAAATTTAAATTATAAATTGACATTTTTCAACGTGAAAATGCGATCCCTACCTTCATCCCCCTTCGAATGACAGGTACAACCCCCAATTTTCTAAGGGGAAATAGGCTTGTGATATATCGTTTGAAAGATCTGTTCATTCTCTATTGAAAAATGTTATCGTTTTCAAGTTTATTGCAACAATTAAGATAGAACAAAACAAAATCATGTGGTTACCGAAATTCGCTATAAAATACTCAAAACTTATTACAATATTGTAATTAGTATACTCAAAACTTATTTCCCGTTTAGGTCTTGAAGATAAGAAAGTAAGCAAAACCCATAGTAACGTGCTTTTTACATTGTATCAATTAAAAATACATTAAAGAGTTTCCGAGGCAATGTTAGTTTGTTTAAAATGCCTAAGCAAATTGTTTTGTAATTATAAGTTTTCATTTAAATTGTTAGTATTATAATTTTAGTTTGAATTTCGTTAACTTCAATTCTGAAAAATGGTTAGATTAACGGAAAGGCATAAAATAACAGTTATACAAATGATTGGTTACGAAGATAAAACCCGAACACAACATGAAGTGATTCGCCTATTTCATGATGAATTTCCTGATTTACCGCCTATATCCCAAGGAACAATTAGTAAAATAGAGAAGCAGTTTCGCGAGTTTGGTCATGTAAGGCAGATAAAAAAAGCATCCAATGCACTGAGTGATGAAATCAAATTAGATTTGATGCTTGAATTTGTGGAAAACCCACATACATCGGCTAGACAGGCGTATCTAATAGTGTTTATTCGAACGCCATTTACTTTAATACCGTCATTAACTTTCTCAAGAGCCTTTTTGAACAGAAGCTCGGAATACAGATTAAACAACATGGGTGACAATACGCATCCCTGTCTTACCCCTTTCCCAATATTTATGCTGTTAGAAGTTTCGGCCTGTATTCGAATTTTGTCCACTTGGTACGCTATAAGTTTTTGATTAATGTTAAGCTCTTGCCATCTAGACCTATATTTCGTAGGGCGTCTATCAATTTCGGATGCTTCACTCGATCGAAGTTTTTGTTCGAAAGTTTTTTTATCTCAAAAAATAAAAAAAGCTATGATAACAAAATTTGGTAGGTAGGTTTACGACATAAAAAGTAAACTATACACCAAAATTTAGATTCTTATGTCACAAGAAAAAAAGTTATAATAAAATATTTTGTGCCAGATTATTTCTATGAAAATTCACTACCATAACGCACTTGCTGCGTCCAGGCTTTTTAGAAGACAGCATGAATGTTTTGACCTGAACTATTTCTTTGTGCGGCCTTAAGGCTCAGAAACAAATATTACTTGAGTTTTCTTGAAGTATATTTTTCGGCTACTTTGGATTAACGTATACGTCGCCTTAATCAATCAGTTTCACCAGTTAATTTGAACTCGCAATTCTATTTTTAGAAGTTATTTGTTTCCGTCTTGCAGAATGTTCCAGATGAATCCACACGATCAACATTCTCCTGCTGATATTTTGTTAATTATTCTCTGCCTTACCAGCTTTGTGAAATCAGAAAGTAATTAGGGTTTAAGCTAAATGAAACTGAAAACAAAATAATGCGGAGAATGTCGAAAATGAGGCAGGCAAAGACTAAATGAATGTATAGGATTAGGCAAAGAAAATGCTTAGCGTATCTGTATGTAATTATGTCATTAAGTTTCTTAGAATTGGTACAGAACGTACTGACGCAGCAAGTGTGGTATGATGTTTTTTCATTACAACTTCTTTTAGTTAGCAGTTTCAAAAATAATGATATAAAATTATAATTATATACTAGCAAAATGAGTAGAATGGTGGTACTCATAATACGTGGCTTATTTTTTTAAATAAGATTCGTTTGCAAATAAGAGTGAAAATAAGGCGCCATCGCCGCATGTACCTCTTCTCCCAGCATGATTTGGGCGCATTCAGAAGCTATTTGAAGCGGTATCGTCCTTCTGTGTGCTGAGCTGTAGAACTTTTTAATATTTAAGAACACTGAGTCGCCCGTTGACTGTTTTTTTTCCTCAGGGCTCGTCCGCGGCCTTGCCGCCCTGATAGCACTGCAGCCTTTGGTTGATTGTGCATACCCTTAGTCTTACTCCACCCATTCTAAAATCACTGTGCCTTGAACTAGTCTGCACAGCGATTGGTAGGGTGAAGTTTTATATTGTTCTGTCTCCGGTCTAGAATGACCGTAGATCAGTTGTTTTTGCGGTCCGGAGCTTTACACTCGCACAAGATGTGCTGGGATGATTCCTCCCCCTCGCCGCAGAGTCCGCATGCGAGGTCCCCTACAAACCGCCCTATCTTATGTAAGTGTTTCTTGACGGCCATGTGTCCCGTCAAGATACCTGTTGTGTTTCTGAGCTGACCTGACCTGACCTGACCTGTTGTGTTTCTGAGCTGAGCTGACCTGACCTGACCTGTTGTGTTTCTGAGCTGTCCTCTGCTAGGATGTAGCAGCTCCACAGCTCTCTTTAAACTGGATTCGTCAATTATTGACTTTCCATGTCTGAGCCCTGGACAGTCTGCCCAGTACACCTTGTGTTGGTTTCTGACCCAGGACCTAATAGCTCCCTTGGCAATGCTCTTTGTCACACCCAGAGCTGGTTCTGGTCCCATAAATGTTTCTGCTGACCATCTCTTCGCGAGACTGTCATTGCCTTTGACCTCCCGAGTGACCCGGCACCAAGATGAGGGTCACCTCATTCTGCCCAGCCAGGTCGCTCGTCTCGTCTCGGCACTCACTCACCAGCCAGGAATTTACCCGTGGGCTACTTAGTTCCTCAAGGGCTGCCTGGCTGTCTGTGGCTATGAGGATCCGCTTGTTGGTGTAGCCCCTCCTCCTGTTTTCCCACACACAGTGCAGGATGGCGGACATTTCGGCCTGAAACACCGTTCCATGGGCTCCGAGGGAAATACTACGACTTACCCTCGGTCCTTCCGAGTAAACACCTGCCCCCGGCCCACGCTCCCCGCCGGATCCGTTTGTGAACCAGACGAGCGCGTCCCGTGGTATGCCCGGCGTCTCCTCCCGCCCTACCTCGCGGTCGGGGATTTCCACTGTAAAGTTGTTTTTCCTGCACATTCGCGGGCTCGCGATGTCTGACCTCATTTCAAGCATGGGCTCCTTCACGATCTCCTGAATTTTGCAGTGGCGCCTGAAGCTTGGGTTGATCTTCAGTCTACCGTTGCAGGCTAGTCTGTATAGTGCTAGTCCGGCCTATCCCATAATAACTAAGTGTGTGTGTGTGTGTGTGTGTGGGGGGGGGGGGGGGCAGATCCAGCAACACCTCCATGGCGGCTGTTGGGGTAATGACTCAATATGCTATTAACCTAAGGTCGTTGGCTAGGAAACCAGTTTTCTCGGAAACATTTAAAGTTTATTTTCAGAAAATTTTTGGACATTTTTAAACAATAAGTTATTTTGATTATATATGGTACATTGCTTCTACTATCTAGGTTATGCCGGTAACCAAATTAATGCATCCTTGCATTAAAGACATATTTGCTATTCAAAACATTTTTATAAAAATTCACTTCCATAACGCACTTGCTGCGTCCACACTTTTTTTACTAGACCTAAAAGATATTTAAATTAAGATTAAATTCTGTTGTGTTGGGACATTTTTATTAGCTAACCCCGTGCTCCAGAATTCTGTTATATTACATCAGAAACGTGTCATGATGCTTTTGAAGTTGTGGATCGACAAGCTTGATAGACTGGAATCAATCGATGGCGTCTCAAGGTCAACAGAAATGAAAAGTTTAATCAGGAATTCGTTTTCAACTCATGTTTCGTTCGAGCCTCTGCATCTAATGGTTACACGAACTGACAGCACAGTTATTTATGATAATTAACTTCAAGCTAAAACAAAAAGTACCAAACTTAACGAATCGACCCGAATTAAACAACTCTATAATGTGATCAAGATCCAAATGGAATAAATTCAGTAATAGAAATAGTCATATATTTTGTAACTTACTTTTACTACTATCGACTGGTTAAATTTTAAAAAGTCTGGACGCAGAAAGTGCGATATGGAAGTGAATTTTCATAAAAGTGTTTTTAATATCAAAGAGGTATTATGTCTTTCTAATGCAAGCAGGCATGAATCTGGTTACCGGTATAGCCTATATAGTAGAAACAATGTACAATATTTTATCAAAATTACTTATTGTTTGAAAATGTACAACATTTTTTCGAAAATAAACTTAAAACGTTTTCAAGAAAACTGGTTTCCTAGTCAACAAACCTTCGGTTAATAGCAGATTGAGTTGTTGAATTTTGAAGGATTTAATGAAAATTCGGTACCAAAACGCATTTACTGCGTGTAGATTTTTTCTTACAAACATGCATCATATTTAGAGAAAAAAATGCAAAATGGCAATAATATAAAGGTGTTCGAAAAAAGCGATTGTAGGCATCACCAACGACTTATGAACCAGCCTGTGATGGTCAAAATATTTTTATAAGATGCAGCTTAAGACACCCTGTAGTTAACGTATAAAATTTTTTCTCGTATCTTGTATAATAACAGTTTTATTGAGCTTTACCGTAGAAGTGCGTCACCCTGTATATATGTAAACAGATAAAAACTGAAAGTACATCCGGATATGGATTCTAGAGGTGCCTAGTTTGCGCTCATTTGAAGAAATCTTTTTAACATTCAAAAGTGGCGGTCTCCTCATTAATGAATTTTTTCTACGAAAATTAGCTAAAAATTATGGACCGTTGAACCAAAACATAACTAAGCCTACAAGCCAAAGCATCAACTTAACTAAACCTACAGCTAAAGAGACAGAGAAAGGGTTTATGTGAAATGAATTTTCTGTGAATATTTTAGTAAAATGAAGGACAATGAGGGTAGAAGCGTAAACTTAAGGGTTAGCAGAACACTCTTTTGCGATATTTTCGTTACGTAATCCGTATTTGTTTCAGGTTCTTTGCCTAAATTTTGCCAATTTTGACGTTTCAAATAGTAACTTTAACGTTTTGAGTAAAATCTAAAATTAATTTTCTTTAAATGCCTATAACTTTTTATCTTTTAACTAACAGACTTAAATTTTATATATATATATATATATATATATATATATATATATATATATATATATATATATATATATATATATATATATATATATATATATATATATATAAACATATAAAAACTGAAACTGAACCCAGATATGTGTTCTAGGGGTCCTAATTAGAGCTCATTTGAAGATTTTTTATTTTATTCAAAAGTCGGGATCTCCTCCCCTCTGATCTGGTCACAATTACACACATGAAGATTTGAACCTGTAACCACACAAACACATTAAGTTTTGAACATGTAGTTACATATATGTATAAAGATTTGAACCTATCACCATACAAACATATTAAGTTTTGAACATGTAGTTACATATATGTCTAAATATTTTAACCTGTACATACATACACAGATACAACAAACAACAAACGTACATCAAGATTTGAACCTGTAGCCACGCATGCACATCCACCACTTGTCACATGCCAGCTGTCAATGAACCTTCCTTGCTGACGTCAGAAGTCAGCTGTCAAATGTCACATGTCAGATGTCCGGTGACCGATGATGTCACGGTGGTGGTGGTGGTGGAGGTTGGTGGTGGTGGTGGAGGTTGGTGGTGGTGGTGGTGGAGGCTTTGGAATGGTGGTGGTGGTGGTTCGGGGACTGTCTGGCTCAAGTGTCCGATTACCTACTGTTATTCATACAAACTTTTTTGTTTTTGTGCGTTTCTCTGGTCATCAGTGGCATCAATTTTTTTTAATGGCTTTAAGTTTTTTTTTCTTCTAATTTACAAATCTAAATTTTGGTACATAGTTTCTTTTTGTGGTATAAAGCGGCGTACCAAATTTGGTTGCCATAACTTTGTTATTTCCGAAGATATATTTTTTTCAAGCCGACCTTCCTGGATAACGAACTTATCCAAGCCATTTACAAGAGGAAGGCACTATAATAACTATTAATAAATTTTGTCGAAATCGGCCGAGTATTTTTTGAGTTATCGGTGTGATATATACATTTTATATATATATATATATATATATATATATATATATATATATATATATATATATATATATATATATGTATATATATATATATATATATATATATATATATATATATATATATATATATATATATATATATATATATATATATATATATATATTGGTTCTAGGGGCCTAGTTTGCGTGAATTTGAAGAAATAAAACTGAAAACCAAAGAACTGCTCATTAGTGAATTTTTTAAAGAAAATTCACTAAAAGATTAAATAATTCAAGTAAAAGTTATCAATGTGAGTGATAACTCCAAAGTTTCCAAATTAAACTTAAAACTGGTTAAACTTCCAAATCTAACGCATTTAATTAATGCAAAATAGAACCTCGGTGGTTCAGGGGTAAGAACGTGTACCTCTCAGCCGAAGGGTACTGGGTTTCATCCCAGAGTACTCCTTTCACTTTTTTAGTACAAACTGTCACATTAACATCAACCGAGGTTCTGGCATTGTATTTGAGCAAGTTGAATGTCTGCACGTTCCGCCCTTAGGAGTGGGCGTAAAGCCGTCTGTAGCGTGTCCAAATGATGTTGGGCACGTTAAAGATCCCTACCCTCCTTACAGAAAGGCAGGGGTTCGGCAAAATTTTCAGTATAGAGAGGTGAAACTGCTTCCTGGCGTCGGTGATTGGCCATAATCGCGGAAATAGGCCGACGTTAAGGAAACAAAACACACACATCCACACAATTAATGCCAATTAAAGTTACCCATGTCAATGATAACTACAAAGTTTCCATATATACGTACAATTTGGAGAACCCAATTCCTCACAATACAGTTTTCTGACCCGACGATCGTTTCGCTAACAAAGTTAGGGTCATCAGGTCGATGAGTAAAAAAGTAAAAAGTGATCAGTTTACTCATCCCCTTGATGACGCTAACTTTGTTAGCGAAACGATCGTCGGGTAAGAAAACTGTATTGTGATGAGTTGGGTTCTCCAAATTGTACTTATCAGTGCTCATCACAGGTTCCAATCTTCACTCATTACAAAGTTTCCAAACAAAACTTATAATTCACGATCCAGTGATGTGTGTTTTTGATTCTTTAACGTCGGCCTATTTCCGCGATTATGGCCAATCACCGACGCCAGGGAGCAGTTTCACCTCGCTATCCTGAGAATTTTGCCGAACCCCTGTCTTTGTAAGGAGGGTAGGGATCTTTAACGTGTTCAACATCGCATGGACACGGGACCGACGGCTTTACGCCCCCTCCGAAGAGCGGAACATTGAACTTGCTCAAATACAATGCCAGAACCTTGGTTAATGTTAATGTTATAGTTTGTACTGAACAAGTGAAAGGAGAACCCTGGGATCGAACCCAGTACCCTTCGTGTCAGAGGCATACCGTCTTGGCCCTGAACCACCATGGCTCTACGATCAAGTAATAAAACATAGAGAAAATAAGGGGAGTATACAAGACAAACAGATTGCAGGCTATACAAAAGTGAAACTAAAAGTACAGGGAGGGCGTCAGTGAGGTAATAGGCCTCACAAATAAACAGTCCAACCAACAATCCAAACTAAACTGACAATGCTAAAGACAAAGATTTAAAAAAAAAATTCGCTTAAACTCGTAAAAAGTGTCAAAACATATAGAAAACATGATTTGGGAACGAAAATGTTGCGTGTTTGTCGGTCTGTATGTCTGTCTGTTTGTAGCCACGATAACTTTAAAACGAATTGAGCTATCGTTTTTAAATTTGTTGTTCAGTTAGTACCGGATAAACGAACGGTTCGGATTGTTTTTAGGTAAAATCGCTCCAGTTGGTGAGACATTCTTTTCGTTAAAACGCGAGTAATATAACGTTTTAGGTTTTGTTTATTAGAAAACTTTCAATTTTATCAAACATCTAGTATTCTGTGCTAAATTTAAATTAGGGGATAAATGTATGGATGTGGAACATCGGTGTCAGAAATTTCGATTTTTTTTGTTGCTAAAACAGCGTGAAAAGTCTTAAAACCTATAGAAAACCTGATATTGAACGAACATTTTTTTGTGTGTCGGCAGGTCGGTCGGTCGGTCTGTCAGTCTGTACGTCTGTCTGTAAGTGGGCGCAATAAGCTTCCCTAAATAAGAATTGGGATATAATCTTCAAATTTGGTGTCCAATTAGCACTTCGACAAAGGAACGCTTGGAATTGTTTTTGGATAAGATCGATTCAGGGGGTAGGGGATGAGTAAGGGGTGATTTGGTGAAAATTGATATTTTTGCGTTAAAAGTCTGATAACATAACGTTTCAGAAATTTATGAATACAGGAATACGAATATATACGTTATTAATTTCGTGAGAATGTCTTTCTGTGAGAGTAGATTATCACAACTAGGTGGAAGTTATGATGCAATTTGCAGCACAATTTTTTAGGGTTCGGTAATTTTGATGTTTTAGTGAATTTTCTTAAAAAAATTAACTAATGAGGAGATCTCGACTTTTGAATTTTGAAAAAATGTCTTCAAATCACCGCTAATTAGGTCCGCTAGAACACATATCCGGGGCCACTTTCAATTTTTATATGTATGTATATATGTATATATATATATATATATATATATATATATATATATATATATATATATATATATATATATATATATATATATATATATATATATATATATATATATCACACCGATAACTCAAAAAATAATGGGCCAATTTTGATTGAATTTGGTGAATACGTCCCTTGTACAAGTGGCTTGGATAAGTTCGTTAGCCAGGAAAATCCGCCGAGGTTTTCCCGGAAAATTTTGTGTTTTCTTTCGAAAAAAATTTATATCCCCGGAATTAACAAAGTAAGGGCAACCAAATTTGGTACGCGGGTTTATATCATTATAGGTCAAATTTGGCTCTGTGGGTTAAAGGACAAAAAAGTTACAGGCATTTACCGAAAAATAAATTTGGGTTTTCCTCAAAACGTCAAAGTCGCGATTTAAAACGTCAAAATTGGTAATATTTAGTCAATGAGCCTGAAACTAATATGAGCTATGGAAAAAAACAGTCTCAAGAATAATGTTTTACAAGGCCTGAAGTATTAGTTTCAATCGCCATTGTCCTTCATTTTACTAAAATATTTCCATAAAATTCATTTCAAATAGACCCTTTCTCTGATGCTTAGGCAGTAGTGTTGGCTATTGAGTTTATCGTTTAATGGTATACCATTTTTGTCGGTTTTTCGTAAAAAACCATTAAAGCTCAATATATCCGTTAGTATGCAAGATACGAAAAAAATAATTGTATACATTAATTATAGGGTGTCTTGAGCTACATCTTAAAAAAATTTTCTACAATTACAGGTGACCCATAAGTCGTTAGTGATTCAAATTTTCTTTTTATTTTAATTGAATACGCCTTGTGTTATTGCATTTTTGCATTTTCCATCGAAATATAATACATCTTTATAAGAAAAAAAATCGGGACTCAGCAAGTGCGTTATGGTAGCGAATTTTCATTAAATGCTTTAAATTTGAATAGCTCAATTTGCTATTAACCTATAAGGTTGACCAAGAAACCAGTTTTTTCGGGAACACTTTAAGTTTACTTTCGGAAATTTTTGTACATTTTCAAACAATAAAGTTATTTTGATGAAACATGGCACATTGTTTCTACTATATAGGTTATACTGGTAACCAAATTTGATGTCTGCTTTCTTAAAACAAACATATTTGATATTAAAAACATTTTCATGAAAATTCACTACCATAACGCACTGGCTGCGTCCAGACTTTTTAAAATTTGGGATCATCGTGTGCATTAATTGGTCCGAATTATGGAACACATACTGTAATTAGTTTACGAATTGTTAAATCTTCTCAGCGTTTTTTGCTATTTAGAATAAGAGAAATAAGGCATCATGAAGACATTTATGACAGACCAACTTAACAAAAAAAAATATCTCTGGACGCAGCAAGTGCATTATGGTAGCGAATTTTCTTTAAAATATTTTTAAGAGCAAATGTCTTTCTTTGATGAAAGCAGGCATCAAACTTGGTTGCCTATATAGTAGACACAATGTATCATGTTTCATTGAAATAAATTTATTGTTTGAAAATATATAAACATTTTTCAAAAGTCTAGATGCAGCAAATGTGTTATGGAAGTGAATTTCCATAAAAATGTTTTTAATAGCAAATGCGAGCAGGCATCAATCTGATTACCGGTATAGCCTATGTGGTAGAAACAATGTACTATATTTTATCAAAATTACTTATGGCTTGAAAATATACAAAAATTTTCCGAAAATAAACTTAAATGTTTGTTTTCTATCCAACAAAGCTTACGTTAAATTTGAAGGATTTAATGGAAATTCGGTAAATTTGCAGATTAGCTCCCGAACGTTTTTCAACAAATTGTTTTCAGAAACATTACTAGGACCCCACCTGGATGCACAAACTACAAGAAAAATTTCTTGTTCACACCTCCCAAGGAAGTTATGGGACTGGGAGTGAATAGGGGTGGTGTGCAGGGTAGGCAGGGTTTAAGGGGGATATGGCTTCAAGATGTGAAAAGGACAGCTTTCAAGCCCGCTTTATTCGAATTTTCTGCTCATATTTCCTTTTTACTACCTACCCCGATCAGCACCCCTACTCACTCCTGGTCCCGTAACTTCCTTGGGGGGTGTGAACAAGAAATTTTTCTTAGGGTTTGTGGATCCATGGGGGAGGTGGGCTGGGGACAGGTTTCTGAAAACAGTTTTTTGAAAAACGTTCGGGAGCTAAACTGCAAATTTACCAAAAATTCGCTACCAAAACGCACTTACTGCGTCCAGATTTTTTTCTTACAAACGCATCATATTTTGATAAAAAATGCAAAAATGCATTAACGAATATGTTCTACGAAAATTAGCTAAAAAAAAATTATACACCCCTACTCACTTCTGGTCCCGTAACTTCCTTGGGGAGTGTGAACAATCAATTTTCCTTGGGGTTTGTGGATCCAGGGGGGTGGGGGCCTAGGCAGGTTTCTGAAAACAGTTTTTTTAAAAGCGTTCGGGAGCTAAACTGCAAATTTACCGAAAATTCGCTACCAAAACGCACTTACTGCGTCCAGATTTTTTTTTACAAACGCATCATATTTCGACAAAAAATGCAAAAATGCATTAACGAATTTTTTGTATGAAATTTAGGTAAAAAAAAATTATGCACCCCTACTCACTCCTGGTCCCGTAACGTCCTTGGGGGGTGTGAACAAGAAATTTTTCTTGGGGTTTGTGGATCCAGCGGGGGCCTAGGCAGGTTTCTGAAAACAGTGTTTTGAAAAGCGTTCGGGAACTAAACTGCAAATTTACCGAAAATTCGCTACCAAAACGCACTTACTGCGTATAGATCTTTTTTTACAAACGCATCGTATTTCGATAAAAATTTCAAAAAATACATTAACGAATTTGTTCTAAGAAAATTAGCTAAAATAAATTATACACCCCTACTCACTCCTGGTCGCGTAACTTCCTTGGGGAGTGTAAGCAAGAAATGTTTTGGGGGAATAGGGGTGCTGTGCGGGGTAGACAGGGTTTAAGGGGTTATGGCTTCAAGGTGTGAAAAAGACAACTTTTAAGCCCGTTTTATTCGCATTTTGTGCTCATATTTCCTTTTTACTACCCACCCCGCCCAGCACCCCTATTCACTCCTGGTCCCGTAACTTCCTTGGGAGCTGTGAACAAGAATTTTTTTTGGGTTTTGTGGATCCAGGGGGCCCTACGCAGGTTTCTGAAAATAGTTTTTTGAAAAGCGTTCGGGAGCTAATCTGCAAATTTACCGAAAATTCGCTACCAAAACGCACTTACTGCGTCCAGATTTTTTCTTATAAACGCATCATATTTCGATAAAAAATGCAAAAATGCATTAACAAATTTGTTCTACGATAATTAGCAAAAAAAAGTATAGACCGTTAAACCATAAACTTCACTAAACCTACAAATAAATATCCAAAAAGCCACCAAACTTAACTAATCTGACAGCCAAAGCATCAGATAAAGGGTCTATTTGAAATGGATATTCTGTAAATATTTTAATAAAATGAAGGGCAATGACGGTTGAATCTGAAACTTAAGGGTTTGCAGAACACTCTTCTTGCAACATTTTCTTTTTACAAACGGTATTTGTTTCACATTCATTGCCTAAACATTGCCAATTTTGACGTTTAAAATTGCGAGTTTGACGTTTTCAGAAAAACTCCAACATTTGTTGTTTTAACTGCCCATAACTTCTCTGTCTTTAAATCTCTGCACCTAAATTTTAGTACAGAGTTCTCCCTATATAATACAAACATGCGTACCAAATTTGGTTTCACTTACTTTGTTATTTCCGGAGATATGAATTTTTTTATAAAGAAAACACAAAATGTACCGGGAAAACCTGGTCCGATTTTCCTGGATAACCAACTTATCCAAGCCACTTGCAAAAGGAAGGTGCTCTGCAAATTTTATCAAGATCGGTCCATTATTTTTTGAGTTATCGGTCGGATATATATATATATATATATATATATATATATATATATATATATATATATATATATATATATATATATATATATACAAACACAGATCCCCCCATAAGCGAATTTTTGTTAATTCGCTAAAATGTCTAATTGACTGAACAGTTTCACAGAAAAATACTGACTACATGAGAAGCTCACAAAAAAATCATATTTTTTAACCGCACAAAAACTCCCTTAAATATTTCATTTTAAATTATCTACTTATAATGGATTCCATTTCCAGTTCTTTTCTAGAATAGGGAGGCGGCCACGAGAGAAGCTATCGTTACTTTGAAAGCAGGATCATATTATTTTTATCAAGATCTTTCAGCCAATTTTGGTACTGAACCGTATGTTGCCGCTTCCCAGAACGCTCGCAATTTCGTTAGAGACCTGCTACAACAAACATTAAGAAGAAGTTAAACAACCAGCAACACCATTTATCTTATTAAAAAAAGCAGTATAATATCGGAAAAATGTTCACTGAAACGAATCGGTCCGTATCAGAGGGGATATTTGTAGGAGCAGAAGTTTTCCCTCACTCGCCGTTTCACTCTGGCGTCTCTTTGTTAGATACATACAAGCGAGTAAGTTCATTTCAAGTGGTGTGATTAATATATTCGCTAACTCAGCTATCTCAGCCGCTGTTTTCAGCTTAAAAGCGCTTACAAAATATGCCCCTTTGAAGAATTCCTGCTGAAGAATTACACAAACCATTTTATAGAACACACCTTGCAGTTTCCACTCGTTCTCCACTCATCGAAGGCGACGGTATTTGAATATGTCGATATGTTCAAGGAGAAGCGACATAAGCGTCATCAGGAATTTAAACGACAAATCTGCGCCAGTAAAGAAAATCTATAGCCCATTTATGCAGTGTGGCAAGGCCAAATGGAATAAATTCAGTATCTCAATTATTGTGCAAATTTTTAAAAAATCCCGAAATATGTCATTTTAGATTAAAAAAGTCCGGACGCAGCAAGAGCGTTATGGTAGTGAATTTTCATAGAAATGATCTGCCACCAAATATTTTTTTTAATTTATGTCAGAAATATAAATTTTGGTATGTAGTTTTCTTTTAATATTTTAATATCATAAACTTACGTACAAAATTTGGTTATCATAGCTTTTTTATTTTTGGAGATAACAATTTTTTCCGAAAGAAAACCCAACATTTTCCCGGAAACCCTGGTTAGATTTTCCTTGCTAACGCACTTATCCAAGCCACTTACAAAAAGAAGGTACATGCCCAATTTTATCAAAAAATCTACCCATTATTTTTTGAGTTGTAATCAGTGTGATACATACACATATATATATATATATATATATATATATATATATATATATATATATATATATATATATATATATATATATATATATATATATATATATATATATATATATAAAATTCAAAAGTCGGGATCTCCTCATTAGTGAATTTTTTTTAAGAAAATTCACTAAAAACTAAAAAACAAAGCCAAACGTTCAAAAATGGTTATTCAGTTAAGTAAGTGTTCAAATTGTTGACCACCAGATTCCATACAAAAGTACAAATTTTGTTCAAAACGAGCTCTGACATTCTGGAGCATTTGTGGAGTTATTAGACGGCATTCTGCAACAATTCGTCGTCGTAATTCTTCCAGAGACTCCGGTTCTGTTGTGTAAATTCTACTTTAAATGGCCCCATAGAAAGAATTCTAAAGAAGTTAAATCCGGTGATCTAGGGGGCCTCTCAATAGCACCTCTACGTCCAATCCATTGTCCTGGAAACTCTCTGTTCAAGAACTCCCTAACACGTTGTGAAAAATGCGGAGGAGCTCCATCTTGTTGAAACACTAATTGATTTTCTTGGTGGCAGTCATTATTTTCAATAATGTCATTTAGTAGAGGGTAAACTATACCTTCTAGTAACTCCAAATACTTTTCGCCACTCAAATTGCCATCAAGAAAAATTGGTCCGATTAAACGGTCTCCAAAAATGGCAGTCCAGACATTCAATTTATGTGGAGTTTGAGTGTGGACTTCGTGAAAATTTCTTGGATTATTATCTGCCCAATAACGACAATTATGACGATTGACTGTAGAGTTTAATAAAAACGTACACTCGTCTGAAAAACAGATATTGTACAGAAAGTTCCCGTTATCAGCTATTCGTGCAGTCATAACTTCACAAAACTCCAGCCGCCGATCAAAATCATCTTCATTCAGTTGTTGTACAAGATGAATTTTATACGGGTGAAATTTATGATGCTTCAATATTCGCTGAATAGTTCTTCTTTTGATGTTTGAAACAGTGGCCAGATTTTTCGTGTTCAAAGTTGGGCCTGCAGCAATTTGTCCTAAAACTTCAAGCTCAGTAGTCTTATTTCTAACCGAAAATTCACGTTCAAGATCCTGTTTTTTGTTGGCTACTGAACCACTTTGTCGCAACTTTGAAACTAACTCCAAAATGTATTTTCTGTTAACATGTCTGTTCGGATATATTTCATTAAACAAATTTGCGGTACGGTTGGCACAGTCATCGTTTTTGAAAAAAAGGATAATTATTTCAACTCTTTCTTCTACAGAATACACTATTGTGAAATTTATTTTGGGTAGTACTATCAAGTATCAAACCGACCGATAAACTGAAATAATAAAGCGCATTTTTGTCATTTCGATGAGATATGTTCTGATAGTCAATTTTTTGTTTACAGACCAACAAAACATTGATTATCAGCACATTTCTTATCGGAATGAGTGAAATGCGTTTTTGCATCTTCAACTGTGAATAATTTTTAAACGAGTTCATACAACTTAAAAAAAAATAGTGTGCTAAATTCAGAAAAGAAAGAGCTTTCAAATGATGTAACACGCGACCCATGTTCCCTATTAAAAATATAATGGTTGTTATCACCACCGTTAAGGGGTTGATGGGACAAAGTTGAGTTTTATGTCAAAACATGTCCCCCTCAATATTAAAATTGACGTGTTTCAGCGTTTCTTAAAGAAAATTTATCTGGGCGCAAATTGGTCTGTTTCGTTTTCAATGCGCCAGCCTGTATATAAACATATACAAATTTAAACTGACCCCGGATATGGGTTTTAGGGTTCCTAGTTCGCGCTAATTTGAAGAAATTTTTTCTAAAAAAATTTACTAAAAATGACATCCTGCAACGTAAAAATTCCACGGCTACATTCAACTGCTTTCGACAGACAGTTACAGCCCCTAAATTTTTAAATAGGAAACAGGAGCTCGTGATACCTCATTTGAAAGATCACTTTATTCCCTGTTCAAAAATGCTATGGTTTAAAATTTGTTGCAAAAATTACTAATAAAAATAAAAGAAACTCATCTGATACCTTATTGATGATGAGACAAAAGAAAAAAAACACACAAACCTTAATGTTGGATATGTTCAAAATGCATACCCTAAACATCTTGTCAGCATCTTAATCGTCAAAAAGTTTTTTAACCCTTAATCAACATATGCGTCGTGACAGACCTATTCGCAATCGTTATTCTTCGTCTTAAGCCAGTTAAATCGCGTAGTTTCGTTTTGTATGCCACACTTTTCACATATCCCCATAAGAAGAAGTCTAACAACGTAAGATCGGGAGATTGTGCAGGCTAGTCTAACGATCCTCGCCTCCCTATCCACCGATTTGAAAATATTAAATCGAGGTACCGCCTGACATGGATTTGGTAATGTGCTGGTGCTTCATCCTGCTGGAACCATTTCACATTCGCTGCAACTTGTGTGCTTGCTCGATCAGGATATGAGTGTGCCAAAGTTACTTGGTAATCAATGAATGGCTAACGTACAAAGTTTGTGGCTGTTTGTCGATTCGGAGTATGTGGGTTTTTCCTAAACGCAAGCATTACATCCAACTTGGTATCATGAGCAGGTGGTACTGGACTTTTCCTTTACGTGATAGTAAAGGATTTTTTTCACGCTCGAGGAGGTATCACCCCTTACATCAAGGGGCCGGTGAAGTCCCAACGGACCTTCCCGGTTCTGGAGTATGAGTCGGTTTCCCTTATAAACAAAAATGATGATGGCATTTTCGTGGGTGATGACCAGACAAATTTTTACGTACCATGTATTGAGAAGGGATGGTAAACCTGCAGTTGAAACCGATGCTCTTGAAATGAGATCGCAGACAGGTACTTTAACTGAAACTTCTGTAGCCAGAATATACCTGAAGCTATGCGGAATTGACAGACGTGAAATCTGATTTGCTTCAGAGATTGGAAACTAAAGTTATGCACTCGAGCTCTCGTCAGAAACTTTCACTATACCGGGAAAAACAAAGGTTCACTGTTTAACTTACGTTTTCTTCAAAACGGGCTATTAATTTCTAATTAAATCGAGATCAAGCCACTTGTAGCACCCACCGATAATTATATTAGCGATATTAGTTGTAAAAGATAGGATTTTAAACCATTTTTGGCCGATAAAGAGCTCCGACAGTTCCAGCGATGTTGACTGCCTGCTTGCCGAAGGCCGACTCCCTCGCGACGCTAGCATGTACGTCATGATCTCTTTGACTTTGGCGCCATTTTTTCTGTGACCGTTGTAACTTAAACCCATATGTGTGAGAAAGACAGATAGCATGGAACGCCCCTTAATACAGAATGGACACGGCCCGATTTTAGCTAGCCTGGCGCATTTTTCAACGGTCGTTTATTACGTCATCAATTTGGGATTTTACTAGAAGCTTCTAGAATGATCTCGATCTTTCTTACTTAAGGAAACATTCCGTCTCTCGATATTTAAACTTTAACGTACATAAAAGGAACGCAGTACGGGCATTACGGTAGTAATAGTTATTAGCGAATTTTCAATAGATAATCTTCAAACTAAAATTTGAATTGCTTTTCAGAGATAAAGTTACCTGCTATTATTTTAGCTTCTTGGGGGTTTCTTTACGTTAGTAAGGCAGTAATAATGGCGAGTAAAAACACAATCGTTACACAACGCATTAGAGAAAGGGTCTTTTTGAGATTAATTTTCTACAAATATTTTAGTAAAATGAAGGACAGTGACGGTTGAAGCTGAAACTTAAGGTTTTGTAAAACACACTTCTTGCCACATTTGCTCTACATAACCCGTATTTGTTTAAGGTTCTCGGCCTAAAATTTTCCAATTTTGATGTTTCAAATCGCGAGCTTGACGTGTTACGAAACAAAAAACTACAAAATTTTTAAATTAATCTTTCTGGCACCCTTGAATTTTTGAGCCAGAAAACTTAGTCTTTGTCTATAATATACAATAAGTTTTGTTATAGACACAAAAGATTTTGGTTTTGTTCGTTTCTCTGGTCATTAATGGAACCCAAAAGTTTTTTAACTGCCTATAACTTTTGTCTTTAAACTTAGAGATCTAACTTTTGGTACGTGGCATACGTAAATAAACTTGCGTACCAAATTCGGTCGCCATAGCTTTGTTATTTACGGAGATACAAACATTTTCCCGGTGATGTTAATTTCACAGTATGTACTGAAAAAGTTAAAAGAGAACCCAGGGAATCGAACCTAGTACCCTTCGGTTCAGAGACACAAATTCTTACCCCTGGACCAGCACAGGACCGGCTTGGCTTTATTTTAATTTATTGTATAATATCTATTATTTATTTTTTAATTTGTGTCAATTTATTGTATATCTTATTTATTTAAAAAAATTAAATGTGTTCTGCAGCTCCGCAGCTCTTATGCACAAACCACCACTGCTTGAGAGCACTCACACCTTCCACCCCTAAGCCCGCCTCTTATAAATTTAATAGTCATAATAATAAAAGTAAGATATAAATTTAAAACGGAATAAATAATACAAACATACAGGATAATACAAGACTACAATTTCGTAGAAATATCCAGTATTTCGTATCTGAGCGCTGTGCTTTTTGTATATACGATCCCACTAACAGCTAGAAAATACCCTATTCCAAAGCTGCAATAAAAGTGCTACTCAGTCAATATAAACCCCACAATTCTTCTGAAACGTTTTTCTACTAAATGCAAATATCTCCAGCGCCAATAAAATGCCTATATGAGCCATATTTGAAGGTTAGAAGACTTTTTTCAACAAGTCAAACAGATCTATATAACCATGTTTATATTCTGTCTCCATATAAAATACGTCGAAAGAAGTTTCAACCTAATATGAATAACATACGCTTTCAATTTGCGTGTCAAAGGCAAGCGTGTAAAAGAGTAAGCGATTCTTTAAATGGAGTTTTCTTGTTACTAGCTTTTACCTTTCAATATGCCAACCTACGTGTTAAAATTCTTGTTTACTCTAATGTTTATTTGACGCATTTGAGTAAAGTCAAGCTCAGACGACTGGTGTACCTGGCCAATATTTCTGGTGTGAGGGGGCATTCATTTAATTATATATTTAAGATCTGTTGAATATATGGCAAACGCCATCTTTGTATGCAATGGCAAGTTATCCACACATCAGTCTATAACGTAGCTACTATAGTTCGTAGTTCATTTTGTCTAATGTCAGTTTTCGTTTGACAAGCAGATGTCAATAATGTGTGATGTGTAAGCAAATACTTTATAATGACAATACAGGACACTCCGGTTGATTTCATGTTTCAAGAATATCAGCGCCCCTAGCGGATAGTACTAATGTTACGTCGTTCGAGAACGTGTAACACTAGCAATTGCTGGTGTTTAGCTGTGTATAATTAAGTTTGAGCTGTGTTTTTTTACAATAAATGTTAGGGGTTAGGTGTGTGCAATCTATAATTGTTTGAATTATAACGTGCTAAATCTATCAAAGACATTTATAGGTTTCCAAAGGCTGGCGAAACCTGAATATGATTTTTTGTGTTTTCTTTTGTTACCAGCGAATTTTTTTACAAATTCGCCTAACACTTAATATTAAACAATAACTAGAACATGGATCAACGATAATTTTCTTTTATAGATGCAAGAAAAGGGTACTGTTATCAAAAAGAACTGATTTGGATATAGTATTGAAAACACAAGGTGCATTTTACATTTCAATGTCACTTCCAAAAGAATTAATTTGTTGAAGCAGAAGACAAATTCAGAATCACTTTTATGCCAATATGTACAGTTCGCAGAAGATAACCAGATAGTCTGGCCGACCCAGGCTATAAAAAAACTTAACGGTGACAGAGCAAAAAAAACTCCTAAATACCATAAAGAAGAATGTTTTCTCTGCATCGAGAAAGAAATATATCCCTAAATTAAACAAAATATTTCATGAAGATACATTTAGTCAAAACTTACAAAAATATATCAGTATATTCTGTAGAACAAGACTCAAAGAAAAATGAAGAAGAACAAAATGTTTCTTGCTGGTTATAAAACTATAGTAGTTATAATAAATGTTCAATTCTATGCACTTTCTGCACCAATGGCTATGTGGGTCACAAAGATTGAAGATGGGTGAGACAAATTTTGGATGCTGATTGATCGTTTGTAGCTTAAAAACAAGTTCACCGAAGCTGATCTTATTTTCACAGGCTGACAGATGTTTCTTGGGCCTTCTGATTAGTAGATGCTAACGAAATTTGCACTCACGTGCTAAAAGATACAGGGGGGGATATAAGCATATGTTTTTTCAGCAACATTTCCAAAGAAACCCATTTGTCTATAAGGAGAGTTATATATATATATATATATATATATATATATATATATATATATATATATATATATATATATATATATATATATATATATATATATATATATATGTGTGTGTGTGTGTGTGTGTGTGTGTGTGTGTGTGTGTGTATTTGGTATGCAATTTGGAGGTATGCCTTAATACGTCGTGACGTTTTCGAGATTTTATTAACAGTGTAACGGAAAAAAAAACATTTAGCTATAAAAGGATATGAGTAAAATGTAATTAAAAATATACATGTCACTAAAACAAGTTCAAAGAAAATCTTTCATTTTCTCTGGCTAGGAGTCGATTCACATGAGACCTCAGAGAGTAGGTAGACTTTGTGGCACTAGTATATCACTCACATAAATTAGACAACCAGAGAATCGAAACACATGTCCGTTCAAGCAGTTTATTCTAACATATTAAAATTTTCAGACAACACAGTTACAATTAGATTTAAGATGGACATCACTTCTAAAATAATTTGAACACAATGAAATGTTGAGTAAATTTTAAATTAAAGAAAGCAAGTTTTTTATTCTTTATTTCAACAACACACCACGAGGGCTTACAGCCTTAATACTATCGTACCGTGGGTGTCGACAAGGAGGAAAGAAGCAACTTGTTAATTCTGGACTTGAAGGTTTGGAGGTTCGGAGGAGAAGGAGAAACATGTGCCGGCAAGGAATTCCACAACTTGGAAGTCCTCGGGACAAAAGTGTGGGCATAACAAGATGTTCTGTGTCTGGTGACCTGGACAGTAAAAGGGTGCATTCGCTCTGTTTCCCTGGTAGATCTGTTGGTGGCAGCAGGTGGAGGAACTATGGAAGAAAGCTCCTCTCAGCACTGCCCATGCAGATATCTATAAGAAAGAAAGAGCGCGCGAGAGAGAGAGAGAGAGAGAGAGAGAGAGAGAGAGAGAGAGAGAGAGAGAGAGAGAGAGAGAGGTCACCAACGGCAGTCGCTGGGCAAGGGATGGTAGCCTTTGGGTGAGGATAGAGTCTTCTGAATGAAGTCCACGATAGCGAGTGTAGAAGCGGCAGTAGCACCCCAGATGTGGGAGCAGTATTCGAGGTTTGGCCTTATTTGTGAAGTATATAAGGTGTAGAGATTAGCTGGTGAAAAGTATTTGCCACAATACTTATACTAATTGTCACGTTTCAAATCTACAGTTCGACATTTATAGGAGAAAAATTTTAAATGTTCAAAGTAATCTTTCTGGTACTTCTTGAAGTTTTGCGCCATAAAAGGATAAACGTTGTCTGAAATATTTAATAGATTTTCTTTAATACATACAATATTTTGTTATTGCGTCTTCTTTGACTTTTAGTGGCACTAAAATTTTGCTTTATTAATTGCCTATCACTTCTTGTTTCAACCTAGAGATCTAAATTTTGGTGCGGAGTTTGTTTTTCACAATATAACCTGGCTTGCCAAATTTGGCATAGCTTTGTTACTTCCGGATATACGAATTTTTTCCAAAAGAAAACCTAAAATTTGTCCGGAAAAATTGGTCAGGTCCGGTCAGGTCAACAAACTTATTCAAACCATTTACAAGAAGAATTTACTCACCAAATTTTAACATCGGCCCATTATTTTTTGAGTTATCGGTGTGATACATAACTATATATATATATATGTGTGTGTGTGTGTGTGTGTGTGTGTGTGTGTGTGTGTGTGTGTGTGTGTGTGTGTGTGTGTGTGTGTGTGTGTGTGTGTGTGTGTGTGTGTGTGTGTGTGTGTGTGTGTGTGTGTGTGTGTGTGTGTGTGTGTGTGTGTGTGTGTGTGTGTGTGTGTGTGTGTGTGTGTGTGTGTGTGTGTGTGTGTGTGTGTGTGTGTGTGTGTGTGTGTGTGTGTGTGTGTGTGTGTGTGTGTGTGTGTGTGTGTGTGTGTGTGTGTGTGTGTGTGTGTGTGTGTGTGTGTGTGTGTGTGTGTGTGTGTGTGTGTGTGTGTGTGTGTGTGTGTGTGTGTGTGTGTGTGTGTGTGTGTGTGTGTGTGTGTGTGTGTGTGTGTGTGTGTGTGTGTGTGTGTGTGTGTGTGTGTGTGTGTGTGTGTGTGTGTGTGTGTGTGTGTGTGTGTGTGTGTGTGTGTGTGTGTGTGTGTGTGTGTGTGTGTGTGTGTGTGTGTGTGTGTGTGTGTGTGTGTGTGTGTGTGTGTGTGTGTGTGTGTGTGTGTGTGTGTGTGTGTGTGTGTGTGTGTGTGTGTGTGTGTGTGTGTGTGTGTGTGTGTGTGTGTGTGTGTGTGTGTGTGTGTGTGTGTGTGTGTGTGTGTGTGTGTGTGTGTGTGTGTGTGTGTGTGTGTGTGTGTGTGTGTGTGTGTGTGTGTGTGTGTGTGTGTGTGTGTGTGTGTGTGTGTGTGTGTGTGTGTGTGTGTGTGTGTGTGTGTGTGTGTGTGTGTGTGTGTGTGTGTGTGTGTGTGTGTGTGTGTGTGTGTGTGTGTGTGTGTGTGTGTGTGTGTGTGTGTGTGTGTGTGTGTGTGTGTGTGTGTGTGTGTGTGTGTGTGTGTGTGTGTGTGTGTGTGTGTGTGTGTGTGTGTGTGTGTGTGTGTGTGTGTGTGTGTGTGTGTGTGTGTGTGTGTGTGTGTGTGTGTGTGTGTGTGTGTGTGTGTGTGTGTGTGTGTGTGTGTGTGTGTGTGTGTGTGTGTGTGTGTGTGTGTGTGTGTGTGTGTGTGTGTGTGTGTGTGTGTGTGTGTGTGTGTGTGTGTGTGTGTGTGTGTGTGTGTGTGTGTGTGTGTGTGTGTGTGTGTGTGTGTGTGTGTGTGTGTGTGTGTGTGTGTGTGTGTGTGTGTGTGTGTGTGTGTGTGTGTGTGTGTGTGTGTGTGTGTGTGTGTGTGTGTGTGTGTGTGTGTGTGTGTGTGTGTGTGTGTGTGTGTGTGTGTGTGTGTGTGTGTGTGTGTGTGTGTGTGTGTGTGTGTGTGTGTGTGTGTGTGTGTGTGTGTGTGTGTGTGTGTGTGTGTGTGTGTGTGTGTGTGTGTGTGTGTGTGTGTGTGTGTGTGTGTGTGTGTGTGTGTGTGTGTGTGTGTGTGTGTGTGTGTGTGTGTGTGTGTGTGTGTGTGTGTGTGTGTGTGTGTGTGTGTGTGTGTGTGTGTGTGTGTGTGTGTGTGTGTGTGTGTGTGTGTGTGTGTGTGTGTGTGTGTGTGTGTGTGTGTGTGTGTGTGTGTGTGTGTGTGTGTGTGTGTGTGTGTGTGTGTGTGTGTGTGTGTGTGTGTGTGTGTGTGTGTGTGTGTGTGTGTGTGTGTGTGTGTGTGTGTGTGTGTGTGTGTGTGTGTGTGTGTGTGTGTGTGTGTGTGTGTGTGTGTTCGGAAAGATTTCCGCGGTTTTTAATGTGAGAGATACTTGGTTCTCGGGTTGAACTCCGTCCAGAATTTATTGAAACTCAACGTGTCACCTCCTGTTTTTGGAGTCATTTTCAAGAGGTGAAGGAATTATGTAAGGACGTAAACTCTAAAGCCTCAATCTGCCTACTCCTTGGAGCGGTGGACAAAGGTGGGTTGGGTTGTTGTAGCTTAATTACGGGGCCTCAATCTGCCTTCTCCCCAAATCTCGCCAGAGATCATCTTAAGGTCTCAGTGTGTTCAACCCTAGGCCTAAGAGGTATCTGGCAGTTCGTTGCAAGTCTTGTATTTTATGTACCGTTTCGTCTACCTGCTTCGCTATCAGTGTAATGAGTCGGGTCACGGTCTATTAAGTCAGGGGCTTTCGTCACGGTACTTAAAGGATTAAGAGGGTCGCAGGTATTTGTTGAGTTGGGTAAGGGGGCAGCAAAATTGGCTATTGGATTTATTGTGTTTTTGTGTGTTTGTAATAAAGATATATATATATATATATATATATATATATATATATATATATATATATATATATATATATATATATATCCAAGTAATCGGAAGACGAAGACCATCATCTCTCTTGTTTAAAGAATTGGGACGTTTATCGATCTCGATTGCTTCAATTCTGGTTTTAAAGTTGTAAACCGGGGCTATTGTTTTGGCATTGTCGAAATCTATTTTTTGTCCTGTATGAATATGATGCCTGGCCAGCGTCGATGAGGCGCTGGATTTTCTAACTGCCAGGGTGTGTTCATATATTATATTGTGGATGCGTCTATTTGTGTGTCCTACATAAGTTCATATCTCATATATATATATATATATATATATATATATATATATATATATATATATATATATATATATATATATATATATACACACACATATATATAATATATATATATATATATATATATATATATATATATATATATATATATATATAAATTCAAATTGACCCCGATATGTGTTCTAGGGGACCTAGTTCGCGCTCATTTGAAGAATTTTTTTGGAAATTCAAAAGTCGAGATCTCCTCATTAGTGAATTTTTTAAAGAAAATTCACTAAACGATGGGAATGGCGTGCTTCTTAACAACGAGCCGATGCCTCATCCACTGAAAATGCATGTTACTTATTGACATTACAATTACTAGTGTCATAGGATGTGTTATCCACTGATAATTAAATTCCACGACATACTGAGCAGGAACGTCCTTAACATTGTTAGCAATTAAAACGATTTATGTGTGATTTATTTAAAACTTATAGAGACATTACCAACATCTGTTACAAGGTACTCCAGTAAAATAAAGTTGTGGTAGTGTGCAAGAGACATAAAGCTAAGCAACATTATATCTAGATCCTGGCAGTAAATGAAGTTTGAGAAATTCTAGAACCGTATCATCCATTTATTCTGTACCGTCAACAAGTGATAAAACAGTTCAGTCATGAAAGTGCACTAAAGGTGTGATGTGTTGCTTTTTGCTCATTCTCTGACCAGTAAAGATTAATATGTCTAACCTGGCATTATGGATAATAAATTTTCCCCTTTCAGAATAATGAATCGCATGCCATATTCCTACCGAATGTGGAAGTGCGATTCGCTGACTGAAATAGATGTCATAAATAAATTTTCACTTCCCCAAAGTATATAAATATAAATCCAGTCAAACATGAATTTGATGATTCATTCACAAAAGTGGGTATATTCCAGAGTTAGTTGGTATTTGTACTGAAGAAACTTTTCATATATAATTTAAAATAACTTCGGTATTATCGTAGATCAAAGTAGTTTTGTAACGTGTTGCGCGTTTTACAACCTCTGCATTCTCTTTATAACGCTCATTGCTACATGATTATGTTATTCTTTTAATCAATGAAGTTTGGTATCTCTCTACTCGATGATATTGTTTTAATAGCCAATGAAGGCTTTGTTAGTTTCTTTTAGTCAAAGAAACTTGTTGCTTTCATAGTCAGTTAAAACTATTATTCTTTTAGGCAATGAAATTTATTACATTCTTACACAATGAGATTCCTAGTTCTTTAGTCGATGAGCAATATAACATCTTAAAATTATGCCTATAGAAGCACACATATTCTCTGGTCCAGCTGGACCAATTCGACCCAATAGCGACAATTGGTAGGCCTCCACTTAATTTTCATTTGTCGAGATAACGAACTCCTTATAAAACCATGTAACCTTTGTCTGACTCCTTTTTCAATAAAAATCTCGAAACAGTAACCATGTCAAAGTTAAGCTAAGCAAAGAGAGAAAACTCAGCATGATCATATGAGGTAAACCAGATTAAATAGTAAACTATAATAAACGGCTTCTTGCTTTGTAATAATAATAATAATAATAATAACTTTATTTATCTGAAGACTATTATACATAGTATAGGACATGTCAAATTATATATATAAAAAAAACAACAGTACAAAAGACGTGCATACATAGTCAACATGGCAAAAGGCCAACTCTAATACAGAAACATAAAATATAAAATATAAAACACAAAACCTAAGGTGTGTTGTACAACACCAAAACAGAATATAATCACAAGCGACCCCTACAAAAGCAAACAAACTCTTACAATGAATAGAAAGCATTATCCAGCATCAGTTCACTAATAGCTCTCCTAAAGTGCTTAAAAGGTTGTATATGCTTTGTCTTCTCTGGTAGCATATTATGCAGTTTTATTCCTAGATAATATGGAGACACCTTTTGTATACCTCAAGTCTTGGTAATAGTAACACCAAATCAACACTGCGTGTATTATAACCGTGTACATCACGATTAGTCGTTAGTCTATGCTTGATTTTATAGTTAGAACAAAGCAACTCTAGAATATATATTATATATATATACAAGGCAGTGTCATAATGCGAAACTTCACGAAGAGGGGCCTACAAGAACTCAAACGCGTTGCAAAGAGCATACACCTGACTATTTTTCCTGAATAATGAAAAAGGTTGCCAGCATTGGCGATGAACCCCAAAGATCACTCCAAAAGACAACCTAGAAAAGACGTATGCGTAATATATATTGTTTATCTGCTCAAGGCCCACGATATATCTGAAATAAAAAATGACCACAGTGAATGTCCCTGCGAAGGTTGCTTTGCAGATGAATGCCAAGAAATTTTAGGGTAGGAAGGGGTTGCAATGTTTCGCCTCCCATTCTCAAAACTAAGGGCGGGCCAGATCCTCCACGCCCAGTCCTGTCTTGTCAATATTAACGAGAAATCTGTTCTACAAAAACCAGCGTGACAGGCTATCCAAGGCAGCGTTGGACTAGGCCTCAATTTTATCCCGACTAGCTGTAATAAAAATGGTAGTGTCGTCGGCATACATAACGACGTTGGGTAACGCAGCCAGATCATTTACGTAAACATTAACCAACACAGGGCCCAACCGTAATTGATTGAAATTGTCTTCGATCTACTACCATAGAGTCCGTCACCACCAGAAGACACCTAAATAAATTGACTCATGTCAGAGAGACAGGAGTCAAACCAAGCCCCAGCTACACCCCTTACACCATAAATCTGCCAATTTAGACAACAGGGTTCCATGATCAACGCTGTCGAATGCCCTGCTGAGGTCACAAAATACTCCAACAGAGCACCCTCCAGCGTTGACCGACCCTAGCATGTTCTCGTGAAACTTATATAGGTATCGCATCTATAGCAGAATTATTTTTCCTAAACCCATATAGATTTGGATCAATATTTCGAACTTATCCAAAAAAGAGGTCAGTCTCTTCAACATGGCCAGTTTCAGGACCTTAGAGAAGGTGGTTACTATAGTGACCTGTCTATAATTTTTAAAAGATGTTGGGTCGCCTTTTTTGTGCAAAGCAATGCCCCTACATTTTTTATAAAGTTTTGGAAACACACCATGCTGAAATGGCCGATTCACTAGAAACGTAAGCGGCCTAACGATCAGATGAGCAACTCTTCTCGCCAAAAAAGGTGGAATTCCATCCGCCCCGCAAGATTTTTGGTTATTTAGCTTCATAATAATATTATATATTTCATTCTCCGACAATGGGATCAGAAGCATGCCAGGCGAGAGAGATTTGCGAGAACTTAGCCTAGTGATAGGAATGGCATTCAGTTGTTCCTCAACAAAATCGATAAAAACTCATTAAAAGCATTTGAAACCTGGAGGGATCGGTGATTAATTGATTACTGTAGTTTATATTTATTACAATTGCGATTCGATTTACAGCTCTTACCGGAAAGACAATTTATAATTTTCCAAGCTGCCTTCGATTTATTCTCTGATTCGCCAATTTGTTGGTTGTAAAAAATTTTTTCGCTTTTAAAATTAATAGCCTATGTGCCCTTTTTGCTTCAATGTAAGTCTCCCTCAACAACGGGTCATGCCTCTGCAGATCGAAAAGTAGTCCTAGGCTGTCGTTCGAAAGTATGACGTCTTGGTTTACCCAGGATTTATCTGCCATAGAAGTGATCCTTTTTGAAGAAAAATGCCACCGAAAAAAACTCATTAAACTCAGAGAACTGGTCTTCAATATCCGGTTTGTCATAAATGTCCTTCCACTCCTCCTCCGCCAAGGAGCTCGGAAACGACAAGATCCTACTTTCTCCAAACGGCCTTGTAAATCTTGTAGTATTTTTATTACTGCTTTTTGAACAATTAGGTAGGTTAACTAGAATTGCCTTGTGGTCAGATAACGCACTATCTTGAATGCTGACGCCTCTTGGGCTTATATTTAGATCAGTGTATATATGATCAATTAATGTGGATACATTTAAAGCGTCCCTGGTGGGTTTATCCACAATTTGTGTTAAAGCAAAAGATGACATCAGCGATACAAGTGCTCTCTTATTTCTAGAATCTAGCAAATCGTTAACATTAAAATTACCTACTATAACAAAATTAAGGTGGGGGTTATAAAACCTCTCCAGAATAGCTAATAAATTGTTTGTAAATATTGCAAAGACTATAAACGATAACTGCTTGTGTGATTGCTCTGTTTACTGTTCTTTACTTGTTTTATGATAGCTCGTTGCGGTATTCGTGTACACTCTCATTATTAATAAAGAATGACGTTTTTATAATCATCATACACATTAATTTTGTCCTTGACGTGAATACCCTACGAGCATGTTGCACATGAATAACCACAAATATGACACTGTACTGGACGGAATGAATTATTGTTTTTAGCCGTCCCATATTTTTTTTAATGAGCAGTCGCATCAATGCCAATGTCTTGGACGGACCCATCACCACGGCCAATTTGGGATCCACCTGCAACCATTCTAGAGGCCCCCTCAAACACCAGGCCAAGCGGGGACACCATGGACTGAATTCAGCGGTTTTGATCAGCCCTGCAAGTTGTTTAGAGGTTTCGCTAGCCCTGAGTAGCTCCAGACCTTTTCCAACCCATGGAACTCCATAGACAAGACCAAAGTTAAGTACACTGTTGATCTGTGATCGGCATTTAAAATCAAAGAAATTCATTTATAACTGCTATAATATATCACCAAATATATAGTAATTTTTTAATTTCATTAATAAAAACATTGACTGAGTCTTGATTTTTCATTTGTGTGTTAGATGCTACCTAAAATATAAGGGACCGTACCCATGCACCTTTAGATTTGCATTAAATGTTAGCTATCGGCTGACTAGCCTTATCATTTTCCTTTTATTATTAAAATTTTTGTGATTACTTTTTACTTGTTCGCATTTCTGTGGATCTAAATCTCAATTGGCACCAACATGTCACATTAATTTCAGAAGCGGCTGCTAAGAAATTAGGTTTTCTCTTCCGGGCTCGCAAATAATTTTCACCAGCTAATCCCTATACCTTATATACTTCACAAATAAAGCCAAACCTCGAATACTGCTCTCACATCTAGGGTGCCGCTTCCGCTTCTACACTCGATATCCTGGACTCCATTCAGAAGAGAGCTAGACGTCTCAACGGTGACCCTACCCTTACCCAAAGGCTGTTATCCCTTGCCCACCAACGTGCCGTGGGTGACCTCTCTTTCGCTCTCTTATTGATATCTGCACGGGTACTGCTCAAAGGAGCTTTCTTCCATAGTTCCTCCACCTGCTGCCCCCAACAGATCTACCAGGGGAACAGAGCGAATGTACCCTTTTACTGTCCAGGTCACCAGACATAGAACATCTTGTTATGCCCGCTCTTTTGTCCCAAAGATTTCCAAGTTGTGGAATTCCTTGCCGGCACATGCTTTCCTTCTCCTCCGAACCTCCAAACCTTCAACTCCATAATTAACAAGTTGCCTCTCTCCTCCTTGTCGACACCCACGGTACGATAGTATTTAGGCTGTGAGCCCTCGTGGTGTGTTGTTGAAATAAAAAAAAAGGGCTGATAACAGACTTCGGTATCATTGACTGATAGATACACTAACCATTGACAACACGAGAATTTTCAACACACGCTTATAACAAGGGGCCAATTTTTTTTCTGCCGTCGGGCAGATGCACTAAAAAAAGTATTCAAATACTACTTCATGTTGCACTGGGAAGGCGGTCTGACGACATGACACCTCAAGTGTGGGCTAAAGATCTGCGCTCTGTCTTCCACACAACATCGTTATAGGATGGACCATCTTGTCTTTTGTCCTTCAGGTCCTTAAGTAACGGATATGGTGACATGAAGTAGTACTTTTTAACACATCTGCTCACTGGCAGGTGGGTATATATAACAAGCTTCTATCCTTAAAAACTTTTACCTGTTATTTACGTAAAACAAAGGAACATACACCACATCGCTGACCTTATCCCGCTTAGTTCCACCTTTTTTGTTGCATTTTACACTGACCTGATTCGTTATTTCAGAGAAGAGAGGTGACGCTCCATCTCATCCAGACCAACAAACAAGGAAAATCATGTCTCAGAAAATCCAGGTTACCGAATATCAATCAGAGGAAGAATAATTTATGTTAGTTATGAGTTTTCAATTCTGACCTCAAATAAGAGGCCTGGTTCCTACACGAAAGCGCCCAGCGGAAAACACAACGACAATCAAAATCACCTTATCGGATCCAACTATTACTCAAAACGAATGACCCATTTGTTCAACGTTAAATAGATATTGCCAATATAGTTGTTATAACGCCAATACGTCTACGTCGCTTCAAGAGCAGAGTAATAAACTCGTTCACTCTGGTCGTCTCAAGGGGAAGCTCTGAATGGAACACCACTACAAGAAACATACCTGCATGAATATGTCTCGTATTTCTATTTATATAAACGCTACTTATAATCTTAATTTCTTTAAAAAGTACAATTTGGAGAACCCGATTCATCACAATACACTTTTCAGGCCTGACAATCGTTTTGCTAACAAAATTCAAGTGGAGGGATGACGCTAACGAAACGATCGTCAGATCTAAAAACTGTATAGTGATGAATTGGGTTCTCCAAATTGTACTTATCAGTGCTCATCACAGGTTCTAATCTTCACCTAGTGAATTTATTGGTTATATAAATACGCTAAAAGTTTGTACCGAAGAATGAGGTCTTTTTGCTATTTTATTTAGGAGACTTCCTTAAGTACCGCGTCTATTCCCTAAAAAAATGCTAAATGCTGAAATTAAATTTAAGTTAAGTAACTAAATTATTAAGTTATTTTATTGCTTTATTTATTTATATTATATTATGATCTTATTAAATGTAAATTGGTACAACTGCAACGTCTAAACGTTTACAACAATCCTGATTAAATTAATTTTCCACCTGAAAACTATAACCTTAATGCATTCAATAGAATAGAAGCGTGATACCCCGAAGATAGCCCCGTCGTCAGAAATAAGGTCCCCACATGTGATGGCTCAGTGCATTGGGGTATTTATCTACGCCAGTTCAAGTCCGCTGCTACAGAAAATGGCCGGGGAGAGAGAGGGGAGAGATAAATCATGCGACTTACTTAATTGTAGCGGTCACAGTAGATGCCCTAGATTACTCCAAGGTATTTCCAGGGAGGAACTTTTCAGTTTTCACAGCACTAAACATCAATTAGCGATAATGTTTGGCGACCACCACGTATAACAGCTGCATCGATTCCAGTTGAAAAATCGCTGCCAGAAATCTAGCGAAAGTCTCTACGCCGACTTGTCAGACTGACACTATTAGCCTACCCCATAGCTCCGGTGGAACCTTTAAGCCACAGTGGCTGTAAACCTTCATTGGTGGAATCAACGATACCCACACCCAACTGGCCCTGGGGATGGCGACACACATAAACCTGAACGATGCTTTGGCACATTCCTTGGAGCATAAAACAAGCTTCAGAAAGTCATGTGAGAGTTCGCTGTCTCCAAATCTAAGAAGAAAATAAAGCAGATGCATCTAAGGTCGTGCAGCTACTAAAGAAAATAGTAGAACAAATAAGGCCTACGTGTCATGAGGACCCAATAAGAGCTCACCGTGCAAATGTCTTTCGATGTTGGCACTGCGGCAAATGTATAAGGCGAATGTTGGGCACTAAGACCACCGTCATCTCGCACATGGCAGAAAGTGAAGCTAAGGCAGCTGAGAAATGGTTACCCAACCATTTCTCAGGTTAGCGATTCTGCCAGCGACCTCGTCGTAGACGGATATGTAAGCGGTAATAAAACTCAGATCGTTGTAGACACTGGCGCACCTAGCACGATTATTCGCCGCGACTTGGTACCAAGATAGCGAATAAGAGAGCCAGATAGAGAATGTAGAGTAAATGCAGCCGGTGGTAATCTGATCCAGATATGACGTCAAGCTGCTAATTGGGATATGGGGGAAAGCAGACTATCGGCGGTGAGTAAATAGTAATGTCATCCGGCAGTAACCTGGTAGTGCGGAAAATTCACCGTGGAAGAAAATAGTAACATCAACATCTGCAATGAAAGTGTCATTGCAGTAAGGAGAGCTGAGAGAGAAATATAAAACCCATTTGTTCAGCTCGAAGAAACTAGAATATACATTATGGGAGAAATACAAGGCGAGGCGTGTGTAAGCTATTTAGGTGTAAAGCAAACCCAGAAAAATGCCAATGAACTCATTTGTTGGTATAGAGCTGATGTCGACAAGAAGAATAGGGCATGCAGATGTTTTAGTTCAAGTTTGTTTAGGTTAAGAGCAATTCGACGACAACATCAGTGCAACGTAAGAACTTCACTTGAAGAGAGCTACGACATAATGAAGAGAAGGGAGGCTACAGATTAGGCTGTCAGAATGCATATACTAGTCCACATGAAGACTCGCTATGGCGAGCAGGATAATTCGGTTGAGTTTAAAGACGGACATCAGGTGTGGTTTTACAGTCTAGTACGACGGCCACCGAAACTACATAAATTATGGGAAGGTCCGTACTAGGTGATCAAACGGATCAATGACGTTGACTACCGCACTCACAGGAGCCCAAAGAGGAAGATGAATGTAGCCCGTATCGACAGACTTGCTTCATACCAAGATATGTCAGACTTCGACCGGGACGGTCGAATTTAAGAATGGGGTAGTGTTACGTCTTTCTCTATGCGAGTCTAGTTCACTGAGCATTATCACTTCTATGGTCATAGGCACCTTGCGTGGATTGACAGCAGCGATCACTCTAGAATTATATTCGAGGGGTAACGAGAATCCCCAGATGGAATAATGTAAAAGGAGCCGCAGATGGACCAGTCAGTCAGTAAGTGACTCAGTGATTGTGCGGAATAAGCGATAATAGAAGGCGAAAATGAACTATGGTGCTATAGATATTTGATAATAGAGAAATATAATAGTTGGTGTGTTTATTATCAGAAAATAGTTAGTTATGATAAATTAGTAATCTGAAAAGCTGTGTTTTAAGTCAATACATAGAAAACCCTGAAAAAAGTAACAGTATGATAATCGGCCGACTTAAATATCCCACTGGAACAGTTCGATCTATTACCAGCTTAAAGCACAGTTTTGTCAATTAGATTCCAATTTAGTCTGCATAAACCACCACACAATCTTAGTCTATCCCACATCCGAATAAAACACTACTTCAAGCCAAATCGCAGCAACATTACCATTTTGCATGTGTTAGTTTAATGAGTCTTGGAATGTCGACCGTGAAAACCCTTGATAATGTGGGAATTATGCAGAAAACTGGAGCATGATTTTAAAGGAAAAAAAAAACACTAACGAGCCTGGCCTCTGTTAACTGCGCACTCTGGGAAAAATAACAGAACTGAAATGGACCTCTATCAGTCCCGAGATAAGATTTTAATTCCAGATAATAAAAAAAAATACACTGCACTTAAAGTAAAACTCAAGCAACTCGAACTTGTCTCGCTCTACGGAGACATAAAATGTCGATAGCCTATTAAAATGAAAATTACAAACTCGGCGAAATGTTAACTTTACAAGTATTAAACTTGTTTTTGCTCGACTGGTTTTCAACAGGTTAGGTGTTGGTTTTGGGAGTTCTGCTGATTGAAATATTTGTTATGTGCTCACATGCAGAGTAGGCTAGTTGATATCACGATGTCGCTATCATGGCAAATATTGCGATTTCAATCTTGATTTCCACCATTTTCAACATAAAACGTAAGCTTTCCGCTCGAGCTTTCTAACGGATGTGCTGAAGTTGGCACAATTTCTCAAGTTAGCTTCCAATTTTGTTCATTAGCTTCCCTGGCTTATAATTTTCTGCCGTTATAAGAAATATCTGAGTGCTAAAATCAATCAAATGATTAATTATCAAGGTTTTAATCCAGCGTTTTGTAGTCAACATGTATTTTCCCCTTATTTTCCAAATTGCTTTTAATTGCGTCGAGCTTACAACGGCTATGGAAAGTCTGATACAGCAGGCATAATTTCTGTTTCATACAATAATTTTTTTTTACATAATTTGTTTAAAATTAACTAGTATAGCACATGTTCTTTAGTGAATTTTCTTAGAAAAATTCACTCATTCCACTTATTAAAAAAATTCTTAAAATGAGAGCTAACTGGGCTAGAACATAGGTCCGGGGTCCGTTTCAATTTTTATTAATTCACCGGGTTTTAAAAAAAGACGCGGCAATATTTAAGGGGTTGATTTCCCAGGCCATTTTATGAAAAAAAGTTCCCATAAGCATAGGTGCTAAAATGCATTGTTTCCAAAATACAAGGTGTTAATTTTTTTGTAAAATAACGATTTTTTAAAAATAGTTCAAATATATCCTCACCGATTGTTTTTAAATTTGGCAGCGTTGTTTCTAGTAATAAAGGGCTGATTTGTCCCTAATAAGTTCTGTTAAGTTCATTGGCGATAGGGGGGGGGGCGTGCTGAACAAAAATTAGTGACAAAAATGTACGATGTACGCCACTGACTGCAATAAGATTTGTATATTATTTTGAGATAAAGTAACTAAAACTACAAGTTTTTTGTCTCTTGAAATTTCCTCGTATCTGAAATCGTTTACACCATAAAAAATAAACACCTTTTTATCACACGCCCATTTATTATACAAAAATTAGAAAAACTGTTAAAAGTGACCACCTCCAGCTTGGATGCAGGAATCCAATAGTCTCCTCATTGATTGGGGAACTCTCTCCAAAACACCAGGGTCAGACCTAATTGAGTTACACCCAACAATGTTTCCATTTCTTAGGTCCTCCACATTTTCCGGTGGAGTAGTGTAAACCAAGGACTTCAGGTGCCCCTTCAGAGGAAAAAATCCAGTAGGTTTAATTCCGGGTATCGTGCAGGCCATAAGTGGAATTCACCTCGGCCAATACAGCAATTTTAGTATGTTTGTGTTAAAAACTCACGTGCAATCTGAATAGAATGCGCTGGTGCGCCATCGTGCATAACCCACATTGCATTTTTTTATTGACAATGTACATCATCCAGAAATCCAGAGAGCATGTGTTCCAAAAAGTTGCGGTACACCCCTCCGATAAATCTTGCTGGTAGAAATACCGGTCCAATTAGGCAGTCACCCACAATTCCCATTCAGACGTTCAACGAGAACTGATGTTGAAAACGATCTTCAAATATTTCATGTGAAATTTCATCACATAATATATGGTTATTATATAAATTCCTTATTGCAGTTGGTGAAAGACTCGCTTCATCTGTAAACAGAATATCCATAAGTAGTTGAAGACTTTGAACGATTTTGCGCAAAAGCCATTGGAAGAATGCAATACGTGGAGGGAAATCAGCAGGAAGAAGTGCTTGAACGCGTTATATGTGGCATGGATACAACAAATTGTCCTTAAGAATGTGACATACAGTACCATTACTTACATTCAAAGACTTAGCAATTTTTCGGGTAGACGTACCTGGATATTCCTCAATCTTGTGCAGTACATCCTCTTCCAGCTCCACAGTTCTTGCCGTCGTTGGCCTTCCTGATCCTCCACTTCGTCGTAATGTGCCAGTCTCATGAAGGCGCCGATAAATGCTTTCGAACATTTTTCTATCCGGAACAATACTCTCAGGAAGTCTTTTAATGTACAACCGCCTAGTTTCTAATGCATTGCCATCAGCAAGTCCATAAATGCAGTGTATATCGGTCATATCGGCATTCGTATAGCGATACAGGATATAAGACTTCAATAAATTTGACAGATACACAATGATTGACATATTCAAATAACATCAACGTTATTGCTTTTTAAACTAATGCGCACACATCTATTGTTCGTTTTTGTGATTTTTTGTATGATGGCATGCGATAAGAAGGTCTTTATTTTTTATCGTATAAACAATTCAAGATACGGGGAAATTCCAAGAGATAAAAAAAATGTAGTTTTAGTTTCTTTATTTCAAAATAATATACAAATCATATTGCAGTCAGTGGCGTACATTTTTAAGTCACTAATTTTTGTTGAGGTGATTCTACCACCCCCACCCCACCCCCCACCCCCAACGCCATTAGGACTTAACAATCTGTATCTAATTAGGGCCAAATCAGACCATTATTACTACAAACAACGCTCCCAATTTCAAAACAATCGGTGAGGAGAGATTTGAATATTTTTTTAAATCGTTATTTTACCAAAAAATAATGTAACACCTCGTATCTTGGCAACAATGCATTTTAGGACCTATGTTTATGGGAACATTTTTTCAGAAATGACTTGGGAAATCAACCCCTTACATATTGCCGCGTCTTTTTTAAACAACCTGTATATATGTATCACACCGATAAGTAAGACTAGATGCATTCTCGCAACAATTAGAACCGTAGACCGGTTTCGCTCTCATTAGAGCTCTTCAGTACGGCATACTAATTGTAACAACACCGATAACTTAAAAAATACATTCATTTTGTAAGTCGCTTGGATCAGTTCGTTAACAAGGAAAATCGACCCAGGTTTTTCCGGAAAATATGGCGTTTTCTTTCGGAAAATTTTATATCTCCGGAAATAAGAAAGTAAGGGCATTATTTGTGAATTATATGAGGTATAAAGATTAGCTGGTGGAAAGTATTTGCGAACCAGGAAGAGGAAACATAATTTCTCAGCAGCCGCTTCTGCAATTGATGTGACATGTTGGTGCCAACTGAGATTTGGATTCACAGAAACCCGACAAGTGAAAAGGACTCATTACTTTAAATAACTTGGTTGTTCATTGTGATGGGTCTAGGCCTGGTGTATCTCTTATGAGAAAGAAAGCAATATTGAGACTTGGTGGAGTTAAATTGTACAAGATTTCTACTTCCCCAATATGATATTTTTTGGAGATCCACAGAGAAAGAACCCTCCATGAGTCTGCGATCCTCATCTAATTGGGTTAAAGAGACAGCTCTGAATATTGTATATTTGAGTGAAGGGTTGTCGTTCGCGTAACTGTGAACTGGGTTTGATGTGCTAGAAAGGAGGTCATTGATGTGGAGAAGAAACAAAGTAGGTGCTAAAGCTGAACCTTGAGGAAATCCTGCTTTAATTGGATACAATTGAGAAGAATGGCCATCCACGACAACAGAAATGCTCCGGTTGGAGAGGACATTTGCTGTCCACGTACAGAGTTTTGGTGGTAGGCGATAGGCCGGAAGTTTATTGAGCAGCGCTTCGTGCCAGACCTGGTCGGATGCTTTGGATATGTCTAGAGCGACAATCTGGGATTCACCGTGTAGTCCATAGACTTGTTTCAAGAATGGGTGACAAAGGAAATGTGATCGGCAGTGGATCTGCGCTGACGGAATCCATACTGCATGTCGTGGATTAGACTGTGTTTTTCAAGAAATTTTAAAAATTCGGTGTTTATATACTTTTCCATCACTTTAGAGATGACTGAAAGGAGATACATAGGCCTGTAGTTGCTAGGAAGCGCTTTGGATCCTTTATTGGGGACGGGTTGTACTTGATCAGTTTTCCAGTTACTAGGGAATATGTCTCGATTGTAAGAAGTCTGAAACAGACGAGTCAGGACAGGAGCAAGTTCTGGTGCGCATTTTTTGAGAACAATTGCTGCGATCTCGTCAAGGCCAGAGGCTTTCCTGGTATTAAGAGAAGAGAGCATGGTAGCCTTTAACATCGAGGCAACAATCGGTTAGAGCTATCCACTGACATAAGAATAGGCCCTGAATTTCGTCACCCGATATTACGTCATCCGGTATTACATCACACGGTATAACACCGTAGTGTATTGCATCAGTAGTAGGTCTAGGTGATTCTCTCTGCGCTCTCTTCCACCGGAGGTGTCAATGCACTACCCTGTGATGTCACTATGACAAAACAAAAATGACGGTTGCAGAATGGGGCCTTAAATGTCTAACCTGAGATGACGCAATCCAAAATGGCGTCAAATATGGCCGACCCAAAGTTAAGAATAAGAAGAATTTAAAAATTTAAAAGGTATCTTACTTAGCATTCAAGATAAGAAGGTCTCTTCTTCTTATTTATAACTCCGAGTCGGCCATATTGGATTCCATCTTGGATTGGGTCATCTCAGGTTAGACACCTAATGTCCCATTCTGCAACCGCCATCTTTCTTTTGTCAAGAGTGACGTCACAGGTTAGTGCACTGATACCCCCGGAGGAGGCGGGCGCAGAACAAATCATCTATACCTACTTGCATCATCCAAAATTGCATTATCCAGTATTGCGTCACCGGTATTACATCATTTTCCTCTCCCGGGTTCGCAAATACTTCTTTTCACCAGCTAATCTCTATACCTTATATACTTCACAAATAAAGCCAAACCTCGAATACTGCTCCCACATCTGAGGTGCCGCTGCCGCTTCTACACTCGCTATCGTGGACTTCATTCAGAAGAGAGATATACGTCTCATCGGTGAACCTACCCTCACCCAAAGGCTGCCATCGCTTGCCCACCGACGTGCCGTTGGTGACCTCTCTCTCTCTTTTATAGATCTCTGCACGGGCACTGTTCAGAGGAGCTTTCTTCCATAGTTCCTCCACCTGCTGCCCCCAACAGATCTACCAGGGAAACAGAGCGAATGCACCCTTTTGCTGTTCAGGTCACCAGACATAGAACATTTTGTTAGGCCCGCTATTTTGTCCCGAGGACTTCCAAGTTGTGGAATTCCTTGCCGGCACATGTATTTCCTTCTCCGAACCTCCAAACCTTCAAGTCCAGAATTAACAAGTTGCCTTTTTCCTCCTTGTCGACACCCACGGTACGATATTATTTAGGCTGTGAGCCCTCATGGTGTGTTGCTGAAATAAAAAAAATTTAAAGAAAAAGTTGTGTGGATAGTTTAGGTATATAAATAGGATAATTTCATCTGCACAGATAGTTAAGGGACGGCCGCTGATGAAGGCAAGTTTGTTGTCGAAATGCGTATCTAGCGCATAACTTTTTGTGATTATTTTGTAGTTCTTGTGGGTGACTCTGGTTTTTGTTTCAGCGTCATGTAATAACCAATTCTTATTTCCAGGTTTAAATCGTATACTCATTCCCATATAAAATACTCCTGCATAAATTATTTCTAAAGTACAAATTTTATCAGGAGATCCCTGTATTTCACGTCTTGGTCATCCATAAGATTTCAACGTCCAAGGCGACGTATAAATTGTTCTTCGTCTTTATTGCACCCAATAGAGTGCAGCTGTTACATGGTCCCCCGACATTTATTAAAGTGCCTATACAACATATATGTGGTTTTCCTTCCCTAACAGTTTCTTATTGGGCTATCCTGACATTTATGACTTTAATTCATTACTATTTCACCGGATTGAAGTTTCCACTGACCTGGCTTCAAATTTAATATAGTAAGTGTATTGTGTGGTTATGTGTAGCTTTGAGGTGGCGTTCTTTGACGTGGAGTCATAACAAATTTCCTAGATCTATAAAAAACATTATAGAGTATGGAGCGAGCCGTTTTTATCAAAAACCCTATGATGCCAGTGTTTTGAAACCCAACCAGAAATTATATAGTACGTAATATTTTCAGCTAAAATAATTAGAAGGTAAAAGAGCTTAGCACAAAAAAGTTTTGATGATGATCAAAACTTCTTTTGTGTTGTTTCACAAAACAAACACAGAGAAACTTGTCAGTGAGCAATTTCTAAGCTACTCTGTGACTGTCCGTTTTTGCAGATTGCTTGGCTAATAAAATTGAAAAAGAATTATATTATTCTTAGGCCAAATGTTTTTCTGTTAAATGAATCTGTTTGATTGCGATCCTGGGTCCTTGTTATAACGAATTTTCTTTAAAAAAATCACCAATTAGGAGATCCCAACTTTGAATTTTGAAAAGATTTCTTTAAATGAGCGCGAACTAGTCCCCCTAGAACCCATAGCCAGGGTCAGTTACAATTTGTATCTGTTTATATATACAGGGTCCGGCAAGTTGAGAGGATCACGTAATTATCTTCACAACCGCTCTACTTAGAAATGTCAAATTTGGTATCCATTTATATACCAGTGTTTCGCATAACCAGAAATTAGTTTTATGTATACAGAGTGATCAGTTTTCCTATGCCAGACCAAACTTTACTTTTTTTTAAGTGGGACATCTATATTTTATTTTATTTTTTGGTAAAGGACTTCATGGAGAGTAAAATCATGCGCCACAATAGGAGCCTGGGATCAACGGTTTAGAAATTGTTCAATTATTTGTCCGACACTTTATTCCTATTCAACACGACAGTGCTGCCATGTCGTCGCAAAACCTGTCAAGATCTGATATTATCATGACTGTTGACTCAATGTAGCATTATAAAATATGGTTATATAGCTTACGGAAACATCCACTTATACAGGGTGTTATATTTTACAAAGCCAAATTTTTATCGAAAATTTCAAATGGAACACTCTGTATATGACTGCAGCATCATAAAGCGGGTTTAGTAAGCTTTCTCCCAATACCATATTTGCTGGGGTTCAATTGGCTGGATCAACACAAACTGATGGATCATTTGTAAACGTCTGGGCTTTCTTCTTTCTAAAGGTGAATTATAATTTGTACAGGCTTTTAATGAACATCATAGACATGGCATTCTTTTGTAAATTGTTACATCAGTTTTAGGTAATTGTATGGTGAAATTTATTTTTAACTTAATTTATAAACAACAAAAATTAAATAAAAATAATAGCACCACATTAATTTAATACATAAAAAATAAAATAATCAAGAATGTATTGAAATAACAGTTTTAATAACAAATCTCAAATTAGATGCTCGAACACGTTCCCCTTTGTTGAACGCAAAGTTCTAATCTTTCCATAATTTGTCTCTGCGTAGCAGCATGGATCATCTCCCGATCAACATTCCGACATGCATCTAATATCCGTTGTTGTAGATTGTGAACGCTAACTACAGGATTTATGCCAAAATCTGAATAGACTTGGTCCTTGATGTAGCCCCAAAAAATAGTCCATGGAAGTCAAATCTGGAGACCTTGTAGGTCATCGTATTTGGACGTTTATACCTATATAATTAGGGCCAAAAACTTGGTCCAAATAGTCCACAACTATCATGCTGTTGCGAGCTGGACATCCATCGTGCTGAAAAATAATCCTTGGTCGGACATTCAGTGGAACATCATCCAACCAATCGCCCAGATGGGTGTTTAGGTGATTGAAGTAAGTCGTCCCGTCTAAATTTTCTTCAAAAAATATGGGCCCCATCAATCTATTATCTAATAGCCCGCACCATACGTTGGTTTTATATTCAGTTTGGTGGTTCCTCGAAAAAACCCAGTGTAGATTTTCCGTTGCCCATCTTACACTGTTATGCTTATTCAACGCACCATTATTTGTGAACTTTGACTCATCCGTCCAAAGGATATGGCTTAAAGCTTTATAATCTATATTTAAAGATTCATTCGCCCAATACGAAAACTCTAAGCGGCTCACATAGTCGCCATCTCTGTGGCCTTGGACAAAATGACACCGGTAAGGCTTATAATTATACGTTTTCATTATTATGCGAATACTTCTATTTGAAATATCGGTTACTAAAGCTAGTTGTGTAGCTGATAAACCTGGGTCTTCTTGCAAATGAAGTAAAGTTATTACGAAAATTCTTCATTGGTAATTGGCTTTACGTGTGTTATTGGCTGATTTCCTATTACACTTCCGAATTGTAAAAAGGTATTGTAAATACGCAGAAATGATCAATAATCCGGGTGTCGTCGCCCTGGGTACCGATCCCTAAATAATTATTGTAACAATTAGATGGAAACTCGGTGCAGATGAACAAAAAAATGTACCTGTATCTTCGCGATGCACGGGCCGCCACTTTTTGGCATTCAATATAAGTCTCTAACATATCCTTTCTCTCCTGAACTGAATAATCCATACTGAATGCAGACATCGTTTATTTTCTGTATTGACAAAAATAATCCAATACACGTAGTTTCACTATTTTATTGTTAAACTAGTGAAATGGCTTCATTATTTTTAATAAAAGTGCAGTATTTTGTTGCTAGACAACAACTTGAGCGTTTCAGTGATAATTATTTTAAATGGGAATTACTCTGAGTATGTAATCTATGCTGCTACCCTTAGACAAATCATACGAAGATTAGACTTGTTATTAAAACTGTTATTTTGCTAACTAGTTGATTATATCAATTAATTGAAATTTTTCCCTTATGTGTTAAATTAATGTGGTACTATTATTTTTATTTAATTTTTGTTGTTTATAAATTAAGTTAAAAATAAATTTCACCATACAATTATCTAAAAACGATGTAACAATTTACAAAAAAATGCCATGTCTATGATTTTCATTAAAAGCCTGTACAAATTATAATTCACCTTTACAAAGAAGAAAGCCCAGACGTTTACAAATAATCCAACAGTATATGTTGAACCAGCCGATTGAACCCCAGCAAGTATGGTATTGAAAGAAAGCTTACTAAACCCGCTATCTGATGCCGTAGTCATATACCGGGTGTTCCATTTGAAATTTTCGAGAAAAATTGACCTTTGTAAAATGTAACACCCTGTATAAGTGGATATTGCCGCAAGCCATATAACCATATGTTATTATAATACATTGAGTCAAGAGTCATTGTGATACCAGATCTTGACAGGTTTTGCGACGACATGGCAGCACTGACGTGTTGAATCGGAATAAAATTTCGGACAAACAATTGAATAACTTCTAAACCGTTGATCCAGGCCCCTATTGTTGTACATCATTTTACTCGCTGTGAAGTGCTCTACCAAAAAATAAAATGAAATATAGGTTGTCCCATTTAAAAAAATACAAGTTTGGTGTGTCACAGGGAAACTGATGACTCTGTATACATTAAACTAATTTCCAGTTATGCGAAACACTGGTATATCATGGATACCAAACAAGACATTTCTAGGTAGAGCGGTTGTGAAGATAACTATGTTATCCTCTCAACTTGCCGGACCTGTATACCTATAAGTTATACTATGGTAACCAAATTTGATGCCGACTTTCTTTTAAAACAAAGACATATTTGCTATTAACAACATTTTTTTGTAAATCTACTACCATAACGCACTTGCCGCGTCCAAACTTTTCAAAGTTTTATGGCAGTCTAAAGGATAATAAATAAAATTGTAATTGACGTGACGACTATTCGAAATTTTTGAACAATATAATACTTTTTTTTCATGCTATATAATTTCTCTTAGAAACTGCAAACTGTTAAATGTTGTTATTAAACAAAACCTTTGTGAGTCATTTGTTATCACATAGATTACTGATTAAGAAGCTTAAATTCATAATGAACACCTGATTCGCCATTTAATCGTAGAAATCATTAATATCCACTATTTTTTCTTGAAATTTGGTAAAGACTCATTTTAACGGACGCTGAATTCATCAGCGGCCACACATTTTTTCTATAAAAAAATCGCAAATATGGTTTTTGAAATTTCTAGCCTCTAAAAGTGAACTAGTAGGTCTTATTAAAAAAAAACGGGATGCCACTTGGCCTCAAAGTACACTTTTCCCCTTACGCATTTCAAAAAAAGTTTCGCCACACTCGCTCTGTAAATAAATAAATCGGAACGCAGCAAGTGCGTTATTATATATATATATATATATATATATATATATATATATATATATATATATATATATATATATATATATATATATATATATATATATATATATATATATATATATATTATTATTATTATTATTATACGGCATATGACTAAAATTAATACTTTAAACTTACGCAGACGTTGAAGATCCATTTTAGAGGTCCTAGTACGCGAATATTTGTAGAATTATTCCGAAAATGTTATCATAAATAAATTCCCAAAACTCTATGAAGTTAAAAAAATACATTTTGCTATATCTATAGATAGTGTAAGTTTCTTTAAAACAAGCTTGTATTACCAATTTCATTAAAGTTACAAAAGCTTTCCAAAAGGAAACGTAATTCATATTTAGAAGAAGAAAGTATCTGCCAAACTATAAACGTAGCAGTTATTTTTCCTTACTAACGGGTGGGCCATTTAAGATTTGGGATTTGAATCGGCTATAAAAAAACTAATGAATATTTTTTCAAAGTTATGAGTTTATTAGAAAGATTGAACCTTTCCATTTAGGAATGGAAGACAACATCATTCAAATGACTACCACGGATAGCCTTACAATACCCCATTCCATCAGTCCAATTTTTCAGTACATTTTCGATTGTTTGGGCCTCTATTTCATAAATGGCAACTTTAATTTCATGTTTCAAGTCGTCAATCGTCTCTGTATGGTTAGCGTAACACTTGTCCTTAACGGCTCCTCACAAAAAAAAAAGGTCCAACGGAGTCAAATCGCAGCTTTGAGGTGCAATTGACATCAGCATTTCGGCTGATTATGCGATTTTCGAAAGCAGTGCACAAATGACCGATTGTTACGTTGGCTGTGTGGCACGTTGCGCCGTCCTGTTGAAACCAAATGTCGTCTATGTCATACTGTTCAATTTTGGGAAACAAAAAATCTCTTAGCATGGCGCGGTAGCGATCGCCATTCACCGTAACGGCCTTTCCTTGCTCATTTTCGAAGAAAAATGGCCCAATAATGCCGCCTGACTAAAATCCGCACCAGGCAGTCAATCGTTGTGGATGCATTGGTTTCTCCAAGATAACGTGTGGATTTTCTGAGCCCCAGATACCACAATTTTGGTTATTGACGTATCCTCCGAGGTGGAAATGAGCTTCATCTGAAAAGATGATTTTTCGGTAAAAATGCCCATCTTCGATCAAGCGGTCTTCCGCCCATTGAGGAAACCGAAAGCGCATCGGATGGTCATGCGGCTTCACCTCTTGCATTAGTTGAACTTTGTAGGCATTCATACCGAGATCTTTATGTAACATTCTTCGCAAAGAAGTGCGTGAAATGTTCAATTCTTGAGAACGATGACGAGTTGATGTTGATGGTTATTCTCGCTCACTCTGAGCAACAGCAGCGATGTTTTCAGTTGAGCGCACTGGACGAGTACGATCCACAAACTGCGTTTTTGGCACATCCTTTGTATCAAATTTTTTTCGTAAATTTCTTACAGTTTGAGCAGAAAACTCACCACTTTGGAAATAAGTTTTTAAGATGTCCCAAATTTTTTCAGGCGAAAAACAACCCATTTCATAAATGTCAAACACAAAACTAACTTTCTGTCATATCGGAAATGTCATCAAACCTTCCAATATTAAAATAACCTATAGTTAATTCCAAACGTTAGATGCACCACCCTTTAATAGCCTAAATGATTTCGTTTTAGTCAACCTAACTAAACCGGATTTTTTCAATATGAACAGTAACAAAATGTCTGCTGAAAATTATAATTTCAGACTGAAAGGTAGCAAAGTTATTCAGGCGTTTTAAATAAAAATTAGAACTTGCTTAAAACATACGAAATCTATACACTATTGTTTCTCCACATGTCAATGTGAAAAATTCTGGACGCAGCAAGTGCGTTAAGGTAGTGAATTTTCATAAAAATGTTTTTAATAACAAATATGTGTTTTTTTTTAAGAAAGCAGGCATCAAATTTGGTTACTAGTATAACCTATATAGTAAAAACAATGTGCCTTGTTTCATCAAAATAACTTTATTGTGTGAAAATGTACAAAAATTTCCAAAAGTAAACTTAAAGTGTTCCCGAAAAAACACGTTTCTTGATCAACCTTATAGGTAAATAGCAAATTGAGCTGTTCAAATATGAAACATTTAATCAAAATTCGCTACCATAACGCACTTGCTGCGTCCAGAATTTCTTTTCTTACAAACATGCATTATATTTCGATGGAAAATGCAAAAATGCAATAACATAAGGCGTGTTTGATATTAAAAAATGGAAATTTGTATCACCAACGACTTATGGGCCATCCTGTGATTGTAGAAATATTATTTTAAGATGTAGCTCAAGATACCCTATAATTAATATATACAATTTTTTTGCATATCTTATATAATAACGGATATATTGAGCTTTATTGATTTTTTACGAAAATTTGACAAAAATTATATACCAGTAACGATAAACTCTATAGCTAAGGCTACTGCCAAGCATCAGAGACAGGGTCTATTTGAAATGAATTTTCTGGGAACATTTTAGTAAAATGAAGGACAGTGACGATTGAAACTAAGACTTTAGGGTTTGCAAAACATCCTTCTTGAGACAATTTATTTCTATAGCCCGTATTAGATTCAAGTTCTTTGCCTAAATGTTGCCAATTTTGACATTTTAAATCGCCACTTTGACGTTTTGAGGAAAACCCCAATTAATTTTGTATATATGCCTATAACTTTTTTGTCTTTTGACCTACATAGCTAAATTTTTGTAGGTAACTTACCTATAAGGATGTAAAGCTGCGTGCCAAGTTTGGTTGCCCTTTTTTTTTCCCTCAGGGCTCGTCCGCGGCCTTGCCGCCCCGATAGCACCGCAACCCTTGGTTGATTGTGCATACCCTTAGTCTTACTCCACCCATTCCAAGATCACTGTGCCTTGAACTAGTCTGCACAGCGATTGGTAGGGTGAAGTTTTATATTGCTCTGTCTCCGGTCTAGAGTGACCGTAGATCAGTTGTCTTTTCCGGTCCAGAGCTATACACTCACACAAGATGTGCTGGGCTGATTCCTCCCCCTCGCCGCAGAGTCTGCATGCGAGGTCCCCTTCGAACCGCCCCATTTTATGCAGGTGTTTCTTGACGGCCATGTGTCCCGTCAAGAGACCTGTTGTGTTTCTGAGCTGTCCTCTGCTAAGGTTTAGCAGCTCCACAGCTCTCTTTGAACTGGGTCCGTCAATTATTGACTTCCCATGTCTGAGCCCTGGACAGTCCGCCCAGTACACCTTGTGTTGGTTTCTGACCCAGGACTTAATGGCTCCCCTGGCCTCTCTTTGACACGCCCAGAGCCAGTTCTGGTCCCATAAATGGTTCTGCTGACCCTCTCTTCGCGAGACTGTCAGCTTCTTCATTGCCTTTAACCCCGAGTGACCCGGCACCCAGATGAGGGTCACCTCATTCTGCCCAGCCAGGTCGCTCGTCTCGTCTCGGCACTCACTCACCAGCCAGGAATTTACCCGTGGGCTACTTAGTGCCTTAAGGGCTGCCTGGCTGTCTGTGGCTATGAGGATCCGCTTGTTGGTGTAGCCCCTCCTCTTGTTCTCCCGCACACAGTGCAGGATGGCGTACATCTCGGCCTGAAACACCGTTGCATGGGCTCCGAGGGAAATACTATGACTTACCCTCGGTCCTTCCGAGTAAACACCTGCCCCCGTCCCACGCTCCCCGCCAGATCCGTCCGTGAACCAGACGAGCGCGTCCCGTGGAATGCCCGGCGTCTATTCCCGCCATGCCTCGCGATCAGGGATTTCCACTGTAAAGTTGTTTTCCCTGCACATTCGCGGGCTCGCGAAGTCTGACCTCATTTCAAGCATGGGCTCCTTCACGATCTCCTGAATTTTGCAGTGGCCCCTGAAGCCTGGGTTGATCTTCAGTCTACCATTGCAGGCTAGTCTGTATAGTCCTAGCCTGGCCTCTCCCATAATAACTAAGTGTAGGGGGGGTAGATCCAGCAACACCTCCATGGCGGCTGTTGGGGTTGAAGACATGGCCCCTGTGATGCCTAGGCAAGCCATCCTTTGGATCTTGCCTAGTTTTTGTTTGGCACTGGATTGTGTCACCTTAGGCCACCAGACCAGTGCCGCATATGTTAACGATGGTCTGACCACCCTTGTGTACAGCCAGTGGGCCATACTAGGTCTTAGTCCCCACGTTTGGTTGCCCTTACTTTGTTAATTCCGGATATATAATTTTTTTTCGAAAGAAAACACAAAATTTTCCGGGAAAACCTGGGCAGATTTTCCTGGCTAACGAACTCATCCAAGCCATTTTCAAAAGGAATTTTTTCGCCAAATTTAATCAAAATCGGCCCATTATTTTTTGAGTTATCGGTGTGATACATATATATATATATATATATATATATATATATATATATATATATATATATATATATATATATATATAAACATATAAAAATTGAAACTGACCCCGGATATGTTTTCTGGAGGGCCTAATTAGCGCTCATCTGAAGAAATTTTTTCAAAATTCAAGTCGGGATCTCCTCATTAGTGAATTTTTTTAAAGAAAATTCACTAAAAACCATACATTCATTGAGCGGGAATAGATCACGACGCAAGCTTCTGCGTAGAAGACAAGCACGCTACCACTGCGCTATCCAAGGATACGTTAACTAACGTTTTGTTTACATGATATTTGACACCGGCTTCATGCCCGGGATATTATATATTATATTAAAATTATACGTAGCAATTAATTACAGAATTAGTAGAATTGTCATTTGAAACATACTATGACATCTTATGTTTAAGTTTAAAGGTAAACGAAGAAACTATTTTAAAATCATTTTTATAGAAACTTGACTTGATTTTGTTTATATTTCCACTAGATTATGCTATACTTTCGGTCTAAAACTGTATTTGGCGTCGTTCCTCAAGCTACAAATATAGTGTAGTTTAAAAATTAATTAAAACCACCAGTTAAATAACAATCACTTGGCAAATTTTTAATTTCGTGTCGTCTGTCATTTGCGATATTTGTGGCCGAGATATCACGATTGTTGGTTCGGGTAGTACGTTTTATGCCTGTTATTTATTTTGTTTGGTTACCGTTGATGTATGGTTTATACCGTTTGTACGAATCAATCTACGCGTGGCAGTTAACTACTCTGTCTGCCAGGCAATGGACTTTAACCACTAAGTTGTTTCAACCCATGTCTTTCAGATCTTATTTTTAATTTGGAAAAACTCTAAATATTGTGAACCAAATCACTTAAAATTCACAACATAGGGTTACTTGCACCACATCTAGCCACATGTGAAGTGTCATTCCAGTTATCCTGATTCTTATAAAAATATAGCGTTTTTAAAAATATTGTATATTTTTGGGGAAAAAAGTGTCGGTTATAGCTGTACACGAACTCGTCCGCGGTGTTAATACAATAAAGATATCTGCCAAGTTTTGTTCAAACCAGTTGATTATTTTTTGAGTTATCGCTCAGACACATACACACACACATACATACATACATACATATATATATACCTAAATATATATATATATATATATATATATATATATATATATATATATATATATATATATATATATATATATATATATATATATATATATATATATATATATATATAGGGCGCTTCACGGTGAGTGGCCTATTAGACGTTTCTGTAGAACTACATTATTTAAATTCTGAAAATTGGTATCCGCACGTTATTAGTGAATTTTCTTAAAAAAAATTCACTAATGAGGAGATCCCGACTTTTGAATTTTGAAAAAAATTCTTCAAATGAGCGCTAATTAGGCCCCCCAGAACACATATCCGGGATCGGTTTAAATTTTTATATGTTATATATATATATATATATATATATATATATATATATATATATATATATATATATATATATATATATATATATATATATATATATATATATATATATATATATATATGTATGTATCACACCGATAACTCAAAAAATAATGGGCCGATTTTGATTAAATTTGGTGAATAAATTCCTTTTGCAAATGGCTTGGATAAGTTCGTTAGCCAGGAAAATCGGTCCAGGTTTTCCCGGAAAATTTTGTGTTTTCTTTCGAAAAAAATTTATATCTCCGGAATTAACAAAGTAAGGGCAACCAAATTTCATATGCGGATTTATTTCATTATAGGCAAGTTACCTACCAAAATTTAGCTCCGTAGGTTAAAGGATAAAAAAGTTACAGGCATTCAAAGAAAAATAAATTTGGATTTTCCTCAAAACGTCAAAATTGCGATTTTAAACGTCAAAATTGGTGAGTACATTCCTTTCGCAAGTCACTTGGATAATTTTGTTAGCCAGGAAAATCCGCCGAGGTTTTCCCGGAAAAATTTGTGTTTTCTTTCGCAAAATATTTATATCTCCAAAATTAACAAAGTAAGGGCAACCAAATTTGGTAAGCTGGTTTATATCGTTATAGGTGTGCCACCTACCAAAATTTAGCTCTATAGGTCAAAAGACAAAAAAGTTATGGGCATTTAAAGAAAAATAAATTGGGGGTTTCCTCAAAACGTCAAAGTGACAATTGAAAACGTCAAAATTCGCAACATTTAGGCAAATAACTTGAATCTAATACGATCTATGGAAAGAAACTGTCTCAAGAAGAATGTTTTACATACACCGAACTCTTAGTTTCAACCGTCATTGTCCTTCATTTTACTAAAATATTTCCAGAAAATTCATTTCTAATAGACCCTTTCTCTGATGCTTGGCAGTAGCCTTAGCTATAGAGTTTATTGTTTAATGGTATATAATTTTTGTCGAATTTTCGTAAAAAATCAATAAAGCTCAATATATTCGTTATTATACAAGATATGAAAAAATATTGTATACATTAATTATACGGTGTTTTGAGCTACATCTTAAAAAATTATTGCGACAATCACAGGGTGGCCCATAAGTCGTTGGTGGTACAAAAAATTTTTTTTGTCGAAAACGCCTTATTTTTTTGCATTTTCCATCGAAATATAATGCATGTTTGTAAGTTAAGAAATTCTGGAGGCAGCAAGTGCGTTGTGGTTGCGAATTTTGATTAAATGCTTCATATTTGAAAAGCTCAATTTGCTATTAACCTATAAGGTTGACCAGGAAACGGATTTTTTCAGTAACACTTTTGGTTTACTTTTGGAAATTTCTGTACGTTTTCAAACAATCAAGTTATTTTGATGAAACATGGCACATTGTTTTTACTATATATGTTATACTGGTAATCAAATTTGATGCCTGCTTTTTCTATATAGGTTATACTGGTAACCAAAATTGATGTCTGCTTTCTTAAAAAGAAAACACACATATTTGCAATAAAAACATTTTTATGAAAATTCACTACCATAACGCACTTGCTGCGTCCCGAGATTTTTATACTGATCTTTCTAACTAAAATATTTTCAATTAGTCTGCACTTCCGGTTATACCGGAAGTCGACACAAACTTTGTTTTTTTAAATGGAACATCCTGTATATTATTAGCTTTTTGAATTACACGTTCAATTTAAGGGCCACTTGATAACAACACATTCGGGCTAGTTCGTACCGTTTCGGGTTTATCCGCCTTTTGCTGAAAAAATTACGATTGGAGCGCTTTAGAAAAATTTCGATATCTTTAAAGACCTGCAAGATAGAAACATGCGGTTTTCACTATCCCATAGAGCGTAAAAATTCCTACATACTGTTATAAACACAATACCATTTTAAAATAACTGTTACATTTGAATTTGAAAATTTTCAATCATAGATAACTTGATTTTTTTTAATGGAATGGTACCCATATGTCCCCAGCATCTGATTCAGAGTTAAATTCCATATCTTCTAAGTATACATTACCCTATACCTATCTCTTATAGTTTCCTTAGAAAATTGATTGGAAAATAGTAATTGTTAGCGGGGCGATGTCATTTTTTTTGTGTACGTAACAAAAAAAAATACAGTAGAAATAAAAATATTTCATGTTCAAGTTAAAAATTATAACAAAGAAATATTGTTACTGTTTTTGAAAATTATGTATTTAAAATATTTTTAAAAAATTTAAAAAAATTTCTAAGGATAACAGTGATATTATTACCTTACACAATCTTATAAATCCTCGAAGTATTATTACAACACGAGTAACAAAACAACTCACACCTCCTAAACTAGTAACTGCTCAAAATGTTGTCCATTAACACTCAAACATTTTAATATTCATGTCGTAATGCCGCTAGTAGTTGCTGACAGAATCTCATTCCTATCTAACTCTTCAAATGCCCTTCTTACTCTAATCTCTAATTCTTCACGTGAATTGACGGGCGTTTCATATACTTTGGTTTTTATCTTTCCCAAAGATGGAAATCAAGCGGGGTGAGATCTAGACTTCTTGCGGGCCATATCCAGGGACGGCACTTTCCGATCCATCTATCTTCAAATAGATCGTTGAGTGTGTTAGATATTTCTCGTGTAGAGTGAGCAGGAGTTCCGTCATGTTGATACCAACAAGTTCTATATTCTGATAATGATAAATTGTCTAAAAAGTCTGTAACTATTGTTCTTAATATTTCCATGTAACGATTAGAAGTTAGGGTTTCATCATAAATATGATAAAAAAGTTATTAATTTTCAATAAACAAAACACATTGAACTAAATTTTACTTGAAACCCCCTTTCCCTAAAAGCGTGAGGGTTTTGATTTGCCCAAACAGGATTCTTATGTCTATTGAAAATTCCTTCATAAGAAAATTTCGATTCATCAGCCCATATAACTTTTTTTTAAAGTCATCATCTCCTTGAATATGAATTAACATAGTTTCACAAAACTGGATCCTTTTACTAGCATCTTCTGGATTCAGAGCTTACACTAAAGTAAACTTATAGTTGTGCATTTTGTGCTTCCACAAGATTCTTTCTACAGAGGAGTAAGGAATACCAATGTCGTTCACTACAGTGTAAATAGAGTCATGTGGATATGCTTCGAAATAAGCCAGGACAGTTATGTCGTTATCTTCATCTCTAGTCACTGGACTGGGATTAACTTTGGGTGCAGTAACAAATTATAGGAAATTTGACTAAATCCTTCTAAACTTCTTTTCACTCATGGGTGGCAGATTAGGATTTAACTCATTAAACCTTCTACAAGTTCTACTAATAGTTCGGTTACATACTCCATGGATGTAAAATAAATTTAAATAATATACATTGGAATAATGATTTTCCATGTTAACTGTGAACATTATAGTACATTGACATTTATCGAATAATTTCGAAGGAAAAGTATGTAATATAAATTGTTCATCATGGCACACTTGCCTTAACGTTGACGTTCAACCGCAGTATAAGGAAAAATTATGCTGTGTTGTGTTTTTGAATGTCTCTAAATACCTCAAAAACTGTCCTTCTTAGTTATAGGAAATACCTAATATAGGTTGGAAAGTTATTAAAAAAGGAATCGGTTGAAACTGCAAGTTACTGTATGTCCCTTTTAAAACAAGACACTCATTGAAGGCAGAGGTAGTCAAAGGTTGGCGCCACCCCGGTGACCATTAATATTTTCAAATCAATTTTCAAAGAAAACTGTATGAGATAGGTATAGGGTAATGTATACTTGAAAGATAGGGAATTTATCGCTAAATCAGATGATGGGGACTTATGGGTACCATTCCATTTAAAAAAGTTATCTTAAAATCGTATTGTGTTTATAACAGTATATTGAAATTTTTAAGCTCTATGGGATAGTAAAAACCTCATGTTTCTATCTTGCATGTCTTTGAAGATATCGGAACTTTTCTAAAGCGCTCCAATCGTAATTTTTTATACAAAATGGCGAATAAATCCAAAACGGTACGAACTAACCCGAATGTGTTGTCATTAATTGACCATTAAATTGAACGTGTATGTCAAAAAGCTAATAATATATAGCGTGTTCTATTTAAAAAACAAGGTTTGTGTCGACTTCCGGTATAACCGGAAGTGCAGGCTAATATTTTAGTTAGAAAGATCAGTATCAAAAACGTGCGGATACCAATGTGCAGAATTCAAATAGATGTAGTTCTCCAGAAACGTCTAATAGGCCACTCACCGTGAAGCACCTGTATATTATAAATACATATATAATTTACCTAAAAACATGTAGGTCATTTTAATAAAAATTCGCTACACACGACGTTGCTTTAAATTTTTTTATGGTGGTGAAATGGGTCAAGGTCAAAGCTGTCGAACCAACTGTCTGCCTTAAAGCGATCTTTGAATCAAATGAAAATTCAGAATGTGCAATGCTTTTTTAGACATATTATAAAAACTACTACACCCTACAAAAAACCACTACATCCACCCGAACCATTTAGCCCTCAAGCTTATTTCTTACATCCTGTTTTATGTACTCCTTTTCATATACGGTATTATAGCCCAGCTCACGAGCTATTATTCCCTGGAAAAAGTAATCTTCATACGACAGTGGCAGTACTTTTTCTCTGGCAAACACGAGCTCATATAAAACGTGTAGTTAGAAAGTGTATCATTTGTGCATGTTAGAAAGGGATGGGGGTACGTAACATGAACAGCAGATAAATCTAGCGGTGTAACGCAAAACACGGCATCTCCTCTTATTGTAGCAGGAGGCTGTGTTATGATTTTGCGTGTGACACGAGAACTTCTGACACAATGAAAGTGTTTGATGATTTAGAGCCCACTCACCTCAGGTCCCAAACACTAGATGGGGAGCTAATGGTTGTGAGCCTAAAAATAAATATTGCTTTCCTACACCTACCGCGGCTTTTATTCGCCTCTCTAGAGTCCTTGAGATACACTTGCACTTGTTCCAGGCTATTTTTTTGCCCTGGGGGTTATAATTACTGCAGATCGATAAAGGCAGGAGTGTATAATATGTTGCATATTTGGCTACTCTAGTTTTCACTCTAACAAAGATAGCGTCATCAGAGGATGAAAATTCTAAAAGTCCAGTTTTGTTAAGAATGTTATATAAACGTACGGGACGCAGCAAGTGCGTTATTGCAGTCAATTTTCATTAAAAGTTTTTAATAGCAAATACGTTTTTTTTAACGAAAGCATATATCCAATTCGGTTTGGTCACCAGTATAACCTATATGTATATATATATATATATATATATATATATATATATATATATATATATATATATATATATATATATATATATATAGGGTAGCGCATTGAAAACGGAACAGACTGATTTGCGTCCAGAGATATTTTTTTACGAAACGCTGAAACATTTCAATTTTAATATTGAGGGGGACATGTTTTGACATAAAACTCAACTTTGTCACATCAACTACTTAATGGTGGTGATAACAACCCTTATATTTTAAATAGGGAACATAGGTCGAGTGTTACATCATTTGAAAGCTATTTCTTTTCTGAATTCAGCACACTAATTTTTTTGGAGGTTTTATCAACTCGTTTAAAAATTATTCACAGTTGAAGATGCAAAAACGCATTTCACTCCTTCCGATAAGAAATGTGCTGATAGTCAATGTTTTGTTGGTTTGTAAACAAAAAATTGACTATCAGAACATTTCTTATCGGAATGAGAGAAATACGGTTGATTATTTCAGTTTATCGGTCGGTTTGATACTTGATAGTACTACCGAAAATTAATTTCACAATGGTGTATTCTGTATAAGAAAGAATTGAAATAATTACTCTTTTTTTTTTTCAAAAACGATGACTGTGCCAACCGTACCGCAAATTTTTTTAATGAACGACATCTGAACAGATATGTTAACAGAAAATACATTTTGGAGTTAGTTGCAAAGTTTCGACAGAGTGGTTCAGTAGCCAACAAAAAACGGGATCCTGAACGTGAATTTCCGGTTAGAAATGAGACTACTGAGATTGAAGTTTTAGGACAAATTGCTGCAGACCCAACTTTGAGCACGAGAAAATTGGCCACTGTTTCAAACATCAAAAGAAGAATTACTCAGCGAATATTGAAGCATCATAAATTTCATCTGTATACAATTCATCTTGTACAACAACTTAATGAAGATGATTTTGATCGGCGGCTGGAGTTTTGTGACGTTATGACTTCACGAATAGCTGATAACGGAAACTTTCTGTTCAATATCTGTTTTTTAGACAATTGTACGTTTTTATTAAACTCTACAGTCAATCGTCATAATTGTCGTTATTGGGCAGATAATAATCCAAAAAATTTTCACGAAGTCGACACTCAAACTCCACAGAAATTGAATGTCTGGACTGGCATTTTTGAAGACCGTTTAACCGGACCAATTTTTCTGATGGAAATTTGAGTGGCGAAACGTATTTGGAGTTACTAGAAGATATCCTTTACCCTCTACTAATTGACATTGTTGAAGATGATGATCGCTATCACGAAAATCAATTAGTGTTTCAACAAGATGGAGCTCCTTCGCATTTTTCACAACGTGTTAGGGAGTTTTTGAACAGAGAGTTTTCAGAGCAATGGATTGAGCGTAGAGGTGCTATTGAGTGGCCGCCTAGATCACCGGATTTAACTCCTTTAGACTTCCTTCTATGGGGCCATTTAAAGAGTAGAATTTTCGCAACAGAACCGGAGTCTCTGGTAGAATTACGACGACGCATTGTTGAAGAATGCCGTCTAATAACTCCACAAATGCTCCAGAATGTCAGAGCTCGTTTTGAACAAAATGTGTACTTTTGTATGGAAGCTGGTAGTCAACAATTTGAACACTTACCTAACTGAATAAACATTTTTGAACTTTTGGTTTTGTTTTTTAGTTTTTTTTAACGGAAAATAGACTAATTAGTGCATTTCTTATCACAATGAATGAAATACGTTCTTGCAACCCCAACTGTGAGTGAACTTAAAACGAGTTGATAAAACTTCCAAAAAAATTAGTGTGCTGAATTCAGAAAAGAAAGAGCTTTCAAATAATGTAACACTCGACCCATGTTCCCGATTTAAAATATAAGGGTTGTTATCACCGCCCTTAAGAGGTTAAAGTGACAAAGTTGAGTTTTATGTCAAAACATGTCCCCCTCAATATTAAAATTGACGTGTTTCAATGTTTATTAAAAAAAAATTCTCTGGACGCAAATCGGTCTGTTTCGTTTTAAATGCGCCACCTGTATATATATATATATATATATATATATATATATATATATATATATATATATATATATATATATATATATATATATATATATATATATATAGACTGTCCCACGTAAGGCGTGCATTAGAAGTTATCGAACTAGTACTGGGATTTCGAATCTGGAAATTTGCAACTGGATGTATCACTATCCGCTCATTATAACTAAAATATTTTGGTGACTGTGTCACTTCCGTTTGTACCGGAAGTTGCCAATAACTTTCTTAATTTTAATGGAACACTTCATATATTATTGTATATTCGGAATGAGCATGCAGTTATGAGGAAAATGATATGCCACTTGCCCATACTGGTTTCAGCCGTTCTCAGGATATTCGATTTTCTATTGTTTTTCCGTCATAAAGTTGCAAATCTTTGAAATGTCAATTCTCCGGCATCAAGTATGTCATTGTTCTAAAACCTACCGAAACTATAGTTTTAGTCGTCACAATTCTTCTCATCGCGAAAAAAAAAAGAAGGAAGTCTAATCATCCGCGATAGGTATAGGGAATGCTGATACAAATCGAAGCAGAACATCATTCCAAAGGACATCCGATGAAAATATACAGGATGTTCTACTTGGAAAAAAATACTTTTTCGTGTTTGAAACCCTCGATATTTGAACTTCGTTAAGCAACAACCTGTATCATTTATGTATATAAATGATACAGGGTGTGGTTTAACGAAGTTCAAATATCGAGGGTTTCAAACACGAAAAAGTATTTTTTTCCAAGTGGAACACCCTGTATATTTTCATCGGATGTCCTTTGGAATGATATTCTGCTTCGATTTGTATCAGCATTCCCTATACCTATCGCGGATGATTCCCGAGTTATGATGGGAAATATGTGAATTTGGTATGATTCGAGATAATACTCTTTTCTTTTCTTTGTATTAATAATAATAATAATAATAATAATAAATAAAATAATAATAATAATTACAATAATAATAATGATAATAATAATAATAACTCGTAACTATACAACGGTATCGGGGGATGTTAATAAATACCACTAGTAAACTTTGGGAGCAATTCTTTAGCCAATATGGTTCAGCAACCTACTTACTTTCCTCGCAACCCCACACACAGCTCAAATCTCTGGGATCTCCTTAATACAAATCCTGACTGCTATAAGATATCAGTCACCGCCCTCCTTGGTCGCTCAGACCACGGCATGGTTACTGCTTGCACGGCGGGATTACTTTTCCTCATTTCCATGGGCGTCTGGCTGCTTCTCTCATCCTGGCCCCTCTGATATCTCACAAAACGTCACCGAAATCATCCAAGCTTGCATGGAATTATTTATTCCACGTACACATAAAACCTCTTCAGCCACTCAAAAGCCCTGCTTCTCTGAATCGTTTGACAAGGCCAGACTTGAAAAGGTCAAAGCTCACAAAACGCTTCTTCACAATCACAGTAAAGAAAACCGTCAAGCATTTAACGACGCAAGAAACCGCTATGTCCGCATTCTTTCTAAGGCAAAAAACTCGTTTAATAACCACATTGAAAACAAAGTTCTCTCAAGCGGCAGCAAACCCTTCTGGACTCTTGCTTAATTTATTGGGAATAATTTCTGCAAGAGCACGTTCCCACCTCTTGTTTCAGGGGATGAAATTGTTTCTACCGCCCTGGGCAAGGCTGAACTTTTTGCCTCGTGGTTCGGCGGCAGTTCTACTCTCAACCCACCTCCAAATGTTCAACCACCAACAGTCCCCAATGTCGCGCATAAAATGAGGGATATCATTTTCAAAACTAAAAAGGTACGAAATATGCTCTCTTCTCTTAATACCAGGAAATCCTCTGGCCTTGACGAGATCCCAGCATTTGTTCTCAAAAAATGCGCACCAAAACTTGCTCCTGTCCTGACTCGTCTGTTTCAGACATCTTACACTAGAGGCATATTCCCTGGTAACTGGAAAACTGCTCGAGCACAACCCGTCCCCAAGAAAGCGCAGATCAACTGCCGACCTCCTTTCCTTTGTCACCCACTCTTGAAACAAGTCTATGGAACTACACGGTGAATCCCAGATTCTCGCTCTAGACATATCAAAAGCATTCGACCAGGTCTGACACACAGCGCTGCTTAATAAACTTCCGGCCTATGGCCTACCACCAAAACTCTGTACCTGGACAGCAAATTTCCTCTCCAACCGGAGCATTTCTGTTGTCATGGATGGCCATTCCTGTAAACTGTATCCAATTAATGCAGGAGTCTCTCAAGGTTCAGCCTTAGCCCCTACGTTGTTTCTTCTCCACATCAATGACCTCCTCTCTAGCACATCCAACCCAGCTCACAGTTACGCGGACGACAGCACCCTCCACTCAAATATACAATATTCTCATCGGTGGTCGTACCCTCACCCAAAGGCGCCATCCCTTACCCAATGACGTGCCGTTGGTGACCTCTCTCTCTTTTATAGACATCTGCACGAGCACTGCTCAGACGAGCTTTCTTGTTGTGTCCGCTCTTTTGTCCCAAGGACTTCCAAGTTGTGGAACTCCTTGCTGGCACATGTTTTTCCTTCTCCTCCGAACCTCCAAGCCTTCAAGTCCAGAATTAACAACTTGCCTCTTTCCTCCTTGTTGACACCCACGGTACGATAGTATTTAGGCTGTGAGCCCTCGTGGTGTGTTGTTGAAATAAAAAAATAAAGCTTTTATTAAGACGTCTAAACCGGATCTTCGACGTCTGTTTAAATTACAAGTATTACTTTTAGTAATATGCCGTACTAATAGTGTGAAATTCTTATAAAAATTCGCTATTATAACGCACTTGCTGCGTACCTAAATGTTGTGCTTTAGATTCTTTATATTAGATACTAACAATTATATTACAAATAGCTTGTTCAAATATAGTTGCAGGACCATTATCCGAATGTACCACTGTACTTAACAACTCAGTCATATTTATACTTTCTTTGATCTAAAATTTGTTAGCAAGCTTTTCGTTCCGCAGCATACCATGAATGATTACTCTTTTCACCACTTGCAACACTTTCCTCGTCTGGCGGTAACATATTTTCGAACACCGCAGCAACTGCATTATGAAATATGCATCCAGTCGGCCGAAACTTCCAAGAAATACTTATAAGTTATATCACTTGGCCATTTGGCCCCTTTCCAGAGCGTCTATTGATCTAATTTGTACTTTATAGGGCAGCGTTCATATCTTGATGCGTTATTGTGAGTCGTGGGGGCCTTATTAACATCAGCTGGATGCGACAGGCTTTGAATTATTCATCAGCTGTATAATTTATGAATAATAATAATAGAAGAATGCATAGAAAAATCAGAGTTAATCGAGCGAAAAGCGTTCTGACACTCGGGCATGAATTTTGTTAGATAGATAACTTTATCAACGTTCTAAGATGCAGGCGCTTGTACAACATAGTTTCTTTGAAACTGTAGCTTAATAAACTCCTTCCTTATTTGCCTTTGTAGTATGTGAAAACTGGAACCTGTGATGAGCACTAATAAGTACACTTGGAGAACACCCAAATCACCACAACACATATTTCAGAGACCTTACGATCGTTTCGTTGACAAAGTCAACATCTTCAGAGGAAGAAAAATTCTAACATAAACAAACTAGATCCCGTATATTTATATCCCGTCAAGGTAAACGAACTAGTCCGAAGTAAAGTTGTCGTCCAAGAACGATCGTTTGTTTATTGCGCATTGATACAGGTCGGAGACCTGCTTTGATCTTTTGGTCGACAAATTTATGACCCTTATCTAATATAGGTATTAAAAGGACCAGAGTTCTTTAAAGAAACGGCACGTTTCTTTTCGATCTAGAATTTTACTATGCGGATGTTGGTTCATGCCGATAAAGACATCTGGTGAGATAAACATCATAAACTCAACTCATCTCTTTTAAAAATAGAACACTAAAAACCCAGATGTCTGTCAAAGGAAAAATAGTTCAACTAAAATACTACTTAAAAACTATATTTATATTGATTTTAATTCTACGTGAAAAATATTTATATTGACTACATATATACAAAAAACCGAAGCGGTATTTAAATCAAGACAAACATAGTGATTAGTATATGTATAAGAAAGCCGATTTACATTTGACGTTTTCGACGAAAAGTAATTTAAAAAATTTGTTGGGTAATACGAAAGACAAAGACAAAGTCACTGAACTGTCTGGAATTTATGAGATTAGTTGCAAAGATTGTGATCCTAAATACGTGGGCCAAACTAGGAGAAACATAGCCACGAGATTTCGTGAACATCTCGCACAGTTACGATATGGTACGGTGGACAAATCATGTGTGGCACAACATATATGGGATAATAACCACCACATTGACAAAGAAAATTTGAAACTTGTCAAAAATGTCAGACATCAAACTATGCTTGATTCATTAGAAAGTATTTTTATATTAAGGTCTATTAAGAACAAAACTTCATTAAATCGTGCGGCACCGGTAATTTCTAGCTCTTTGTTTTCTCTTTGCATTTGACCGCTTAAATACTCCTAATTTGTCTGGTAGAACAGTAAATTATTGTCAATAACTCGACCGGTTTATACATATACTAATCACTATGTTTGTCTTGATTTAAATACCGCTTCGGTTTTTTGTACATATGTAGTCAATATAAATATTTTTCATGTAGAATTAAAATCAATATAAATATAGTTTTTAAGTAGTATTTTAGTTGAACTATTTTTCCTTTGACAGACATCTGGGTTTTTAGTTTTCTATTTTTAAAAGAGATGAGTTGAGTTTATGATGTTTATCTCACCAGATGTCTTTATCGGCATGAACCAATATCCGCATAGTAAATTCCTAGATCGAAAAGAAACGTGCCGTTTCTTTAAAGAACTCTGGTCCTTTTAATACCTATATTAGATAAGGGTCATAAATTTGTCGACCAAAAGATCAAAGCAGGTCTCCGACCTGTTTCAATGCGCAATAAACAAACGATCGTTCTTGGACGACAACTTTACTTCGGACTAGTTCGTTTACCTTGACGCGATATAAATATACGGGATCTAGTTTTTTTATGTTAGAATTTTTCTTCCTCTGAAGATGTTGACTTTGTCAACGAAACGATCGTAAGGTCTCTGAAATATGTGTTGTGGTGATTTGGGTGTTCTCCAAGTGTACTTATTGCCTTTGTAGTTTAGAGGAAATTTAACGCATTAATAAAGAAATTTCGGTACGCACCAAGTGCGTTATAGTAGCGAATTTTCATAAGACTTGTACGCTATTATTATACCACATATTAGTAAAGTTAATACTTTAAACTTACACGGACCTTGAAGATCTATTTTAGAGGTCTTAGTATGCGCACACTTGAACAATTCTTTCGAAAGTGTTACCATCGGTATCTCTTTATTATCAAAAAAATCTTGTGTTCTAACTCCTTTTGAGAAAAATGCCCAAAACTCAATTTTCTATGAAGCTAAATAATTAGATTTTGCTACATTTGTAGATAGTGTAAGTCTCTTTAAAACAAACTTACAAATTTTATTAAAGTTATACAAAAGATTTCCAGAAGGAGACTTACTTCATATTTAGAAAAGTAAAGTATCTGCCAAAGTATAAACGTAGCAGTTATTTTTCCTTATTAATCGCTAGTATGATTTCGCTTCAGTCAAGCTAATCAAACCGGTTTTTTCAATATCAACAATAACAAAATTATAATTTCAGACTCAAAGGTGACAAACTTATTCAGGCGTTTTAAACACAAATGAGATCTTGTTCAAAACATATGAAATCTGTGCACTATTGTTTCTCCAAATGTCAAAATAAAACATAAGAAACATACATTCATCAAGCTGGATTCGATCACGTAACCTTCTGCTTAGGAGGCAAGGGCGATGTCCCCCGGCGCCATCTAAGTATACTTCAAACAAAGTTTCATTTGCGTGATACTTTAGTTCGGCTTCATGCCCGGGATATTAACTATTTTGGAATCATTTTTATAAAGACTTGGCTTGATTTTGTTTACATTTCTAGTATATTATACGACAGCATAATATATATATATATATATATATATATATATATATATATATATATATATATATATATATATATATGCTGCGCTAAAACTGTATTCGAGGCCGTTCATAAAGCTACAAATATAGTGTCTTTTAATAAGTGATTGAATCCCCTAGTTAAATAACAATAGATTGGAATTTATTTTATTTAATGTCGTCTGTCATTTTCCATAATTGTGGCCGAAATTTGACGATTGTTGGTCCGAGTAGCATGTTTTTTGTCTGGTATATATTTAGTTTGGTTACCGTTGATGTATGGTTTATACCTGTTGTATGAATCTATCTACGCGTGGAAGTTAACTAATGTCTGTCAGGTCAGGTTCGGTCTTGGACTTTAACCACTAAGTCGTCTCAAAGCATGTTTTTGGAATCTCATTTGTAATTTGGAAAAGACTCTAAATATTGTGTATCAAATTACTTAAAATTCACAACATAGGTATATTTGCACTATTTCTAGCCACATATAAAATCTCATTACAGTTACTCTGATACTTACAAAAGTAGAGCATTTTCATAAAGTTTTCCCCGATTTTTCACCGGAAAAGCTTCAGCATAGAGGCTGATTAAGGAACTCGACCTCACTTTTTGCCCAAACAAAATTTTTGACAAGTTTGATTGAAATCAGCTTAGTATTTTTTTAGTTATTGCTCGGATACATACATATATACATACATACATATATATATATATATATATATATATATATATATATATATATATATATATATATATATATATATATATATATATATATATATAAATGTAAACATATAAAGATTTTAACGGACCTTGGTTTTGGATTCTAGGGACCCAAATTCGCGCTCATCTGAAGAAACTTTTCCAAAAGCTTTTCACCGTGACCTCTCTATTAACGAATTTGTTTTAATGAAAATTCGATTTTGAACCCAGCAAGTGCGTTATGGTAGCGGCGAGTTTGCATATAAGTGATTTTTTACACAAAAAATGTCTACAAGAATTAAGAATAACCATAAACTAGATAAATGTATGTATATATATATATATATATATATATATATATATATATATATATATATATATATATATATATATATATATACATATATATATATATATATATATATATATATACATACATATATATATATATATATATATATATATATATATATATATATATATATATATATATATATATATATATATATATATATATATATATATATATATCGCTGTTTTATGGTTACTACTTGAAGACAAAACTTTCAAAAGTCTCAAAGCCGTGATCTGCTCATAACTTTAAATAAAAGCAAGTGCGTTATGGTAGTGAATTTTCATAAAACTATTTTTTAATATCAATAATGTGTGTTTTTTAAAGAAAGCAAGCATCAAATTTGGTTACCAGTATAATCTATATAGTAAAAACAATGTGCCATGTTTCATCAAAATAACTTTATTGTTTGAAAATGTAAAAAAAATTCTGAAAGTAAACTTAAAGTGTTCCCGGAAAAACTCGTTTTTTGGTCAACCTTATAATAGGTTAATAGCAAATTGAGCAATTCAAATATTAAGCATTTGATCAAAATTGGCTACCATAACGCACTTACTGCGTCCAGAATTTTTGTTCTTACAAACATGCATTATATTTCGATGGAAAATGCAATAACATAAGGCATGTTTGAAAAAAAAAAAAATTGTATCACCAACGACTTATGGGCCACCTGTGATTGTAGAAATAATTTTTTAAGATGTAGTTTAAGACACCCTATAATTAATATATACAATTTCTTTTCATATCTGGTATAATAACAGATATATTGAGCTTTATTGATTTTTTTTACGAAAATTCTACAAAAATTATTAACGATAAACTCTACAGCTAAGACTACTGCCAAGCGTCAGAGAAAGGGTCTATTTGAAATGAATTTTCTGGAAACATTTTATTAAAATGAAGGACAATGACGGTTGAAACTAAGACTTCGGGGTTTGTAAAATATTCTTCTTGAGACATTTTATTTCCATAGCCCGTATTAGATTCAAGTTCTTTTCCTAAATGTTGCCAATTTTGACGTTTAAATCGCAACTTTGACGTTTTGTGAAAAACCCCAATTTATTTTTGTTTAAATGCCTATAACTTTTTTGTCTTTTGACCTACAGAGCTAAATTTTGGTAGGTAACTTGCCTATAATGATATAAACCCGCGTATAAAATTTGTTACCCTTACTTTGTTAATTTTGGAGATATAAATTTTTTTCGAAAGAAAACACAAAATTTTCCGGGAAAACCTCGTCGGATTTTCCTGGATAACGAACATATCCAAGCCACTTACAAAAGGAAGGTACTCACCAATTTTGACGTTTAAAATCGCGATTTTGACGTTTCGAGGAGAACCCAAATTTATTTTTCTCTGAATGCCTGTAACTTTTTTGTCATTTAACTTACGGAGCTAAATTTTGGTAGGTAACTTGCCTCTAATGATATAAACCAGCGGATGAAATTTGGTTGCCCTTACTTTGTTAATTTTGGAGATATAAATCTTTTTCGATTTTTTTCAAAAGAAAACACAAAATTTTCCGGGAAAACCTAACGAACTTATCCAAGCGACTTGCGAAAGGAAGGTCTGTGCCAAATTTTATCAAAATCGGTCCATTAATTTTTAAGTTATAGGTGTGACACATAAATATATATATATATATATATATATATATATATATATATATATATATATATATATATATATATATATATATATAAAGTCTGAAACTGACCTCGGATTTGGGTTCCGGCGGTCCTAAGTAGCGCTCATTTGAAGAAATTTTTTCAAAATTCGAAAGTCTCCTCATTAGTGATTTTTTTTAAGAAAATTCACTAAAAGTCTGGACGTAGCAAGTGTGTTATCGTACTTGAATTTTCATACAAATGTTTTTAATAGCAAATATGCTTTTTTTTTTAAGAAAGCAGGCATCAAATTTGCTTACCAGTATAACCTGTATAGGCGAAGCATATTGTACCATATTTCAGCAAAATAACTTTAGAGTTTCAAAATGTACAAAAATTTTCCCAAGATAAACTTAAAATGTTCCCGAAAAAACTGGTTTCCTGGCCAACGAACCTTATAGGTTAATAGAACATTGACAATTCGCTACCATAACGCACTTGCTGCGTCCAGAATTTCTTTTTCTTACAAACATGCATTATATTTCGATGGAAAATGCAAATGAGGCGTGTTCGATTAAAAAAAAGAAAATTTGTATCACCAACGACTTATGAGCCAGATTTATTGTAGAAATAATTTTTAAGACGAAGCTTTCGTATCTTGTATATTAACGGATATATTGAAGTTTATTGATTTCTCTACGAAAATTCGCTAAAAATGATATATCATTACACGATAAACTCTATAGCTAAGACTACTGCCAAAGCATCAGAGAAAGTGTGTATTTGAAATTAATTTTCTGGAAACATTTTAGTAAAATGGAGGACAATGACGGTTGAAGCTAAGACTTCACGGTTTGTAAAACATTCTTCTTGAAACATTTTCTTTCCATAGCTCGTATTAGTTCCAGGTTCTCTGTCTACATTTTGCCAATTTTGACGTAGGGTAATAGAAACATTAAAGCCTGATTAGTCTTTACCAAAATACCAGCAACCCCAGAAACCTTAGTAATCTTATCCACTATCTTTTTTGAAGTATCCAAGGAATATTTATTAAACAAATCCGCAATCTTTTCTAGATCACTTACAACCATATCATTAAGCGGATCCTCATAGCCACAGACAGCAAGGCAGCCCTTAAGGCACTAAGTAGCCCACGGGTAAATTCCTGGCTGGTGAGTGAGTGCCGAGACGAGACGAGCGACCTGGCTGGGCAAAATGAGGTGACCCTCATCTGGGTGCCGGGTCACTCGGTGGTCAAAGGCAATGAAGAAGCTGACAGTCTCGCGAAGAGAGGGTCAGCAGAACCATTTATGGGACCAGAACCGGCTCTGGGCGTGTCAAAGAGCACTGCCAGGGAAGCCATTAAGTCCTGGGTCAGAAACCAACACAAGGTGTACTGGGCGGACTGTCCAGGGCTCAGACATGGGAAGTCAATAATTGACGGACCCAGTTCAAAGAGAGCTGTGGAGCTGCTAAACCTTAGCAGAGGACAGCTCAGAAACACAACAGGTCTCTTGACGGGACACATGGCCGTCAAGAAACACCTGCATAAAATGGGGCGGTTCGAAGGGGACCTCGCATGCAGACTCTGCGGCGAGGGGGAGGAATCAGCCCAGCACATCTTGTGTGAGTGTATAGCTCTGGACCGGAAAAGACAACTGATCTACGGTCACTCTAGACCGGAGACAGAGCAATATAAAACTTCACCCTACCAATCGCTGTGCAGACTAGTTCAAGGCACAGTGATCTTGGAATGGGTGGAGTAAGACTAAGGGTATGCATAATCAACCAAGGGTTGCGGTGCTATCGGGGCGGCAAGGCCGCGGACGAGCCCTGGGGGAATAAAAAAAAAACCCTATCATCAGCGTTAATCTGCATATTATGTACCCTGTGCCTTGTCCCACCCCACTCACCGATAATACGACACGCAGAACGAGTAGGATTCAATAATTTTATTCTGATAGAAGCTCCTTTTAGCGCTAGTAACCATCCCCTTGTGCTCAGTTTAAGTAGTTTTGTAGGCTTGAGTCGCCTCTGATGAAATATTCTTCAGCCGAAATAGTTGCTTAAGATTAGAGCTCGACAATTTAATGTTAGAAGTAATCCATCCCCTATCAATACTTCCGTCGCCCACATAAGTTTTACGTAGCAGAAAATAACAATTAAAATGGAAACAAAAATCTGACCAAAGTACTGAGACTCATATCTGTCGGCTACTCCACCACATAAGTCATCCCAAAACAGGCCGACATATCAGACGGCATACAGAACTCTCTAGACATAACATTATACGAATCAAAGTTATATAGTTACCAATGAGAATCACTCGAAATGAGCTTTACGGCAGTAAAGTATACATACAGGGTGTTTCATAAGTACGTTAAAAAGTTTCAAGGGCTTAGATAATTTTGAGGAAAAATGGTTATATAAATATGTGTCCTAAGTGGCGTAGTTTACGAGATACAGAGTGTTGAAAATTAAAAAAAATATATCGTCTTTTCCTCATAACTATGCTGCAGCTGCAGATATTTTCAGCAACCTTAGTAAGCAAGAGACCTCTAATAGGCAGTTTTAAAATCCAGTACATTCAAGCCCTTTAGACAACCAGTGGCGTAGATATAGAATCACCTCAAGATTTTAAACAAAAAATAATAGCATGTACAGTTTATTCATCCCTCTGATGACGCTAACTTTGTTAGCGAAACGAACGTCAGGTCTAAAAACCGTAATGTGATTAATTGGGTTCTCCAAATTGTACTTATCAGTACCCATCACAGGTTTCAATCTTCACTCAGTGAGTATGTACCTGTTAAAAAAATCAAGTTAACTTTTTAGATGCTAAACAAAACTCAATCTGACATTTTCTCCTGTCTGTCAATTGTGCATTTGATTCTTAAAATTAAAATCACTGCACTTGCAAACTATGCAAACCGATTTAACTACATTGACTAGAAATTTAAAAATCAAATTTGCTATGAAATGTTGTCAGATACGAAAAAATGTCAGAAGTTGATTTTTGTTTAGAGTTAAATTCTCCATCTAAAAATGTAACTTGATTTTGTTTGACGGGTACATTGTACTATTTTTTGTTCAAAAGCTTGAGGTGATTACCCATATTTACTTCACTGGTTGTCTAAATAGCCTGATAATACTGGGTGTTAAAACAACTTATTACAGGTATTCTGTTTACCATGTTTAGTGAAAATACATGCAGCTGCAAAATAGTTATGATGAAAAGACGATTTTTTTTAATTTTCAACGCTCTGTATCTCGTAAATTACGCAACTTAGGACACATATTTATATACCCGCTTTTCCTCCAAATTATATAGGCCCCTGAAACTTTTTAACGTACTTATGAAACATCCACCAATACAGGTGGGACATTACTGCGGTAAAGGTCACTTCTTCCGTTATTATTGGCAAAACCAAAAAAAAAAAATCTAATTACAAAAATTATAGAGAATCACAGGCTTATTCGTGATTATACAGGATGCCCCATATTTGCAGGACAAAGCAAACATACTTTTTGTAAATAGAACACCTATATAGAAAATTGTTTACTTAGGGGTATACGTGCTGTGGAGTTACAATATAGATCAGTTAGCGTCTTAATAATATATCTTTGGCTTCAAGGGCGCTCTTTATATTCGTATTAGCGTCAGTTGAAGAAAAGCATTTCAAATACATTTGAGTGTGAACCACAACCAGAGCTGTGTATTAAAATATGCTCGATATTAGTGAAATGTGCAGTGCATGTTACATACCTCCATAAAGCGTGAGTTTCTCACAGAACGAATATTGTTTATTTATTGTACATCTTATTATTTGTTTGGTTTTAAATTGAGGAGTAATTTCAATGAGTGTTAGATTGCAAAAGGGGCTTTAAGTAATTATTTGATATTAGCTTAGATGAAAATAAAGTGCAACTAAGGTTTATTTTAGTTTGTTATTTATACGAGGTTGTCAATATTAATAAATTAAGTAACTGTTGACTTACGCCAGTTTGGAGATAGTAGACAAAGTAAAGTCTGTTTCAAAGTAAATTGTGGTAGTGTGAAACGTGTGTGGGATACCTTCGCTGTTCGCTCACCCAGCAGGGCGTCATACTGGTAGAGGCGGCTTTCAAGCCCGGGTTACGTAATCACAACAAGGTTGTTTTAGTGACATAGGCTTATTTCGGTAGGGGTACAGTGTGAGCACGCTTCAGATATCCATTGCACCTACCCTTGTCGATGCATGGATACTGGAAAGGGCACATCGTACTGAGTTCAACGTTGTCTCCATTGCACTTCTTAGTACTCACAGTGGAAGCCGTTGTTGCATTTGACGGCCGGCCTGGTAGCTTAATCGAGACCTCGTGGTGAGTTCACCTTTTGTCTCATTGCACGTGTCAGTGCCAGTGAAAGATTGGGGTACTTAGAGAAGGGCACATCATAGTGAGTTCACCTTTGTGTCCATTGCAGTTCTCGGCTTTCAACTCTGGTTGTAGCGAGCACTTTAGGTGAGGCATTGTGGTCAGTTTACCTGTTGTCTCATTGCACACCTGGGAGCCGGCACGGACCTAGTGTCGTGTACAGCACCCAAGCAAAAGCTTAGGTTAAACTATTGTTTGAGTGGCTATTGTCTGAGTATTTAGAGACATTGTATGGATGTAGTTTTGAGGCACTGATTTGCGTTGCTTCGAGTTTATAATGTAGCTCAGTAGAGCATTGAGTCGTAACTGCTGTTAATGTGGAAGTTGCTAAGTGCAGCATTAGGTAGAAAATGCTCTTAATGTTAGCTTGCTCAGTGGAGTTTTGAGTATAAATAGTCATTGATGTTGAGTCGCTCAGTAGAGCGTGCAATTGGTAAATGTTTGATGAACTAATATTTGAATACCCCTCGTATATATTAGATTGCGCTGTAGATGAACGATGATGTGTTCAGGTATATTTTTAATAACGGGTAATGATGTTGTTACTGGACACATTTGGCACCCGCTCTCCCGACTTATTATGCCCGTACCTTACTTCTGATAAGTAATAAACCTTTAGCATGATTACTCTAAACTAGATAGCACAAGTTTTAAATGATGTATCGACCGGTGATTGATTGTTGAGCTACCTAATTATATTATGTGACCGTTAGTCGATTGTCATTATTATAATAGGCTACTTCTATTGTTTATTGAGAGGGTTGTAACCTTATGTCGTCGAAGGGTTGCGTTCAATATATTTGAAAAGAAATGGCCCCTTACAACTGTTTCCTGTTCCATTAACAAAATGCAAATGTCCACCGCAAAATTACCATAATTTGCAGACGTATTAGGGAACTACGACAACACTGTTAGAAAGTAATGGAACGGATAATGCATGGGCAGCTTCATTCATTCATAAGTGGGTTCTAGTCTAGTACTGTTAAACACATGCAGGCGCATTTTAATAGCTTTCGAATGAGTGCCGTGAAAATTGTTTTCTACAGTATAACTATAAAATAGTCAACTAACCAAGTAAAATGAAATTATAATATTTGGCGCAAAATGTGTGGTCTTTATTAGTATAAAATAAATGTTGTAAATTGCTTATTGGATTCTATGTGTGTGTGTCATCAAGTTTACATGGGTGCGGCTTAAATGCCATCTGCACATTTTCAAACCGATTAGCTCTAAGCTCCACCAATATGAAATACTATATACATATGTACTCGCATATAACTAAAACACCTATACATTTTAAATGACGCAAGTTTAGTGTCTTAATATGCTACCACTTTGGTCTTTAATCACAAAAAAGTCTGGACGCAGCAAGTGCGTCATGGCAATGAATTGTCATAAAAATGTTTTTAATAGCAAATATGTCTCTTTAATGCAGGCAGGCATCAATTTGGTTACCGGTATAACATATATAGTAGAAAGAATGTGCCATATTTTATCAAAATAATTTATTGTTTGAAAATGTACAAAGATTTTCCGAAAATAAACTTATATTGTTTCCGAGAAAAATGGGTTGCTATCCAACAAACCTTTGGTTAATAGCAAATTGAGTTATTGAAATTTGAAGCCTTTAATGAAAATTCGCTACCAAAACGCACTTACTGCGTCTTGATTTAATTTCTTACAAGCATGCATCATATTTTGATAAAAAATGCAAAAATGCAATAAGATAAGTGTGTAAAATTTTAGGTATCATCAACGACTGTGGTTATCAAAATAATCTTATAAAAATGCAGCTCAAGACACCCTATAATTAACGTATACATTTTGGTGAATTTTCTTAAAAAAAATTCACTAATGAGGAGATCCCGACTTTTGAATTTTGAAAAAATTTCTTCAAATGAGCGCTAATTAGGCCCCCCAGAACACATTTCCGGGGTCAGTTAAAATTTTTATATGTTTATATATATATATATATATATATATATATATATATATATATATATATATATATATATATATATATATATATATATATATATATATATATATATATATATATATATATATGTATCACACCGATAACTCAAAAAATAATGGGCCGATTTTGATTAAATTTGGTGAATACCTTCCTCTTGCAAATGGCTTGGATAAGTTCGTTAGCCAGGAGAATCGGTCCAGGTTTTCCCGAAAAATTTTGTGTTTTCTTTCAAAAAAAATGTATATCTCACGAATTAACAAAGTAAGGGCAACTTGGTACGCGGGTTTACATCCTTATAGGTAACCTACGTACCAAAATTTAGCTCTGTAGGTCAAAAGACAAAATAGTTATAGGCATTTAAAGAAAAATAAATTGAGGTTTTTCACAAAACGTCAAAGTTGCGATTTAAACGTCAAAATTGGCAACATTTAGGAAAAGAACTTGAATCTAATACGGGCTATGGAAATAAAGTGTCTCAAGAAGAATGTTTTACAAACCCTGAAGTCTTAGTTTCAACCGTCATTGTCCTTCATTTTAATAAAATGCTTCCAGAAAATTCATTTCAAATAGACCCTTTCTCTGACGCTTGGCGGTAGTCTTAGCTATAGAGTTTATCGTTTAATAGTATATAATTGTTGTAAAATCAATAAAGCTCAATATATCTGTTATTATACAAGATATGAAAAAAAATTGTATATATTAATTATAGGGTGTCTTGAGCTACATCTTAAAAAAATATTTCTACAATCACAGGTTGGCCCATAAGTCGTTGGTGATACAAATTTTCTTTTTTTTTAATCAAACACGCCTTATGTTATTGCATTTTTGCATTTTCCATCGAAATATAATGCATGTTTGTAAGAAAAAAAAAGTCTGGACGCAGTAAGTGCGTTATGGTAGCGAATTTTGATCAAATGCTTAATATTTGAATAGCTCAATTTGCTATTAACCTATAAGGTTGACCAAGAAACGAATTTTTTCGGGAACACTTTAAGTTTACTTTCGGAAATTTTTGTACATTTTCAAACAATAAAGTTATTTTGATGAAACATGGCACATTGTTTTTATTATATAGATTATACTGGTAACCAAATTTGATGCCTGCTTTCTTAAAAAAACACATTATTGCTATTAAAAAATAGTTTTATGAAAATTCACTACCATAACGCACTTGCTGCGTCCAGAGTTTTTTTTTCTCGTAGCTTGTATAACAACAATTATATTGATCTTTACCGTAGAAATTCGTCACCCTGTATATATATATAAACAGATAAAAACTGAAACAAAACCCGGCTATGGATTCTAGAGGGCCTAGTTTGCGCTCATTTGAAGAAATCTTTTTAAAATTCAAAAGTCGCGGTCTCCTCATTAACCAATTTTTTCAACGAAAATTAGCCAAAAATTATAGACCGTTAAACCATAAACTTAACTACCTACAGCCAAAGCATCAGAGAAAGGGTATATTTAAAATGAATTTTCTGCAAATATTTCTGTAAAATGAAGGACAATGGCGGTTGAAGCTGAAACATAATGGTTTGCAGAGCACTTCTTCTTACATAATCCGTATTCGTTTCAGGTTCTTTGCGCAAATGTTGCCAATTTTGACGTTTCAAATCGCGACTTTGACGTTTTGAGAAAACCCCAATTTTTTTTTAAATGCCTATAACGTTTTTGCCTTTAAACTTGCAGACCTAAATTTTGGTACATGGTTCACTCTTTATATTACAAACGCGCGTACCGTTAGCAATTTGGCTGCCCTTACTTTGTTATTTCCGGAGATATAATTTTTTTCTGAAACAAAACACAACATTTTCTGGAAACACCTATACCGATTTTTCTGGATAACGAACTTCTCCAAACCACTTGCAAAAGGAAGGTACACAGCAAATTTGATTAAAATCGTTCCATTTTTTTTAGTAATCCGTGTGATACATACATACATACATACATACATATATATATATATATATATATATATATATATATATATATATATATATATATATATATATATATATATATATATATTAAAACTGAAACTGACTCTGGATATGGGTTCTACGGGCCTAGTGCGCGCTCATATAAAAAATTTTTTTCAAAATTCAAAAGTCGGGATCTCAACAGTAGTGAATTTTTTAAAGAAAAGTCACTAAAATGTGGAATCCTTCACGATTTTGCGTGTTATCCTTGGATTCTGGAAATAGGTTTTAGAATCTAAACACACTGCTCAACAATTGAACTGAATAATAATTATTTCCTAAAATTTGCATTAAAAATACTGTTTAAAACGAACGCAATATACGAGGATCGATTGATAAACACCCGTGTTAGGAATGACGCCGCAAATTTTTTTTACAAATGTTTTTGATTGTTTTTCAACGTAATCTCCTTTAGCTCGACACACTTTTCCCAACGTATCTGCCATTTTTTAACCTCTCCAAAAATACGATTTGTTAAATTTCAAAATACGCTCCTGTCTCGGCGATAACCTTCTCATTTGAGTTCAATTTTTCCTTTGTCAGGGAACAGAAATAAGTCGCAGAGAGCCAGTTCGGGCGAGTACGGTGGGTGCGACAGCAACTCGTAGCGCAGTTTATGCAATTATGCCGCGACAATTTCGGATAAATATGCGTTATCGTGGTGAAACAGTACTTTTTTCTTAGCAAAATTGGGCCGTGCCTCCTTCAATTTCCTATCGAATCGGTCCAATAATTCACAATCTTTCTGTAAAAAGTCCACTTCGATTATTCCCTTCGAATACCAGAAACATCGTGGTCCTGATCCTCCCGGCCGATGGGACCGCCTTTTCCTTCTGCGGAGCAGATTTACTTACTACTAGAGTAGTAATATAAGGGTGTTCGAAAAAAACAATTGTAGGGATCACCAACAACTTATGGACCACCCTATGATTGTTAAAATATTTTAACAAGATGCAGCTTAAGACACCCTATAATTAACATATACAATTTTTTCTCGTATCTTGTACGATAACAATTATATTGACCTTTACGGTAGAAATGCGTCACTCTGTATATATGTAAACAGATAAAAACTGAAGGTAAACCCGGATATGGATTCTAAGAGGCCCAGTTTGCGCTCATTTGAAGAAATCTTTTTAAAATTCAAAAGTCGCGGTCTCCCCATTAACGAGCTTTTCTGTGAAAATTAGGTAAAAAATTATAGACCGTTAAACCAAAAACGCAACAACCTACAGCCAAAGCATCAACTTAAACTAAATCTACAGCCAAAATAATGGACCGATCTTGGTCAAATTTGGTGAGTACCTTCCTTTTGCAAGTGGCTTGGATAAGTTCGTTTGCCAGGAAAATCGGACCAGGTTTTCCCGGAAAATTTTGCGTTTTCTTTCTAATAAAATTCATATCTCCGTAAATAACAAAGTAAGGGCAACCAAATTTGGTACGCGTGTTTATCTTATAAAAAGTGAACTCTGTACCAATCTAACTCTCTAGCTTTAAAGACAAAGAAGTTAAACTCGCAATTTTAAACGTCAAAATTGGCAATGTTTAGGCAAAGAACGTGAAACAAATACCGATTGTGAAAAGAAAATGTTGCAAGAAGAGTGTTCTGCATACCCTTAAGTTTCAGATTCAACCATCATTGCCCTTGATTTTACTAAAATATTTACAAAAAATTCATTTCAAATAGACCCTTTCTCTGATGCTTTGGCTGTCGGTTTTGTTAAGTTGATGCTTTCGCTGTAGGTTTAGTGAAGTTTATGGTTTAACAGTCTATAATTTTTTTTTAGCTAATTTTCGTAGAACAAATTCGTTAATGAATTTTTGCATTTTTTATCGAAATATGATGCGTTTGTAAGAAAAAATCTGGACGCAGTAAGTGCGTTTTGGTAGCGAATTTTCGGTAAATTTGCAGTTTAGCTCTTCAAAAAACGCTTTTCAAAAAACTGTTTTCAGAAACCTGCCTAGCCCCCCCCCCCCAGGGTGGTTGTATGCACGCGAGGGAAAAGGAAAATCCCCACGACGAAGCAGCTGCCACACCCAAACCACCCCCACCCCCGTTCCTGCCGCAAGTCACACGGGGGGGGGTATGCTTCGTCGTATGCATTTTCCTTCCCCCCTCGTGTACATACAACCACCATCATTGCATAAACCACAAGAAAAATTTCTTGTTCATACCCCCCAAGGAAGTTACGTGACCTGGGGCAAATAGGGGTGCTGTGTGGGGTAGGCAGGGTTTAATGGGGATATGGCTTCAAATAGACAGCTTTCAAGCAGTTTTCTTCGCATTTTCTGCTCATATTTCCTTTTTACTACCTACCACGCCCAGCACCCCTATTCACTCCCAGTCCCGTAACTTTTTTGGGGGTCTGTGAACAAGAAATTTTTCTTGTAGTTTGTGCATCCAGGTGGGGTCCTGGTAATGTTTCTGAAAACGATTGTTTGAAAAGCGTTCGAGAGCTAATCTGCAAATTTACCGAATTTTCATTAAATCCTTCAAATTTCAATAACTCAATTTGGTATTAACGTAAGCTTTGTTGGTTAGGAAACCTATTTTCAAACCATGGGTAATTTTGATAAAATATAGTACATTGTTTTTACTACATAGGCTATACCGGTAATCAGATTAATGCCTACTCGCATTTGCTATTAAAAACATTTTTATGGAAATTCATTTCCATAACACACTTGCTGCATCCAGACTTTTGAAAAATGTTTATGTATTTTCAAACAATAGAGTTATTTCGATGAAATATGGTACATTGTTTCTACTATATAGGCAACCAATTTGATGCCTGCTTTCATAAAAGAAAGACATTTGCTATTAAAAATATATTTTTAAAAATTCGCTACCATAACGCACTTGCTGCGTCCAAACTTTTATTATATCAACATGTGTCCGATTCTTTTTTATACTGTGGAAATTTATTAATTAACTTGTTTACTTACTTAATGAACGCCATCACTTATTCAATTACCTTTTATAGGAAATTGTTAAATACAAAACCATTGCTTCATCATTCATATTAATTAATTGATAATTGTTGACTGTACTCATAAATGCCAATTCCAGAAAATGTATGCTATTAAAAAAACAACATAATAAAGTAATTGTTGTGCTCAATTTAGTTAAAAAGCAACACAATGTCTATTGCTTGTTTCACAATTTGTTTAAAAATTGTAGCCTTCACAGATAAATTAAATTTAAGTGTGTAGATGCTCTGTGGTTGAAAAAACTCTGGACGCAGCAAGTGCGTTATGGTAGTGAATTTTCATAAAAATGATTTTATTGCAAATATGTGTGTTTTCTTTTTAAGAAAGCAGGCATCAATTTTGGTTACCAGTATAACCTATATAGTAAAAACAATGTGCCATGTTTCATAAAAATAACTTTATTGTGTGAAAATGTACAAAAATTTCCAAAAGTAAACTTTAAGTGTTCCCGGAAAAACTCGTTTCTTGGTCAACCTTATAGGTTAATAGCAAATTGGGCTATTCAGATATGAAGTATTTGATCAAAATTCGCTACCATATGGCACTTGCTGCATCCACAATTTCTTTTCTTACAAACATTATATTTCGATGGAAAATGCAAAAGTGCAATAACATAAGGTGTGTTTGATTAAAAAAAAAAAAGAAAAAAAAAAGGAAATTTGTATCACCAACGACTTATGGTTATGATTGTAGTAATATTATTTTAAGATGTAGCTCAAGACACCCTATAATTAATATATACAATTTTTTTTAATATCTTATATAATAACGGATATATTGAGCTTTATTGATGTTTACGAAAATTCGACAAAAATTATATACCATTAAACAATAAACTCTATAGCTAAGGCTACTGCCAAACATCAGAGAAAGGTCTATTTTAAATGAGTTTTCTGCAAATATTTTAGTAAAATGAAGGACAATGACGGTTGAAACTAAAACTTTAGGGTTTGTAAAACATCCTTCTTGAGACATTTTATTTATATAGCCCGTATTAGATTCAAGTTATTTGCCTAAATGTTGCCAATTTTGACATTTTAAATCGCCACCTTGACGTTTTGAGGATAACCCCAATTTATGTTTCTTTAAATGCCTATAACTTTTTTGTCTTTTGGCCTACATAGCTAAATTTTGGTAGGTAACTTATCTATAAGGATGTAAACCTGCGTACCAAATTTGGTTGCTCTTACTTTGTTAATTCCGGAGATATAATTTTTTTTTTCGAAAGAAAACACAAAATTATCCGGGAAAACCAGGGCAGATTTTCCTGGCTAACGAACTTATTCAACCCATTTGTAAAACGAATTTTTTCACCAAATTTAATCAAAATCGGCCCATTATTTTTTGAGTTATCGGTGTGATATATATATATATATATATATATATATATATATATATATATATATATATATATATATATATATATATATATATATATATATATATGTATGTGTATATATATATATATATATATATATATATATATATATATATATATATATATATATATATATATATATATATATATATATATATATATATATATATATATATATATATATATATATATATATATATAAACATATAAAACTTGAAACTGACCCCGGATATGTTTTCTGGGTGGCCTAATTAGCGCTCATTTGAAGAAATTTTTTCAAAATTCAAAAGTCGGGATTTCCTCATTAGTGAATTTTTTTTAAGAAAATTCACTAATAAATTAGAAAACAGATGATTTCAAAATATTATGTAATATTTTTCAAAAACATAACCCTAAAGCAGCAAAATAACGAAAACTCTAAACGTATTTACAATTGGCTCTTGGTTAAACACAAACACATGGTGTACAGTGTGAAACAGCCAAATGGAATAAATTCAGTATCTCACTATGTGAAAACTGGAACCTGTGATGAGCACTAATAAGTACACTTGGAGAACCCAAATCACCACAACACATATTTCAGAGACCTTACGAGCGTTTCGTTGACCATGTCAACATCTTCAGAGGAAGAAAAATTCTGTGCAAAATTATCGTCGACATAACGAAACCAAACTCTAGGCATATACCCATTTTAATTTTTTAAATCCGTCTCGAATCTACTCATAAACAAGTCTGCAATAAAAGGAGATAATGGATTACCCATTGCTGTGCCTTCAGTTTGTTCAAAAAACTAATTGTTAAATTGGGAAATAATTTCAGAATTTTTCTTCCTCTGAAGATGTTGACATGGTCAACGAAATGATCGTAAGGTCTCTGAAATATGTGTTGTGGTGATTTGAGTTCTCCAAGTGTACTTTTCAGTATCTCAATTATTGTACGTATTTATAACGAAATCCCGAAACAAGTAAATTTCACATTAAAAAAGGTCTGGACGTAGCAAGTGCGTTATGGTAGCGAATTTTCGTAAAAATGTTTTTAATGTCAAAGATGTATTGTTTTTAAAATGACATTTGGTTGGCAGTATAACCTATACAGTGGTAACAATGTACCATATTTCATTAAAACAGCTTTGTTGTTTCAAAACGTTCAAACATTTTCAAAAATAAACTCAAAAAGTTCCAAAAAAACTGGTCCGATTTTTTTGGACAACGAACCTCTTCAAGCTATTCACACACCTGCCAAGATATAATTATTGACAAACAGCTTTATGACCCAAGTAGAAAACATTTTTCTATTTTGCAAAAATGTCTTTTACAAAAATTCACCTTTTTTTTGTGCCGAAATTGCTACCAGTAATGTTAGACTATATTATATTTTTCACAAAACTTCGACAACTTTTATTAACAATAACTTACTAAACATTTATTATTTATTAACAACATTTCACAAAACTGTTTCTGCGAAAACTTTTCAAAGTCAGCCACTATTTGAGAGCGCCTGTATACGGCAGCTCGATTTTTTCAACGAGTAATACAAACAAAAAGCTCTCTGAATGCCTCATTTCCATTTACTTTACCGTCGGCCTATTTCCGCGACTATGGCGAATCGCCGACGCCAGGGAGCAGTTTTACCTCACTATCCTAGAAATTTTGTCGAACCCCTGCTTTTCTGTAAGGAGGGTAGGGATCTTTAACGTGCCCAACATTGCATGGACACGGGACCAACGGCTTTACGCCCCCGTCGAAGAGCGGAACGTGCAGACATTCAACTTGCTTAAATACAATGTCAGAACCTTGGTTGATGTTAATTTTATACATTTTGCACTGAAAAAGTGAAAGGGAAACGCTGGGAATCGAACCCAGTATACTTCGGTATATACAGGGTGGCGCATTGAAAACGAAACAGACCGATTTGCGTCCAGAGAATATTTTTTTAAGAAACGCTGAAACACATGTTTTTACATAAAACTCAACTTTGTCACATCAACCCCTTAAGGGTGGCGATAACAACCTTTAGATTTTAAATAGGGAACCTGGCTCGAGTGTTAGATCGTTTGAAAGCTCTTTCTTTTCTGAATTCAGCGCACTAATTTTAACGAGTTTTATCAACTCGTTAAAAATTATTCACAGTTGGAGTTGCAAGAACGTATTTCATTCATTGTGATAAGAAATGCACTAATTAGTCAACTTTTCGTTAAAAAAAACTAAAAAACAAAACCAAACGTTCAAAAAATATTTATTCAGTTAAGTAAGTGTTCAAATTGTTGACCACCAGCTTCCATACAAAAGTACAAATTTTGTTCAAAACGAGCTCTGACATTCTGGAACATTTGTGGAGTTATTAGACGGCATTCTTCAACAATGCGTCGTCGTAATTCTTCCAGACTCCGTTTCTGTTGCGAAAATTCTACTCTTTAAATGGCCCTATAGAAATAAGTCTATAGGAATTAAATCCGGTGATCTAGGGGGCCAATCAATAGCACCTCTACGCCCAATCCATTGCTCTGGAAACTCTCTGTTCAAAAACTCCCTAACATATTGTGAAAAATGCGGAAGAGCTCTATCTTGTTGAAACACTAATTGATTTTCTTGATAGCGATAATCATTTTCAACAATGTCAATTAGTAAAGGGTGAACGATATTTTCTAGTAACTACAAATACGTTACGCCACTCAAATTGCCATCAAGAAAAATTGGTCCGATTAAACGGTCCCAAAAAATGCCAGTCCAGACATTCAATTTCTGTGGAGTTTGAGTGTGGACTTCGAGAAAATTTCTTGGATTATTATCTGCACAATAACGACAATTATGACTATTGGCTGTAGAGTTTAATAAAAACGTACACTCGTCTGAAAAACAGATATTGAACAGAAAGTTCCAGTTATCAGCTATTCGTGCAGTCATAACTTCACAAAACTCCAGCCGCCGATCAAAATCATCTTCATTCAGTTGTTGTACAAGATGAATTTTATACGGGAGAAATTTATAATGCTTCAATATTCGCTGAATAGTTCTTCTTTTGATGTTTGAAACAGTGGCCAATTTTCTCGTGCTCAAAGTTGGGTCTGCAGCAATTTGTCCTAAAACTTCAATCTCAGTAGTCTCATTTCTAACCGGAAATTCACGTTCAGGATCCCGTTTTTTGTTGGCTACTGAACCACTTTGTCGAAACTTTGCAACTGTCTCCAATAGTATATTACGTACCATAAACTGTAAGTGACACTTTTCATGCAGAGAATGCAGTTTGGAAAATCGAGGCCCGTAGGGCCGAGGTTTTCTAAGCATTCGAGGCATGAAGAGTCACTTACAGTTTACGGTTTAGTAATAATTTTTTGCAATACCTGCTTTAATGTTTTTTTTTTTGAATTTGCATTCTTTTTTAATAATTACTGAGTGAAAAGATGTCAGACTGACGGCACTGACAGTCGAATTAATTAGATGGATTCTAACATACTACTTAACAACAAGTAGCTTGTGACTTGGTTGTTGTGTTGGGTTACTAAGGACGCTACGGGTAAACAAACAAAACTAAACGCTGGCTGCAGTTCAGCACAGGTCCAGGTTAAACATTAATTTGTATTTTAATTGTGATTTTTGAATTAAAATTAGTGTTGAAGTGACTTTGAATATGGAAGAATCTGACATCGAAGAAGCGGCAGGTATTGCTTGTTTGTCACTTTTACCAGAAAAGTCTAAGCAAAGGTATGAAAGTTGCTATGAGGGTTTCAAAAAGTGGTGCCACACTAAAAAGGTTGTAATACATACCAGTGAGACAGTTTTACTAGCATATTTCTTGGAAAAATCAGGTAAATATTCTGCTCCATCAAGCTTATGGTCCGAATACTCTATGTTACGATCGACAATCTCTTTGAATGACAATGTTGATATTTCCAAATATGCAAAGTTAAAGGCATTTTTAAAGAAGAAAAATATTGGATATGTTTCAAAGAAAAGTGAAGTGTTTACGATCGAGGAAATTCAGACCTTTTTAAGTGAAGCACATGACCAAATATACCTGATGAAGAAGGTGGTTGTAGTTATGGGAATTGCAGGTGCCTGCCGTAAAGATGAATTATGTAAGCTAACAATCAATAATGTTATTGATAAAGGAGACATTATTTTGGTCAGAATACTTGACGCTAAGAATCATCAATCCAGAAGTTTTACCATTGTCGACAATGAGAATGAGAAGTTTCACTTTGTGGCATTAGTGAGGAAGTATATGAACCTGCGACCAAAAAATTCAATACAGAGATTCTTCTTGAGGTATCAAAATGGGAAATACTCTAACCAACCAGTTGGAAGAAATATTTTTGCCAAAATTCCTTCTGAAGTTGCGAAATTTCTACATTTGGAGAATGCGGAAAAATATACTGGGCATTCCTTTCGCCGAACTTCCGCTACTTTTTTGGCTAATAGCGGAGTTGACATTTTAGCACTGAAGAGGCATGGCGGGTGGAAATCCTCGGCAGTAGCTGAAAGCTATGTGGCGGATTCCTTGAATAATAAAGTACAAGTCGCTAAGAAGATATTTCATATTAGCAACCAAGAAGCCAGCTCCTCTCGCCAAATCCCTATTATTGAGGTCGGTGATTCTTCGAATACTCCGCAAGATAGTCTTGATAATTTAACATTGCTAGAAACTGAAGATAATAATATAAAGAAGAGCATGGCGTCAATCCTTACTGTTAATCATATGACTAATTGTACTTTCAATATTTCGATGAATTATAATAATTAATAAATCTTCTCAAACAATTTGTTCATTATTCAGATTTGCTATTTATAGGTTTGCAGTACTTACCGTACCTAGGTAAGGTAAGTCTTACCGTACCTAGGTATGAAAAATGTCCTGTTCTCATGGAAACTGACAAATGCTTTAAAAGTTCAACTTACATTGTCAAAAAACTGTCATTAAAAGTGAACTTACTTAACAGGTATTGCAAAAAATGTATTTTCTGTTAACATGTCTGTTCGGATGTCGTTCATTAAACAAATTTGCGGTACGGTTGGCACAGTCATCGTCTTTGAAAAAAAGAGTAATTATTTCAACTCTTTCTTCTACAGAATACACCATTGTGAAATTAATTTTCGGTAGTACTATCAAGTATTAAACCGACCGATAAACTGAAATAATAAACCGCATTTCTCTCATTCCGATAAGAATTGTTCTGATCAATTTTTTGTTTACAAACCAACAAAACATTGACTTTCTGCACATTTCTTACGGGAATGAATGAAATGCGTTTTTGCAACTCCAACTGTAAATAATTTTTAAACGAGTTGATAAAACTTCAAAAAAAATTAGTGTGCTGAATTCAGAAAAGAAAGAGATTTCAAACGATGGTACGCTCGACCCACGTTCCCTATTCAAAATATAAGGGTTGTTATCACCACTCTTAAAGGGTTGGTGTGACAAAGTTAAGTTTTATGTCAAAACATGTCCCCCTCAATATTAAAATTGACGTGTTTCAGCGTTTCTTAAAAAATAATTTCTATGGGCGCAAATCGGTCTGTTTAGTTTTCAATGCGCCACCCTATATAAGTAAATCGGGGTTTACTTTTAAAAGTATAAATGAGTTGATATGAAAACTTCCATGACTTTCTACTCCTTTTGTCACGCCTAATTCGAGTACGATTTTAGATATGTATTTTAGCGATCATAAAAAAATAACATTTCACAAGACATTCGCATTATTATATAGACAACTCAATTTTCAACTTGTTTCTTCTAATTTTTTACGAACACTATAATTTATTGTAAGAAGTGCCGAATTCCCTGGACTGTTCTCCAATTGAGACAGCAGACACAAAGAAAATAACACGTTTCTCTGGCGTTGTTTCAAGATTATTTGGTAGAACGACGTATCTAGAGCTCTCTGCCCAGCGTTTCGAGTGTGCTCCACAGACTCTATCTAATAAGGAGAAAATGAAAAGGAAATTCAAAAACTAATTACAACGGTCCCGTCGACTAACATAAATCTCAATCTTACGCACTTGTGAATCTGTTACATTCATTTTTAAAATTAGATTCTGTGTAGTGCAACATAAATCATGTTTTTTATTGGTGAAAGAAAGAGCATGAGAAGTTCCCGCTTAACAGCATCTTGCTTTTCACTGGCAGCTGAGAGAAATTGTAACGGAATTGACTGTGAATTCATCCACAGTCACTACTTACAGCTGATTAGATAGCAAATCAAAAATAGATATAATAATCAGAAGAGTAAAACAAAATTAAAATGCAGGAATAATAAAGTTACACAAAGTGAGTGGTAAGACACGAAGCAACGTGTCGCCACCTAGTTGCGGAACCAAATAGTATGTTGTCACGCCAGCTCCAAATAACACAAAATTTTAGAAAATAGAGACTGTATACAACCAACTAATAATTTAATAAATTGTCAGCCCTGGCCCATTTCTACCCTAATATAGGGACAAAGTATGTAAGACTAGATGCATTCTCACCACAATTAGAACCGTACACCGGTTTCGCTCTAATTAGGACTCGTCAGTACGGCATACTAATTGTAGCGAAAATACACCTATAAAGTATGGTAGCCAGCCTTCCAACACTAAGTGAGTGGTAAGACACGAAGCAACCTGCCGCCACCTAGTTGCGGAACCAAGTAGTATGCTGTCACGCCAGCTCCAAATAACGCAAAATGTTACAAAATAAAGACTGTATACAACCAACTACCAATTTGTGTCTGATTTACGGGAACACTGGTGAAGAGATTGGAGCCGTCGAAAGAAACCAACAAAGAATTATCTCTCAGCGTTATGTTGCTAAGTTTATTTACAAACTCTGCAGAATTTTTGACGGAGTGAGGTGAGTGGTAATCCAACTCGGACATTAACAGAGAAGACAAAAATCTCGACAATTTATAGGAAATACAACCCACGAAGGAGTCGACCGGACGAATGGGGCAACCATCTTTATGAATCTTTGGGAGGCCATATAGGCGTGGAATAATGTGATGCTTATAATTATCTGAAACTAATGAAGCATATTTATCGAAAACTTTCTTGAACTTAGACGTGAAGGAAAGAAGTGGATTGTAGTTAATGGAGAAAATTCTGTTATCCCTCAGGAAAGTGAGGAAATATAATCTGTCCTGTCGAGGACGACGACGCAATAACCCTTATCAGTCTTCGAAAGAAAAAGATCGTTACTATTGATAGTCTCTCTCAGAGAAGAAACAACCTTGTTAAATGGGTTGAAAACCGGGGTGGAAGCCCTAAACCTCGAAATAATCTTAGAGACCTTTCCCCGCAAGTAATCGGCATTCTCTACCCTGAATATTCTAAGAAAGACATCTGTGTCTTTAACCGTCTCAAACATAAAAGACTTAAGCTTAGGGGGAACGGCAAACTTTATGCCCTGGCCAAGTAAAGCCAATTGGGGGTCATCGAAACCACTAAAAGAAAAAACATTCTTAAGTCTATCATGAAAAACGCGATCACTAAATTTGAAACTATTTGATCTTGAAGAATTATCCTTAAGACGTTGTAAATGTGAGATTTTACGAGCCAAAATTTGTTTTTTTATCATAATAAAGAATGGATAAGAATTCATGATTTGTTCTCATGAGAGCATCATACTCAACAGTGAACAGCCTACCTGTCAGTATGTCATGTACTATCTTCATCTTCGTGTCAGTCTCCTCCTTTCTAGCGTAGGCCGACCTCAGCTCCCTCCTGAACACCGATCTATTGAATCTTTGAACGATGTTCTCAAAAACACCTGGCACTGCTCCTGCCCTGAGCGCTTAATCGCTGAGGTGGAACATTAATTTACTTGGTATTTATAACTAATATATTATTTACCTCTATACATAATAGATTTTTGTGTAGATATACATAATATTACTAAGTGCATGGCTATTAATGTGATTTTAAAATTATGACTTTTGTTATGGGTGTAGTGTTTCTCTGTGAACCTACATAATCAAATACTTTTATAGCTATCAATCGAAATTCAATGACTCATTTAAACATGTATCTCTTTTAGCTTTGACTTTTGGGCTAAGGTAAGTTTGTCTTAATCGTAACATTTTGACACCAAGAATCTACAGCTGCTGTGTATACTATTACTTTTTAGGCCAACCTGTAGATACCACTCGATTCTAAATGTTTTAAGAGATCTTACAAAGTGATTTTACTTACGGATTACACTAGCTGTACTGTTGATCTCTTACCTGTAACAAAAAGAAAACAATTAATCTAGGAACCTGAATACCCATACACTTTTATATTATACAATAAGACATTTAAACAACTCGTTAAACATGTACGGAAATTGTAAAAGGTGCTTTAAAATATGTAGTCCCGTCTCTTTTAGTGGATTTTTGTAGAAAAAATTCACCAATGGGGAGATCCCGACTTTTGAATTTAATTTTTTTTTTTGCAAATGAGCGCGAACTAGGACCCCTAGAACCCATATGCGGGGTCAGTTTCAATTTTTAAATGTTTATATATATATATATATATATATATATATATATATATATATATATATGTTTATATATATATATATATATATATATATATATATATATATATATATATATATATATATATATATTATATATATATATATATATATATATATACAGGCTGAGTCAAATTCGAAGCTCACCATTGGGATCTCGGAAACGGTAAGAGATACGCAGACGGTTAGATTGGGGCAAAGTTGCCTATTTCTGCTCTTAATAAACTGCCGAAAGAAAATTTGAGGTACCCATTTTAGTTCCTGGGTTATTTCGAAAAAACTTTTCTGTTTGTTTTTGCTTCCTCCTTGTTATTACTCGTCGTAGCAAGATGTGGTTTTTACTTCTTCAGCGCACTAATTCATCTAGAATATTACTAGCATATCAAATTTGCTGTGCAACGTTTCGGTTTTTCTAGAACATCATCAACTTTCTTTTTTCATATGGACGCCATATTGGTTTTTGAGTTCGTTATATACGTGTTTTTGCGCTGATTTCATGGATGTACAACTTAATGGCTTTGCATTCAGAAATGGCAAAGATATTGCCGAAATTCCTAATAATTGTCTGAAAAACGCATTAGCCATGGCTGTCAAAGCTGTGTAACAATTTCTGTTTAAAGTGACATTTTATCATTTCAGATGTGACAATTCCTATCTTGTTGTCATTATTTTTATTATCACAGTTCTTACTTGATTGTTTGTTGAGTTAATTAATGACGATGTTCTTCTGCAAGGCTGAAAAACGAGACATGTTAAGAATCTATTATTCACATAATAGAAACAGCAAAAATCGCCTGCGAATTGTACCTCAGAGAATACCCGGAGAGGAGGCAACCACATCGTTCTGTTTTCGAAAAACTAGATAGCAATCTCAACAATTACGGTTCTTTCACGAAACCCAGGAACAAATATGGTTCGCGAATAAGAGAAAAGGAGTCAATGCAAGTTACTCAACAGGTATGCAATAATTTGTCATTATATCTTTGTAATTTATTAAGAAATAATCCACATAGTTCTTGACAAGGTATGTGATAAGGTACTTAAGTTGTATGATTATGTATTGTTATTATTGTCACAGTTGTAATGCGTAGTTAATATTTCAGTTTGAAGACAATCCAAGAATATCAACGCGTGAAGTCGCTCAGAGATTTCAAATTCCCCAAACAAGAGTCAGTAGAGTCCTGAGAAAAAATAAATTCAAATGTTATAAAATACATATTTCGCAACATTTGTTGCCAGGTGACAGGGAAAGACGGCTGAATTGGTGTTCTTGGCTAAGGCAGAAACTTCAGAATGGCCCAGAGTTCCTGGCGAAGGTTCTCTGGCCAGATGAAACCAGATTCACGAATTGTGGGGTCTTTAACTGCAATAATGAGCATTATTGGGCCAAAAACAACCCTCATCAAAATATACAGACACGGAACCAAGTCAGATTTGGACTGACTGTTTGGGCAGGTGTCATAAATGACAGACTTGTGGGACCCTTTATTTTCAACAAACATTTAACAGGGGGTAATTACTTGAATTTTTTATCCAACCAGTTGCAAGATTATTTGGATGCACTTCCACTTGCACAACTTTTACAACTGTGGTTCCAGCAGGATGATGCACCTGCCCACAATGCAATTGCAGTCAGAAACTTTATTGATAATCAATTCCCAAACCAGTGGATCGGGAACCGTGGAGTAGTCCTTTGGCCCGCTAGAAGCCCAGACCTTACGCCGTTGGATTACTTTCTATGGGGACACCTTAAAAATATAATTTACAGAGACCCAATTGTATCTCTGGAAGATTTGAGAAATAAAGTAATCAACGCTTTCACAACTCTTAAACGAAGATGCATAAAGAGGGCCGTTGGCAATCTCAACCGGCGAATCAATTTATGCATAGAAGTGAACGGTGATTTAATCTAACATCTGTTATAAAATAGAATAGGTACTAGAACCATTATTTTAAGTTTGCTTCAGTTTTTGTATGCATAGGTAAATATAATTTTCTTTAATGTTTTGTCATTGTTTTAATTGATGCTATTCTAAACTTCATGATCTTCATGCTTTAAACTCAAAGATAAATTGTTACACAGCTAATGTGTTTTTCCGACGAATATTACGAATTTAGGCAATATCTCCGCCATTTCTGAACGCAAACCTATTAAGGCGCACATCAATGAAATCAGCGCAAAAAGACCTATCGGATGGACTCAAAAACAAATATGGCCTCCATATGAAAAAAGAAAGTTGAGGATGTCCTAGAAAAACCGAAACGTTGACAACAAATTTTATATAGTAGTAATATTCTAGATGAATTAGTGCTCTGAAGAAGTAAAAACCGCATGTTCATACGACGAGTAATAAAAAAGTTATGGCAGGATGAAGAAAAAACAAAAAAATTGGTTTTTTCGAAATAACTCAGAAACTAAAGTGGCAAGCTCAAATTTTCCTTCGACAGTTTATTAAGGGCAGAAATAGGCAACTTTGCCCCAATCTAACCGACTTCGTATCTCTCACCGTTTCCGAGATCCCAATGGTGAGCTTCGAATTTGACTCACCCTGTATATATATATATATATATATATATATATATATATATATATATATATATATATATATATATATATATATATATATATAGATCCAACCGTTAACTGAAAAAATAATTAACCGATTTCGAAGAAATTAGGCAACTTTCTTTTATTAATGGCTTGGATGAGTTGGTTAGCCAGGAAAATCGGACGAGGTTTTCTGGGAAAATTTTTTGTTTTCTTTCGAAACAAATTTTTTTCTCCAAAAATTACAAAGCTATTTGAATGAAATTTGGTGGACGTTGCCCTGAGAAAGGCCTTACTACATACCAAAATTCAACTTTTTAAGTTTATAGAAAATTGAGTTTATCAAATTTGAGTTGTATTTCGAAAAAAAATTTTTTTCTGAAAATTACAAAGTTATTTAAATGACATTTGGTAGATATCTTGCCTTGGAAAAGACCTTACTACATACCAAAATTCAACTTTCTAAGTTTATTGAAAATTGAGTTGTCATTTAATAAAAATTCACTACCATAACGCACTTGCTGCGTCCCGAATATTTTTTAATCGAACACGCCCTATGTTATTGCATTTTTGCATTTTCCATCGAAATATAATGCATGTTTGTAGGAAAAGGAATTCCGGACGCAGCAAGTGCGTTATGGTAGCGAATTTTCATTAAATGCTTCAAATTTGAATAGCTCAAGTTGCTTTTAACCCATAAGGTTGACGAAGAAATTAGTTTTTTTCGGGAACACTTTAAGTTTAATTTCGGAAATCTTTGTACATTTTCAAACAATAATGTTATTTTGATGAAACATGGCGGATTGTTTCTACTATATAGGTTATACTGCTAACCAAATTTGATGTCTGCTTTCTTTGAAAAAAAAAACACACACACATGTTTGCTATTAAAAAATATTTTTATGAAAATTCACCACCATAACGCACTTGCTGCGTCCAGGCTTTTTTCCTTATTAAGAATTCTCTGTAAATGGGTATCACCTGTTGGGCTGGTTATTATTAATTAGAAATGGGTAAAAAATGAGTTGTAACATTTGCTTACAATGTTAGGAAGTTACAGTTTGAGCTAATAAGACCATGTTATAAAGTATATGTTACAAAAAAAGGTGTATCATAACAAAAATTAACGGTGAAATAAAATAATTATTACGGGACAAACAACCAAAGGGGATCTGGCTTTGATATGAAGATACCTTCAAAGCTCGTTCTAAATTTATATTTATGTAGGACAATTTTTTATATAAAGGAATAATCTGATTACAAAAACGTTCCTAAAGCTCTCTGATTCCGTTTGGGAATTTCTCCCACTTTGCTTATTTTCCTTTTTACAATAAGGCAGCTACTAAATGATTTATGAATTGTATGTATATCTTACAGCTTTTCTTGCTCTGAGATAATTTGATTGAACATTTTTATTAAAAAAAAATAATTAAATGCGGGGCCTGAGATTGAAATAAAGTCTTTCAAAAGGCAATGAATTTCATTTTATTGCTGTCTAAACGTTTTGCTTTGTACCTCAGTATATTCTCGCCTAAAAATCTAGTATAAATTTTTTGTTACGGTTAACATTCTATACGCCTCATAAGTTGTTTGAAGTTCCCAAAATAATGTAAATTCTAAATTTTAAGCAATCCGTTTTATTTAGTGTACCAATATCACAAACAATTAAACAGCAACACATTGGAACTCAGTCTACACCGGTCATTCTTTTAATAAAAGTTTTGATACCAGATAGGAAAAACATATATTTTTTTATTTTAATTTCAACAACACTCCACGAGGGCTTACAGCCTAAATACTATTGTACCGTGGGTGTTGACAAGGAGCAAAGAGGCAGATTGTTAATTCTGGACTTGAAGGTTTGGAGGTTCGGAGGAGAAGGAAAAACATGTGCTGACAAGGAATTCCACGACTTGGAAGTCCTCGGGACAAAAGAGCGGGCGTAACAAGATGTTCTATGTCTGGTGACCTGGACAGTAAAAGGGTGCATTCTCTCTGTTCCCCTGGTAGATATGTTGGGGGCAGCAGGTGGGGGAACTATGGAGGAAAGCTCCATAAAGTATATAAGGTATAGAGATTAGCTGGTGAAAAGTATTTGCGAGCCCGAAAGAGGAAACCTAATTTCGTAGCAGCCGCTTCTGCAATTGATGTGACATGTTGGTGCCAATTAAGATTTCGATCCACAGAAATGCCAACAAGAGAAAAGGACTCATTACTTTGAATAACTTGGTTGTTCCTTGTGATGACTCTAGGGCTGGTGTATCTCTTGTGAGAAAGAAAGCAAGACTTAGTTTTGGTGGGGTTGAATTGTACAAGATTTCTACTTCCCCAGTCTAATATTTTTTTGGAGATCCACGGAGACAAAACCCTCCATGAGTCTGCGATCCTCATCTAATTGGGCTAAAGAGACAGGCTTAGAATATTGTATATTTGAGTGGAGGGTGATATCGTCCGCGTAACTGTGAACTGGGTTGGATGTATTTTGGATATATTTTGCAAGATATACCTACTGTTGTCTTTGTGTTCATATTGGAGTGTGTCAGATATGTTTACAATAATAGAAATATTTTTTCCAGAAATAACAGCATACACACTTACGACACCAGAAACAAAACCCATCTTATCGCCGGTCGTAGAAGGATCAAGTTCACAGTTAAGTACAAATTATATGGGCATAAAACTGTATAATAAGCTGCCTAACAGTATGAACCAAATGCCCAGCAGACTGTTCACCAGGCTACTGCTGTCTTTTTATGCAGATATAGACCCGCCATGTAACTTTTGATGGTGAATATATATATATATATATATATATATATATATATATATATATATATATATATATATATATATATATATATATATATATATATATATATATATATTATAACTACAGTGTCTTTAGAGCGTGATTCACGCAACTCTTTGGTTAGAAACACTCGATCTGGTAATTGGAATTGCAATCTGAAATTTTCAGCATAGACCTAGTCAATGTCTATCTTTCAAATGAAAATACTTTGTTTAATTGCGTTTTGTACTGATTTACCACATTTTATATATTTTTGTTTCTTGATAGCTCGAAGGGCCTGATTATGTTGTGTTAAATTAAACGCTGATGTTGTAACACAACATTTAATAACAAACTGTTAAACTTATACAAAGTTACTAATATTATGGTATGCTTTAGAGTTCATGAGAACTCTACGAAATGATTAGTGATTATGCTATGACAAGCGTGGTGCTTGTCTCGAGTCTGTAGAAGAACTGCTTTAAATGAATATGCTAAAGGGTGTTGATTGTGTCGAGTTTACAGAAGAACTCTACGAAATGATTATGATTATGCTGACAAGCGTGATGCTTGTTCGGAGTCTATATAAGAACTGCTTTGAATGAATATTGAATATTTCTACTCTATCTACCTGATATAGGGTAGCAGACGTACTGCCAATTGTAGGTAAGAAATGACCCTTGTTGGGTTATTCCTAATCATGTTTAAAATTACATTGTACAGATGGTAGATATTACAACAATGAACTCTACTGAGAAATATGTAAATTTTAGAGGTCTAATTCTCCAGACGAGACGCCTTAACATACTTCAAGATGGCGGCGCAGTCGGTTCTACCGGAAACCGCAACCAACTCACTTATTTTGAACAGAACTTCCTATAATTTCAAGTTAACTTTGTCTGAACGATCGTGTTCTAATTTTCAACCAGTTCTGAGATATTCGTGGATTTCCGTTATTTTTGACGTACCGATAACAGTATTTACCAAATGATAATTGCTAGAATCTAAAGCTTGTTGACATTGTTGGAAAAATGTCAAAGTATCTACCCTAGGGGCAATTTTTCCGAGGATTTATACAGGTGTTCATAAACTGAACTTCAATTTTGTATAAGAAAATTTCGAAAGTCTCACTGTTGCCGATAAACGTGCTGGTTCAAACAACCAAAAGTGGACTTTGAACCAGCACCTTTATCGTCAACAGTGAGACTTTCGAGATTGCCTAATACCAAGTGAAGGTCAGTTTATGAACACCTGTATATATCCTCGGAAAAATTGCCATTAGGGTAGATACTTGGACATTTTTCTAATAATGCCAGTATGCTTTAGATTATAGCAATTATCATTTGGTAGATACCGTTGTCGGTACGTAATATATATGTATATATATATATATATATATATATATATATATATATATATATATATATATATATATATATATATATATATATATATATATAGAGGGTGTCTTATCCCTGGAACACTCACGTATATCCCGGAATGAGTCCCCGTTTCTAGAGATATGTAAGGTTTTAGGTCGTGCGTGCTTTTAAGACTGAAACTATGCCGGTATTAACTATAACTACATTGTAAAACTCTATAAACATATCAATGGTGAAGTAATTAACTGACAAGTAATAGACTATCGTCTTTAGTTACGGGATCCAGCTGTTATCGTCGTCGTGGTCCTGGATGGCCTGTCACACCGTCGTTGAGTACCCCTGCGTCGTCTAGGTACTCTCTTGTCGTACTTGTCGCGCACTATGTTCACTCAGGCTCTCTTCACACTCGACTCTCGACTCCGACCGTCTCGTACGAACTAGTCATGTGTAACACTGTGTTGAATGACACTTTGGTGCTGACACCTTTTTTATGTGTCATGACAGTTTTTAAACAACGTCCGTCATTGTAATGACACTGACACACTATTAACCTCGACACACGCGCGTCACTCTGTAGCGCCCGGACATCTATGCATATCGTTAGCGGCAGAACGTTCATGCACACAGTTGTTGAGATATAATTAATTCTCACAACTCGGCTCTCCTGACCATCATCCGCCTCGGATGATGAACCATTGTCATCTGAACACATTTTACGCCATGACTTCATATATTCGGAACATGTAGAAGTGTAGGTTGGACCCTCGTGGAGACATTCTTTCTTGACATCGTAGGTATCGTTGGTATTGGCCTTCACGACTCTGTATGGACCTATGAACTTCGACTTCAACTTCGACCCTGGGCAGAACTGGGTTCTTCGAATGACGACTACATCATTTAACCCATAAGCGGCAGGTTTTCTTCTTCTCAGGTTATACGTTCTCTTATTTTCTTCCTGGACTTTGAGCAGTTGCTCCTTTGCTAATCTTCTCAATTCTTCCCTATCTTCTTGAAATTGGTTTTTCGCTTCTTCTTCGATGATTTTTCCTATCTTGATTTGAACTTTATCTTTCATCTTGACACCCATCAGCAATTCAAATGGCGTGGTTCCAATGCTTCTTTGGAGTTTATAACTCTCTGGACACGATCTACGTAAAGGTACCATTTTTCTGGGTCTTCTAAGGATATCTTGGTTAGAACAGAAACAATAATAAAGTTAATTCGTTCTATCTGACCATTAGCTCTTGGTAGACCAGTAGTAATCTTATGATGCTTTACGTCATTCTCGTTACAGTAAGATTCGAATTCTTCAGAGGTAAAGGCTGTGCCTCTGTCGTAAATAATGTTTGGCAATAACTTCTTTCGAGGAGGTGCTCTTCGTCGGATATAACCAAACAAACTTCGTAAATGAGTCAATTATGGCAAGAATATATTTGTAATTCTTGTTCGTAGACTCAAGAGGACCGAGGTGATCAATATGGTATGTCTGTAAAGGAATGTCATCTTTCTTAAGTGGATGTAAAAATCCTTTCTGCTTTCCATGCTTCCTGTTAGATAAGATGCAAGGAATGCAATTTCTAATACACCTCTCGATCTTCTTCTTTACATTCGGTATGTAGTATTCTCTCTTTATTAAGTCTTTAGTTTTTCTGACTGAAAAGTGTCCTTCTTCGTGTGCTTCTTTAATTATTTCTTGTTGCATCTGCTTGGGAATTACAACTACTTCCCTTCCATCTTCCATTTTGTAAAGTAAGTCGTTTTTTAAGATGTAATCTTTATACGGCTTTGCTTTTAAGATTTCCTTGATTGCCTTGATTTCGCCATCTTCTTCTTGACTATTTCGTATAGCTTGGGGAATGCTAGTACAAACCAACATAACAGGGTTTCTACTTAGAGCGTCTACGTGTCTCATTCTGGTGCCTGATCGATGAACTACGGTACAATCGAAATATTGAAGTAGTAAGGCCCATCTTGCAATCCTTGTTGATAAATCTCTCTTACTCATAGTCTTCTCAAAGGCAGAGCAATCTGTCACAATGTTGAAGCGTGTTCCAAGTAAGTATACTCTAAACTTCTTGAGTGCTTCGACTATTGCTGAAACTTCTAACTCATAGCTGCAGTACTTCTTTTCGGCGTCCGATGTCTTCTTACTCATGTAGTAAATTGGATGCATCTGGTTATTTTCATAGGAACGTTGGAGAAGAACGGCTCCGTATCCTTCCATTGATGCGTCTGTATGCAATTCTATCTCGGCATCTTGGCAGTAAATATTTAGCACTGGATTCTCAGCTAATATCTGCTTGAGCTTCATAAATGCATCTTTTTCTTTGAACCCAAATTTAAAGGTACGATCCTTTTTCAAAAGATCGGTTAGCGGCGATGCTACCACTGAAAATCCTGGAATGAATTTTCTAAAATAGCTGGTAAGTCCCAAAAAGCTTTGTACTTGCTTTGTCGTCCTTGGTTCTGGAAACTTGGTTACAGCGTTGGTGTTTAGTTCTGAAGGGTAGAGCTTTGCTTCCTCTATCCTGTGACCTAAGAATTCGACAGTTCTTTTAATAAACTGACATTTTTTCTTATTAATCGCCAATCCATATTCTTCAGCGGTCTTGAAAACGATTTTTAATCTTTCCAATGCGTCTTCGTCATCCTTGGCTGGAATAATTAAATCATCCATGTAGGGCAGTACAATTCCTTTGTTTACTAGATCTCTGAAAACTACGTCGATGTATCTCATAAATACGGAGGGGCACACACACACACACACACACACACACACACACACACACACACACACACACACACACACACACACACACACACACACACACACACACACACACACACACACACACACACACACACACACACACACACACACACACACACACACACACACACACACACACACACACACACACACACACACACACACACACACACACACACACACACACACACACACACACACACACACACACACACACACACACACACACACACACACACACACACACACACACACACACACACACACACACACACACACACACACACACACACACACACACACACACACACACACACACACACACACACACACACACACACACACACACACACACACACACACACACACACACACACACACACACACACACACACACACACACACACACACACACACACACACACACACACACACACACACACACACACACACACACACACACACACACACACACACACACACACACACACACACACACACACACACACACACACACACACACACACACACACACACACACACACACACACACACACACACACACACACACACACATATATATATATATATATATATATATATATATATATATATATATATATATATATATATATATATATAACGAGAGTGAGTCAATAAGTCCGTGACTTTTTAAATTTCCCGCCTCTTCACAGGGAGGGTAACACGGCTCCTGTCAACAAGCATCTGTCAGTTGACTCCTGTCAAATTTTGAACAAGCTGCGTCATTCAGTTTGTGTAAGATAGTCATTGAAAGCAGACAACCTCTTGAGTTATAACGAAAATGGAAAAAGTGAATTTCGTGTGCTCATCAAAAATTATTTTTTGCTGAAAAAAAACCCATTACTCAAGTCAACGCTAAGTTTGATAAATACTATGAGGACTCTGCACCATAAATTTCCATGGTAAAAAAGTGGTTTACTGCATTTCGTTGCGGCCGTACAAGCACAAATTAAGCCAAACGATGTGGACGCCCAGTTGAGGTCGCGACACCCGAAACAATATAAAAAATTCACGATCGGGTGTTGGCCGATCAGGGATTGAAAGTGCGGGAGATTGTGGAAGCCATAGGCATATCACATGGCTCAGTTGTTTCGATTTGGCATGATCACTTGGGCATGAGAAAGCTATCCGCAAGATGGGTGCCTCGTTTGCTCACAATCGACCACAAACGCAATCGTGTGACAACTTTGAAGGAGAGTTTGGCGTTGTTCAACCGCAATAGACGAGTTTTTGCGCTCTAATGAGAGCGAATCTGGTCTACGGTTCTAATTGTGGCGAGAATACAGCTAGTCTTACATACTTTGTTCCTATATTAGGGCAAAAATGGGTCAGGGCTGGCAATTTCATAAATTGTTAGTTATTTGTATACAGTCTCTATTTTTTAACACTTTGTGTTATTTGGAGCCGGCGTGACAACATATTACTTTGTTCCGCAACTAGGTGGCGGCACGTTGCTGCGTGTCCCACCACTCACTATTTAATCGTAAAATAAAGTGTCTATTAAATTGTATAAGGTTGTCTTACACGTATTTCGTATAGTTTTTTAATGAATAATGCTTCTTAAATTGCACTGAAATAATTAAATACATTTTTTCGTATCTCCTAGAGAAAAGGCACTTTACTTTAAAACATTTGTTTTTTGTAAATTGCCAAGACATACTTGATTTTTGGAAATTAAGCTTATGAAAAATTATTTTCTATTCAAGTAAGGCCTAATCCCAGAAAATGAAGTTTCGCCTTAAAAAATTACAGACTTTTTCACCTATTCGTGGGTCGATCCGGGGACATCCTATATATATATATATATATATATATATATATATATATATATATATATATATATATATATATATATATATATATATATATATATATATGGTACCTATATGGGAATAATACGTAGATAAATAAATTAATCTTCCACCGCAACATTAACAAATTAAAAAGTCACTTAAAACTTTAAAACACGAAAAGAACATGGAATTATTATACAACCTCTTCTCTTCACACAAATTTGTGTTAGCGTTAGCACTGTCCGGAACGGGGTGAAAACTAAAAACATTAAAAGTAGCTCAATGCTAATATGGTACTAAATAATAAAATGTGTGAAAAGCCTGGATGCAGTAAGTGCATGGTAGTGAATTTTCATAGAAATTATCTGGCACAAAATATTTTATTATAACTTTTTTTCTTGTAACATAGAAATCTAAATATTGGTGTATAGATTACTTTTTATTTCGTAAACCTACCTACCAAATTTGGTTATCATATCTTTTTTATTTTTTGAAATACAAATTTTTTTAGAATGAAAAGTCAACATTTTCCCGGAAAACCTTGTCCGATTTTTCTGGCTTACGAACTTATCCAAGCCGTTTACAAAAGGAAGGTACGTGCCAAATTTTATCAAAATCGGCCGATTATATTTGGAGTTATCGGTGTGATACCTATATATATATATATATATATATATATATATATATATATATATATATATATATATATATATATATATATATATATATATATATTTATATATATATATATATATATATATATATATATATATATATATATATATATATATATAAACATATAAAAATTGACACTGGCCCCGGATATGGGTTCTAGGGGTCCTAGTTCGTGCTCATTTGCAATTTTTTTTTCAAAATTCAAAAGTCGAGATCTCCCCATTAGTGAATTTTTTCTACGAAAATTCACTAAAATTTATTCTAGTCTTTGATTCTTGAATACTGTGGTCTCTGCAAGCGCAGTCGCAATGTTTGGAAATAATGCTATCACAACGTTGGTTAGACCGGCGTTCCTTTCATTTGTCTTGATCAATTTTTTTACAGCTCACTGCAGTGTTAAAATCAATGGTATTTTCTTCACTATTTTAAACACGTGGGTGGGGGACTGCATTGTATACCAATACAGCTCCCTCGACTGAAGTTGTTTGGAAATATTAACGCACACCTAACCGGAAGTCATTCCCCGTTGCTATTGACCTACTGGTATTCTCTGAATATGTTAGAAGACGTGGTATCTACTTCATTCCAAGTCACTATTAACCGACTATTTATGAAATCAAATAAGTAAATTAAATCGATTGTCATAAAATATGTAGTGTATTAAGACTAAGGGAAAAAGAAATCAAACATATTTAACTGTGCACATTTTGATTATATTTTAGGAGAAATCGCCACTGATATATATATATATATATATATATATATATATATATATATATATATATATATATATATATATATATAAACATATAGAAATTGAAACTGACCTCAGATATGCGTTCCAGTGCCCTTAGTTTACGTTCATTTGAAAAACAAATGAGATTCAAAAGTCGCGATCTCCTCATTAGTGGATATATATATATATATATATATATATATATATATATATATATATATATATATATATATATATATATATATATATATATATATATAACATAAAAAATGGAAACTGAGCCCGGATATGTATTCTGGGCCTAATTAGCGGTCACTGGAATAATATTGTTCAAAATTCAAAAGTCGCGATCTGCTCATTATTGATTTTTTTAAAAGAAAATTCACTAAAAGCTTAAATTACTTGTTGTTTGTTAGCTGCACTATCTTTCCATAAAGGGTCATATCTTTAAATCTGATTTTAAAATTTGCTAAAGTCAAGTTTGTTTCCCTTACTTTAAAAGATAAATTTGAAGCATGTTTCTTTTTATCTACGCAGAAAAGTAAACACAATGTACTTACTTTCAGTTTCTTAAGTATATAATACTAAATTCCCAGTTGTCAAATTTCAAACTTTAATAGCCTCTTCACCTCAGCTGTGAAGACGTATATACTTCTATACTTCTAGTATTAGAGACTTCAACGAAGTAGGAGGCGAAGGTTTCAGCAGTTACAACAGCATAATAAAATTCTTATACTGGAGTTAACAGTCATAAATAAATTAATCATGTTATTGCTTCATTTATGTTCCTTAAATTCTCGCCGTTATAGCACCAAAAAACTGTTACATCGTTATTAAAAGATATTAAACGATGCTTAACTTAGAAAGATTATCTCGCTTTAAGTGTAATATAAAATTATTTTGTAACTCCACGCATTAAAAAGCGAGGATTACGATACGCTAACATTGCCTTTTTCTGTACTTGTGTGATTCTGTCACTGAATCCGATGAAAAAACGTCTGGACGCAGCAAGTGCGTTATGGTAGTGACTTTTCAGAAAAATGTTTTTAGTAGCAACCAAGTATTTTCTTTTAACGAAAGCAGGTGTTGCGTCATATAGGCATTGTGCATTTAAAATAACAATTTATTCCTATATTCAAATTTCGCTGAGTGCGGATAAGAAACAATCTGCCAGCACATGAGCAGATTCTAGACTGTTAATGCGTCGATGTAAGGAGATGCGCGAGAAGGCGCCTGAAAAGGGTGTATGAAATGAACGGCCGTGCCGCCATGATTGCAATGTCATGCTGTGTAATTTAATTCAAAATACAGACCACTTAAGGCAAAAAAAGTCTATTAATTTTATTCAAATCAAACCAACACACCCAACAGCAGGCATGAAATTTGGTTGCCAGTATAACCTATATAAAAGAAACAGCGTACCATATTTTATCAAAATAACTTTACTGTTTGAAAATTTAAAAGATTTTTCGAAAATAAACTCAAAATATTCCCGAAAAAACTGGTTCCTGGCCAACAAACTTTAACCTAATAGCAAATTGAGCTATTGAAATTTGAAACATATAATGGAAATTCGCTACCATAACGCACTTGCTCCGTCCTGATTGTCTTTTCTTACAAACATGCATTATATTTCGATGGAAAATGCAAAAATGTACTAATATAAGGGGTGTTCGATTTAAAAAAAAGTTTTTAATAGCAAATATGTCTTTCTTTAATGAAAGCAGCCATCAAATTTGGTTATCAATATAGTAGAAACAATGTACCTCATCAAAATTGTTTGAAAAAGTGCAACATTTTTCCGAAAAAGAGCTTAAAACGTTTTCGAAAAAACTGGTCCGATTTTTCTGGCCAACGAACCTCTTCAAGTTATTTACCCACCTATCAAAATATTATTATGCACCAAAACATTTTCGACGAAACTTTAAAAAAATGTCATGAAAATTAGCAAATAATTTTTTGAAGAAAATCCGAAAATATGTTTTGTTATAATAGCTTATTAAACATTTATCATTAATTACCAAAAAACCGTTTTGAAAATAAATACATATTAATTCGAATCAGGGTTGCAAACTTGTAACAATAGTAGCCTTTGGATTTTAATTTCGCCGACAATAGGCATGAATGCAAAATAATAATGTTTTGTATCCTCCCACTATGTCCTCCCACAAAAGTATAACTATTGAACAATTGATAGTCCCTTTATTAATCTTATTTTTAAAGGGGTAGACATTGATCCAATCCAATCTAAAGCAGGTGGTAGTGGAATTTTCCTTTACGTAATAGTAAAGCATTTTTTCACGCCCGAGGAGGTACCACCCCATACATCAAGTCCCAACGGACGTTTCCGGTTCTGGTGTATGAGTCGGTTTCCCTTATAAGCAAAAATGATGATGGCTCCTCCTTGTGCAAAAGATTCCGGAGGTAAAATACCCCCCCATTCAGATCTCCGGGAGAGGGGTGCACAGGGGGCGCCAACATCAAGATTTAACACATCTTTTTCGAATATATGTGGCCTAAATTCTAACCTGAACTCCGTCCACCATTTCCTCCAGGCTAATAGGCCCCAACTCCTCTTCCTCACCGAAACCCAAATCAGTGCCAAAACAGCCACTAATCACCTTAATTTCCCGGGGTATGAGCTCCTTACTTCCTTTAGATTGCATGGAGGCGTGTGCGCATACGTCCGTAGCAATCTACCCTGCACCAGACTCCCCAATTTAGAAGCTGGAAGAAAAGACATACTATGGATAAAACTCTCTCTCAGGGCTGCAACTAAATTCATCTGTTGCATTTACCGGTCACCTTCTGACAACAACTTTGTCCAGCTCTTTGACTACCTTTCTGAAAAAACCGACTATCTGATTTCTGAATATCCTTCCTCCGAGGTCACTATTCTTGGTGACTTCAATGTCCATAATAAGGAATGGATAGGATCTTCAAAAACCGATCCACAAGGGAGAGCAGCGGAGACCTTTGCAGTCAGCAATTCTTTAGCCAATATGGTTCAGCAACCTTCTTAAATTTCCTGGCATCCCAACACACAGCTCAAATCCTTTGGATCTCTTTCTTACTACAAAACCGGAATGCTACCATATATCAGTCTCCGCCCTTCTTGGTCGCTCAGATCATGGCATGGTCACTGCTTCCTGCGCAATGCAACCCGAGATCACAGAGTCATCACACCCACGTATCGTTTGGCACTACAACTCCGCAAACTGGGACGAAATGCGGGATTAGTTTCCCTCATTTCCATGGGCGTCTGTCTGCTTCTCTCATCCTGACCCCTCCGATATCTCACAAAACGTCACCGAAATTATCCAAGCTGGCATGGAATTATTTATTCCACGTACACAGAAAAAGAAAACCTCTTCAGCAACTCAAAAGCCCTGGTTCTCTAATCATATGACAAGGCCAGACTTGAAAAGGTCAAAGCTCACAAAACGCTTCTACACAATCCCAGTCAAGAAAAAAGCATTTAATGACGCAAGAAACCGCTATGTCCGCGTTCTTTCTGAGGCAAAAAAACTCGTTTAATAACCACATCAAAAACAAAGTCCTCTGAAGCTCCAACGGCGGAAAACCCTTTTGGACTCTTGCTAAATCTATTGGGAATAATTTCTGCAAAAACACGTTCCCACCTCTTGTCTCAGGGGATGAAATTGTTTTTACGCACTGGGCAAGGCTGAACTTTTTACTTCGTTGTTCGCCGGCAATTCTACTCTCAACCCACCTCCAAATGTTCAACCACCAACAGTCCCCAATGTCGCGCATAAAATAACGGATATCATTTTCAAAACTAAAAAGGTACGAAAGATGATCTCTTCTCTTAATACCAGGAAAGCCTTTGGCCTTGACGAGATCGCAGGAATTGTTCTCAAAAAATGCGCACCAGAACTTGCTCCTGTCCTTACTCGTCTGTTTCAGATATCTTACAATAAAGGCATATTCCCTAGTAACTGGAAAACTGCTCGAGTACAAACCATCCCCAAGAAAGGATCCAAAGCGCTTCCTAGCAACTACAGGCCTATTTCTCTCCTTTTAGTCGTCACTAAAGTGATGGAAAAACACCGAATTACTAAAATTTCTTGAAAAACACAGTCTAATCCACGACAGGCAGTATGGATTTCGTCAGCGCAGATCGACTGCCGACCTCCTTACCTTTGTCACCAATATCTGAAACAAGTCTATGGAACTACACGGTGAATCCCAGATTGTTACTCTAGACATATCCAAAGCATTCGACCAGGTCTGGCACGCAGCGCTGCTTAGTAAACTTCCGGCCTATGGCCTACCACCAAAACTTTGTACCTGGACAGCAAATTACCTCTCCAACAGGAGCATTTCTGTTGTTGTGGATGGCCATTCCTCTAAACTGTATCCAATTAATTCAGGAGTTCCTCAAGGTTCAGCTTTAGCCCCTACTTTGTTTCTTCTCCACATCAATGACCTCCTCTCTAGCACAGCCAACCCAATTCACAGTTACGCGGAGGACAGCACCCTCCACTCAAATATACAATATTCTAAGCCTGTCTCTTTAGCCCAATTAGATGAGGATCGCAGACTCATGGATGGTTCTGTCTCCGTGGATCTCCAAAAAATATCAGACTGGGGAAGTAGAAATCTTGTACAATTCAACCCCACCAAATCTCAGTCTTGCTTTCTTTCTCATAAGAGATACACCAGCCCTAGACCCATCACAATGAACAACCAAGTTATTCAAACTAATGAGTAATTTTCTCTTGTTGGCATTTCTGTGGATCGAAATCTTAATTCGCACCAACATGTCACATCAATTGCAGAAGCGGCTGCTAAGAAATTAGGTTTCCTCTTCCGGGCTCGCAAATACTTTTCACCAGCTAATCTCTATACCTTATATACTTCACGAATAAGGCCAAACCTCGAATACTGCTCCCACATGTGAGGTGCAGCTGCCTCTTCTACACTCGCTATCCTGGACTCCATTCAAAAGAGAGCTATACGTCTCATCGGTGACCCTACCCTCACCCAAACGCTGCCATCCCTTGCCCACCGACGTGCCGGTGGTGACCTCTCTCTCTTTTATAGATATCTGAACGGGCACTGCTCAGAGGAGCTTTCCTCCATAGTTCCCCCACCTGCTGCCCCCAACAGATCTACCAGGGGAACAGAGCGAATGCACCCTTTTAATGTCCAGGTCACCAGACATAGAACATCTTGTTATGCCCGCTCTTTTGTCCCGAGGACTTCCAACTTGTGGAATTCCTTGCCGGCACATGTTTTTCCTTCTCCCCCGAACCTCCAAACCTTCAAGTCCAGAATTAACAAGTTGCCTCTTTCCTCCTTGTCAACACCCACGGTACGATAGTATTTAGGCTGTAAGCCTTCGTGGTGTGTTGTTGAAATTAAAAAATAAAAAAAAATTGTCAACCAAGTGACGTTTGCATGCTATAAGTGCACGCGGTGAAGTTTGTTATAGAAATTACAAAATAGGCCCTTAATGGTGATAAAAATGGCCAATTTAGGGTATAATATCTATGATTCTATAGAGCTATTAATTATTTATGGTGAATGACATCGAATAATTGGTCGCACATTCGTGCTTTCTCCAAAAAGTATCCAGATAGACCGAAGCCTAGTCCGGACACAGTAGAGAGATTTTTGAAGAATTGTTCAAGTTACGGGAGTTTTATCCCCAAAAGGAGAAATCGAAGCGAAGTGTTGATAATGAAGTAAACGAAGTCAATGTCATATTTCGCTGCTGAGCCAAATTAATGTCTCACGGATTGAGAGAGAGTTGGGTTTATCAACAACAATCATTCACAAAATATTCAAAAAAACACAACCGGAGACCCTTCTCCTATTACTTAATCCATAGTTTACAGCCCAGTGATAACTTCCAATGTGTTGAATTATGTGAATGGTTCCTTTTAAAAACACAGGAAGATGGAGCTTTTTGCAAAAAAAATATATGGTGTGATGAGGGGAAGTTCTGCAAAAATGGATAGTTCAATCGTCATAATAGCCACTTTTGGCCGGATAAAAATCATCACGTCACAAGAACCAACTACTGTCAAGACCTGTAGCCGCCCTAAGAAAAGTTTGAGCCGGTAGAGAGTGATTGACCTCAAGTGGATCCAAATCCGGACGATAGTGCGGTCACTATCACCTACAAACCCTAACCTAAAAGTACCTGTCTATCAGATTTATTATTTGCAAGATAAGGAACACTTTGTAAGGCCAGAAGATCTTAAGATAGTTTAATACTGACTCTACTTTTGGGTTGTTCTGTCCTAAATTTGTGAGATCCCAGGTCAGCGCCTGGTTACTTGATTTTTAGGTATCTAGATAATCGATATAAAGAATTCAAATTTACGTCGCCACCAAATATAAGAGATTTTGGGTAGGAATTATTGTTCAATTAAACAGATATGTAAAAAAGTAAATAACTAAATTTATTGACATAAACTGTGATAGCAGCAAATTAATTTGATGCTCCTGATAAATTTCAAATAAATATTACATTGCACAAAACAAAACAAGACAAATATTAAATGTTCCAGTAAAGAAATTAACTATTGCATATAACAGAATAAAAAGTGGATATTACGTCACAAATAAAAAATAATATAAATATTACATGTATAATAGAGATAAATTAAATGCTGTATATTACAAACACAAAATACACATTAATGTAAAAGTTGTCGTTTTTTCAATCAGTTCTACTGATGCTCTCGAGACTTTAGATAACTTTAGATATAATTCCTAGATATTTAACTGGCCAGTTTGGTTTACTTCTTTAAAGAAAACCCTCGAGTGAAGTTCAAAGAATTAAAGTTAAACTTATATTTTACTGATTACTAATGAAATCTTAAAACATTTGCAGGTTAGGTAGTTGGTAAACAAAACATTGATTGATTTAAATTAGACAGTGATATATCTGAATTTACGTTACTGACAAAATGTTGAGAAATATAATATATATGAAATTACAGTTACTTTTAAAACACAGAGTCTCACTGATTCAGGAAGGTATAGTTTAGTTAGGTTGAGTGGAAGTTCATATTGCAAATAATTTGAAAATCTGCATGCCACATAAAAAGTTTGAAAGTCACACACAGATAAAACTCAATAAAAACTCACCAAGGCTGGATTACATGGAGGAGTTCAATGACCCCTCGTTCACCTGTTGATTTGTTACAGATGTTTGAAACGTGGACACCAAGTATTAGTGCCCGCTACTGGCTCTCAATTTCTCACAAGAGAGAGAAAATCGGGAATAGTGAGACACTTCCCATGGGTTATAACCAGACAAGTTGTACGTACCATTCTATTGCTAGATGGTATGAGTAAAACTATATTCCAAACAGACGTCACTCTTCAGGTGATTCAATCGAAACTTTTTTTTCTACGGCTAAAAATGCAACTGGAGGTATACGCAATTCAAAAGGCTGATTGGCTGAGAGTTCGGAAACTTAGACAAGCACTTGCGATAGTATTAGAGACCTCATTACATCAAAGAACAAAAAGGTGACCGTTTGACCACGTTTTTAACAAAACTCACTATTAATTTCAAATTAACCTTATATCAAAACACTTATAACAACCACCGATAACTATATTAAGCGATATTAACGGCAAAAAGTGAGATATTACACCCCTTTAAGGTGTTAAAAAGCCACGATAGTTTCAACGCTGTTGACCGCCGGCCCACCCGAAAGAGACTCCTCAAAAAACAGCGTCACATCAGAAGTCTACGCCATATTTTCCGCGCATTTTACGAGCGTTATTCCCGATCATTTTCTAGCTTCATGTGTGTGACACGGATATACTGCCCAGAGCTGTCTTTCTATGGGGAGGTGGCATGACGTATTTGGGGTACGTGCTCCTCGTTCGGTTGAACTCCCTTTAGTACTGCAATAATGGAGACGGTCCAACGGTTTATCTTGAATTTAGGATGACATCATGTTATCGAGAATGTTCCAGAATATAACGATATTTTTTCCTTAGTAGAAATATTTCGTCTTTGAATATTTGAATCTTAACGTATATGAACGGAATGCAGTACGGGCTTTACGATAATTAGATATTGGCGAATTTTCAACAAATAATTTTGAAACTAGAATTTGAAATTCTTTTCAGAGATAAGGTCACCTGCTATTATGTTAGCTACCTGGAGGTTTTATATGGGTCTTTAAAGTAGTAACGATGCTAAACAAAAACGTAATCGTTACAGACCGTTGGTCATTTAATGTATTTTGTGCCGTAAAAAAGGTTCGCTTACCTCATTATCAACACTTGGCTTTGGTTTCTCTTTTTTTGGGGATAAAGTTCCCGTAACTTGAACAATTCGTCAATAATCTCTTTACTGTGTCCGGATTAGGCTTAGGTCTATCTGGATACTCTTCGACAAAAACAGGACATATACGACCAATTATTCGATGACATTTACCATAAATAATTAATAGCTCCATTATATCATAGTTTGCGTACCCTAAATTGGCAATTTTTATCAGTATTAAGGACCTGTTTTGTAATTTCGATAACAAGCTTCACCGCGTGCACTTGTAGGATACAAACGTCACTTGGTTGACAAATTAAATTCCAAAGGCTACTATTGTTACAACTTTGCAACCCTGATTCGAAAAAATATGTATTTATCTCCAAAACGGTTAGATTTAGAATGTTAGATAGGAAATGCTAATCTAAACCGAAAGAGATTCGAAATGCCAATTAACTTAGGTAATAAAATAGAGGGTATCCCATTTGAAGAACGCAAGTTTTGATCAGTTGAATTTTGTCAAGTTGCCAATTCCATTTCTATCACCCTGTATGTTGCAACGCAAAACTGTAATAAGTGTGGTGAAGGTACACATACTGGTGTGTTGTGGTGCAAAATATGAATCTTGTAGATTATTTTTGCTTCACGTTATCAGGTATAAATGGCAACTATAATGCTGCAAACATTTCAGAAAGAACGAAATATTTTCAAAATGGTTAATTTTAGACACATAGTATGCTGGTGAAAGTCCACCTTAAATTACGAGTAGAATTCATAATTCCATTAAAAAGTGGCATATTGCATTTAAAATAACGAAGTTGATAGACACCTCCGGTAGAAAAATATATTTTAGTTTAATTGGGATTGGCCGAAAACCTAGGAATCGAAATGTTCCGAATTAAAATCGGTTCGGTTATTGAGAAACTCCTGACAGAAACTCTTGGCGCCTCACTCTCTACATAAACACATATTTCCTCATTTGTGAATTTTTCGTTTTACGAAAAATTCACTAAAAATTATTATGTTTACTCGTTTAGCCCAAAACATTTAAAAAAAACTCTGGACGCAGCAAGTGCGTTATCAGTGTATTATATTTTATCAAAATAATTATTTGAAAATGTACAAAACTTTTCGGAAAATAAACTTTAAATATTTATGAGAAAACTGGTCTCCTAGCCAATAAACCTTAGGTTAATAGCAAATTGAGTTATTGAAATTTGAAACATTTAATGAAAATTCGCAACCAAAACGCCCTTGCTGCGTTCATACAAAAATTTTCCAAAAATACAGTTAAATGTTGGTTTCCTAACCAACAAAACTTACGTTAATAGCAAATGAGTTATTGAAATTTGGAGGATTTAATGAAAATTTGCTACCAAAACGCACTTATTGTGTCCAGATTTTTTCTTACAAACATGCATCATATTTCGATAAAATATGCTAAAATGCAGTAACGAATTTGTTCTACGAAAATTAGCTAAAAATTATAAACCGTTAAACCATAAACTTCACTAAACCTACAGCGAAAGCATCAACTTAACTAAACCGACAGCTAAAACATCAGAGAAAGGGTCTATTTGAAATGAATTTTCTGGGAATATATAAGTAAAAAAAACGCAGGACAATGACGATTTAAACTAAGACTTCCGGCTTTGTAAAACATTATTCTTCAGACATTTTCCTTCCATAGCTCATATTAATGTCAGGTTCATTGCCTAAATATTACCAATTTTGACGTTTAAAATCGCAATTCTGACGTTTTGAGGAAAAGCCAAATGTATTTTTCTTTGAATGCCTGTAACTTTTTTGTGCTTTAACCTACGAAGCTAAATTTTGGTAGGTAACTTGCCTATAATGGTATAAACCCGCGTATGAAATTTAGTTGCCCTTACTTTGTTAATTTTAGAGATATAATTTTTTTTCGAAAGAAAATATAAAATTTTCCGGGAAAACCTCGGCGGATTTTCCTGGCTAACGAACCTATTCAAGCCACTTGCGAAAGGAAGGTACTCACCAATTTTGACGTTTGAAATCGCGATTTTGACGTTTTGAGGAAAACCCAAATTTATTGTTCTTTAAATGCCTGTAACTTTTTTGTCCTTTAACCTACAGAGCTAAATTTTTGTAGGTATTTTACCCATAATGATATAAACCATCGTGTGAAATTTGGTTGCCCTTACTTTGTTAATTCCGGAGAAATAATTTTTTTCGATTTTTTTCGAGAAAAAAAAACACAAAATTTTCCGGGAAAATCTCGTCGGATTTTCCTGGCTAACGAACTTATCCAAGCCACTTGTGAAAGGAAGGTACTCACCAAGTTTTATCAAAATCGGTCCATTATTTTTTTAGTTATAGGTGTGACACATAAATATATATATATATATATATATATATATATATATATATATATATATATATATATATATATATATATATATATATATATATATATATATATATATATATATATATATATATATATATATATATAATTTTGAAAAAATTTATTTCAATGAGCGCTAATTAGGACCCCTGGAACCCAAATCCGAGGTCGGTTTCAGACTATATATATATATATATATATATATATATATATATATATATATATATATATATATATATATATATATATATATATATATATATATAGTCTGAAACCGACCTCGGATTTGGGTTCCAGGGGTCCTAATTAGCGCTCATTGAAATAAATTTTTTCAAAATTCGAAAGTCGGGATCTCCTCATTGGTGAATTTGTTTTAAGAAAATTCACTAAAAAACTTATTATGGCAAAAGTTTATTACGGATGTACAGTAACTGTTAGAAATAATGTAGCCTTCTGCATTTGTGGCAGTGCGCGCCCTCATCAATATTAATACCAAGCATTCCTTCACTCTAACAAACATCTGTCAGAATAAAGCAGGGAACAAGGATGCTATAAAAAGCAGAATTTTCATTAAAGAAATGAAACGTCTGCTATAAGCATAACGTCTAGTATCTCTCGTCTCAAAAGACGGTTTATTTAGTTCTTACTACGCTAGTTGACTCGGTTCTCTTCAGTTTATACCATGTTTTATTGACTATGCAAAGTGGCCTAAGGGTCTGCAGTTGCATGCATGGAATATTCCTAATTTGAGATGGGAAAATAAGGCCGGAATCGGGAAACATTCTCGGGCACCGCACACAGAAAAGTTGGGTGAAAAGCGCACAGAACTCAAAGGAGAAATAACTGATTCGCATATCATATAGCGTGGAATGTTTCTAATTTGTGATGGAAAATATGACCGGAAATATTCTCTTGCAGACTTCAGACACTGGCTGAAGTAATATAGGTTAATAAAAGTTCCGATGCAGCGAAGGCGTCACGGTGGAGAATTTTGATTACACTTTGACATAAAATAAATAAGTCATATTCTAAAATTATTGTACGCTATTTAGCCTTCATAAAATTGCCAGAAGCTTTTAGCGTAGGTAAAACAATAACGCTATCTCGTGAAAAGTTTAAAAGCTTGGACGCAGCAAGTGCGTTGTTGTAGTGAATTTTCATAAAAATATTTTTAATAACAAATATGTCTTTTTTTAAAGAAAGCAGGCATGAAATTTGGTCACCAGTATAACCTATATAGTAGAAACAATATACCATATTTATCAAAATTGCTTTATTGGTTCAAAATGTACGAAAAATTTTCGAAAATAAACTTAAAATGTTCCCGATAAACTGGTTCCTGGCCAACGAACGTTAGGTTAATAGCAAATTGAGCTATTGTAATTTGACATCAATTCGCTACCATAACGTACTTGCTGCGTCCAGTTAAAATTGTAGTCGGTTGCAGAAAAGAACAAGCACTTATGAAGCCACGGGAAAAGTCTACGGCTGTATTAAGTCTGGAACGGTTTCACTAAATTAGGGCAATACCAAACAACCAGATACGCTATTCAAATGGAATTAGGTCTTAAAAGTTTTCATAATATTTTAACCTTTTATCGGCGGATATACAGCTTCAAGCAACTGGTTAATTCTGGACTTAATGGTTTGGAGGTTCGGAGGAGAAGGAAAACATGTGCCGGCAAGGAATTCCACAAGTTGGAAGTTCTCAGGACAAAAGAGCGGGCATAACAAGATCTTCTATGTCTGGTGACCTGGACAGTAAAAGGGTGCATTCGCTCTGTTCCTCTGGTAGATCTGTTGGGGCAGCAGGTGGAGAAACTATGGAAGAAAGCTCCTGTGAGCAGTGCCCTTGCAGATATCTATAAAAGAGAGAGAGAGAGAGAGAGAGAGAGAGAGAGACGTCACCAACGGCACGTAGGTGGGCAAGGGATGGCAGCCTTTGGGTGACGGTAGGGTCACCGATGAGACGTATAGCTCTCCTCTGAATGGAGTCCAGGCTACCAAGTGTAGAAGCGGCAACGGCACCCCAGATGTGAAAGCAGTATTCGAGGTGTGGCCTTATTTGTGAAGTATATAAGGTATAGAGATTATATGGTGACAAGTATTTGCGAGCCCTGAAGAGGAAACCAAATTCCTGAGCAGCAGCTTCTGCAATTGATGTGACATGTTGGTGCCAATTGAGATTTCGATCCAAAGAAATGGCAACAAGTGAAAATGACTCATAATTTTGAATAACTTGGTTGTTCATTGTGATGGGTCTAGGGCTGGTGTATCTCTTATGAGATAGAAACTGAGATTTCGTGTAGTTGAATTGTACAAGATTTCTACTTCCCCAGACTAATATTTTTTGGAGATCCACAGAGACAGAACCCTCCATGAGTCTGCGATCCTCATCTAATTGGGCTGAAGAGAGAGGCTTAGAATATTGTATATTTGAGTGGAGGGTGCTGTCATCCGCGTAACTGTGAACTGGCCTGTTCTGTGTTTTGGGGCTTTGATTGCACTGCACTTCAATGGGTCTTATTACTATACATATGCTTATGTGCATAATTGTCTATAAATATGTATTTGATTGCCCCCCTTCTTTTCGGTATATTTGTGAATCTAAAATATAACATTTTGATTTATATTTTACCTTAGATTTTGATTTAAAACTTAAAATATTTCTTCAGGTTCTATCACTTCCGTGTTTCTATTTATATATAGTTTCCTAAGTGCACAACCTATACATATATAGTTTTCCATACTTAATGGCTAATCTACACATTATATCATTTTATTTTTACTTTATCAGTATTGTACCCGCCCACAATTAGGTTTTACTTTGTAGTCACAGTGTTTAAGTTTGTATAATGGTGTATTATGTTTTATTTCGAGTATAATATGTAGCAATACTACCCCTGTTCCATTATTAAACTTATTAAACGTATATATATATATATATATATATATATATATATATATATATATATATATATATATATATATATATATATATATATATATATACGGTGGCGCATTGAAAACGAAACAGACCGATTTGCGACCAGAGATATTTTTTTTAAGAAACGCTGAAACACGTCAATTTTAATATTGTGGGGGACAACTCAACTTTGTCACATCAACCCCTTAAGGGTGGTGATAACAACCCTTATATTTTAAACAGGGAACATGGGTGGAGTGTTACATCATTTGAAAGATCTTCCTTTTCTGAATTCAGCACACTAATTTTTTTGGAAGTTTTATCAGCTCGTTTAAAAATTATTCACAGTTGGAGTTGAAAGAACGTATTTCATTCATTGTGATAAGAAATGCACTAATTAGTCAATTTTTCGTTAAAAAAACTAAAAAATAAAACGTTCAAAAATGTTTATTCAGTTAAGTAAGTGTTCAAATTGTTGACCACCAGCTTCCATACAAAAGTACAAATTTTGTTCAAAACGAGCTCTGACATTCTGGAGCATTTGTGGAGTTATTAGACGGCATTGTTCAACAATGCGTCGTCGTTATTCTTCCAGAGACTCCGGTTCTGTTGCGTAGATTCTACTCTTTAAATGGCCCCATAAAAAGAAGTCTAAAGGAGTTAAATCCGGCGATCTAGGGGGCCACTCAATAGCACCTCTACGCCCAATCCGTTGTCCTGGAAACTCTCTGTTCAAAAACTCCTTAACATGTTGTGAAAAATGAGGAGGAGCTCCATCTTGTTGAAACACTAATTGATTTTCTTGATAGCGATCATCATTTTCAACAATGTCAATTAGTAGAGGGTAAACGATATCTTCTAGTAACTCCTAATACGTTTCGCCACTCAGATTGCCATCAAGAAAAATTGGTCTGATTAAACGGTCTCCAAAAATGCCAGTCCAGACATTCAATTTCTGTGGAGTTTGAGTATGGACTTCGTGAAAATTTCTTGGATTATTATCTGCCCAATAACGACAATTATGACGATTGACTGTAGAGTTTAATAAAAACCTTGACTTGTCTGAAAAAGAGATATTGAACACAAAGTTCCGGTTATCAGCTATTCGTGCAGTGACAACTTCACAAAACTCCAGCCGATTATCAAAATCATCTTCATTCAGTTATTGTACAAGATGAATTTTATACGGGTGAGATTTAAGATGCTTCAATAGTTCTTCTTTTGATGTTTGAAACAGTGGACAATTTTCTTGTGCTCAAAATTGGGTCTGCAGCAATTATTCCTAAAACTTCAATCTCAGTAGTCTCATTTCTAACCGGAAATTCACGTTCAGGATCCCGTTTTTTGTTGGCTACTGAACCATTTTGTCGAAACTTTGCAACTAACTCCTATATGTAGTTTCTGTTAACATGTCTGTTCGGATGTCGTTCATTAAACAAATTTGCGGTACGGTTGCCACAGTCGTCGTTTTTGAAAAAAAGAGTAATTATTTCAACTCTTTCTTCTACAGAATACACCATTGTGAAATTAATTTTCGGTAGTACTATCAAGTATCAAACCGATCGATAAACTGAAATAACAAACCGCATTTCTCTCATTCCGATAAGAAATGTTCTGATAGTGAATTTTTTGTTTACAAACCAACAAAACATTGACTATCAGCATATTTCTTATCGGAATGAGTGAAATGCGTTTTTGCATCTTCAACTGTGAATAATTTTTAAACGAGTTGATAAAACTTCCAAAAAAATTAGTGTACTGAATTCAGAAAAGAAAGAGCTTTCAAATGATGCAACACTCGACCCATGTTCCCTATTTAAAATATAGGGGTTGTTATCACCACCCTTAAGGGGTTGATGTGACAGAGCCGAGTTTTATGTCAAAACATGTCCCCCTCAATATTAAAATTGAAGTGTTTCGGCGTTTCTTAACAAAAACATTTCTCTGGACCCAAATCGGTCTGTTTCGTTTTCAATGCGCCACCCTATATATATATATATATATATATATATATATATATATATATATATATATATATATACTCAATACGGAACTGGAAGAAATTACCTTTGCAAGCTTTTAAACACTAACACAGTAAGCTAAAAATACGGATAAATACCTAAACAATGAAGTAATCATTAACTAGAATTTCCCGGTAAAAGAAAGCCGGTTCTTTCCATGTTATTAAGCAATTTTCTAAGCTGAGTTTTGATAATACGAGCGTTCTCTTTCACTTTATAAACAATTACAATAACTAACTTGATAATTATCTCTTATCCCTTTAAAGTCTTTAAGCTGAATTATCCACGAGCATTATATGGTGATTAATATGGAAAATTTATCGTTCAGCGGAAGGGAAATAGCTACGCATAATAGTTTATACCCTACTTAGCTGTATGTGTGTTGCAGAACCCAGCTAAATGGGGTAATGTGAGAGTAATACATGCATTGTTGTATGCTGAAAGCACGTGAAGCTGCTTCGTCGTATAATAGACAACAAATCTGCACTTATGGTAACGTGCTGTCTTTCTAAAATGAAAAGTTATTTACGACAATGGTAGCGCTTCAGGCTTCAGTGGGGAGATAAACTTTATGAACTTAAATTAGCAAGTTGTGATCCATATGACAAACATTTATCAATCTATGCATTAGGTAGATGAAATGTGGGTATAGAGGCTACCCTAAGGTTCAAAGGTCCAGTTATTTTAAATAAAGAGCAAGATGATTATGAAACCAAGCACCCGATGTAGCTTAAATTTGTATATTCTGAGCATTCAAGAAGTATCTTTCTTTTGAGTCTATTATTCATTTGCTATTTCAGCGAGTTGTGGTGCGTTAAAAATACTGAAAGTTGACAGTCTACATAATAAAAGTCCAGACGTAAGCAAGTGCGTTATGGAAGTGAATTTTCATAAAAATGTTTTAATAGCAAATATGTCTCTTTAATGCAGGCAGGAATCAATTTGGTCACCGTTAAAACCTATATAGTAGGAACAGTGTACCATATTTTACCAAAAAAACTTGTTTGAAAATGTACAAAAATTTTCCGAAAATAAACTTCCGAAAAACGCAAATTGTATTATTGATTTTGAATCGTTTAATGAAAATTCGCTACCAAAACGCACTTACTGCGTCTAGATTTTTTTTTACAAACATGCATCATATTTCGATTAAAAATGCAAAAATGCAATAAGGAATGTTAAAAAAAAATTGTAGGTATCACCAACGACTTATGGGACGCCCCTGTGATTGTCAAAATATATTTAAAAGATGCAGCTCAAGACACCATATAGGTAACGTTTACAATTTTTTCACCTATCTTGCATAACAACAATTATATTAAGCTTTACCGTAGAAATGCGTCACCCTGTATATATGTAAACAGAAAGTAAACCCAGATATGAATTCTAGGGGGCCTAGTTTGCGCTTATTTGAAGAAATCTTTTTAGAATTCAAAAGCCGCAGTCTCCTCATTAACAAATTTTTTCTACGAAAATTAGCTAAAAATTATAGACCGTTAAACCACAAACTTAACTAAAACTACTTCCAAAGCATCAGAGAAAGTGCCTGTTCTAAATGAATTTTCTGGAAATATTTTATTAAAGTGAAGGGCAATGATGGTTGAAGCTGAAAGTGAAGGGTTTGCAGAACACTCTTTACATAATCCGTATTTCTTTCAGGTTATTTACCTAAATGTTGCCAATTTTGACGTTTCAAATCGCGACTTTTTACGTTTTGAGGAAAACCCCATTTATTTTTTTCTTTAAATGCCTCTAACTTTTTTGTCTTTAAACTTACAAACCTAAATTTTGGTAAATTGTTCACCCTATATATATATATATATATATATATATATATATATATATATATATATATATATATATATATATATATATATATATATATATATATATATATATATATATATATATATATATATATATATATATATATATATATATATATATATATATATATATATATATATATATATATTAAGTATAACAGGATTGATAACACGGCATTTCTGTACTATACAAGGAGAAAGGTTTAAGGACAAAGCCGAAAGGAGACAACCGCAAACACGTGTTTCAGGCTTATTAGCCATCATCAGTACGGTATAGCCAGGTGAAGATGGGAACACTCTGGATGAAGACGCAAAGATACACGGAGTCACAACAGGCAACCAGTGCACAATTGCAGCAACATTTGGAAGACCCTGAATCCGAGGAAAATAACCAAAAAAGCTACGGAGGCAAAGAAATCACCTGCGTGAAGATCCGGAGCCCAAGGAAGTTATATTAACTATAACAGGATTGATAACACGGCATTTCTGTACTATACAAGGAGAAAGGTTTAAGTGCAAAGCCGCAAGGAGACAACCGCAAACACGTGTTTCAGGCTTATTAGCCATCATCAGTACGGTATAGCCAGGTGAAGATGGAAACACTCTGGATGAAGATGCAAAGATACACGGAACCACGACAGGCAACCAGTGCACAATTCCAGCAACATTTGGAAGACCCTCAAAAATTGTTGTTTCCCTCGGATTGAGGGTTTTCCAAATGTTGCTGCAATTGTGCACTGGTTGCCTGTTGTGACTTCGTGTATCTTTGCATCTTCATCCCGTGTGTTCCCATCTTAACCTGGCTATACCGTACTGATGATGGCTAATAAGCCTGAAACCCGTGTTTGCGGTTGTCTCCTTGCGGCTTTGCCCTTAAACCTTCATCTTATATATATATATATATATATATATATATATATATATATATATATATATATATATATATATATATATATATATATATATATATATATATATAACCTCCCAGAAAAGAACAAAAACTGATCAGTGTTACCTGCGTTTTTAGATTTTGAAATAACTTATTTATAAATATATACATACATGTTTTCTAATTAATATACTAAAATAACAACATCTACTGATATTTGCTTGCCTAAGTGAACGCGAAATTCAAACGAGGTAGTCAGTGGATTTAATTATTCGTTGGCCCTGCTGCTCTTAGTGTACGTTAGGAGCGAGAGATGGCCGGCTCTACATACATCTCGATATTATCGACCGTCGAATGAACTAAATATGGTAACTTCAAATTTCTGGTCCTACGTTTGTTTACTTATTAAAAGCTTTGATAATTTGTGCGATACTCTCCTGAGCACACAAATAAGGTGTAAGGTAAGAGTAATTACTTTTCTTACTCACAGTTTTTTTTTTCTTGTATTTGTTGGCGCTGCTATATTGAACTGTCTGGCCAGTGACTCCCGTTGGCTGTTTACTTGCTTCACCAAACAAAATTCCAATCTAAGCTCCTATAAATGTTTTTTAATCTAAATTTTCTTCTCCCAAAATTTTTTATCTGTGTTTTCTTCCTATCAAAAATTCAATCTGTTTATTTTTTTTTATCGCGACGGTTACCTAGTTATTTCTGTCTTTTTAGCCGCCTTTAAAAATCTTTTCCAAAACAAATATCTACAATCATCATCCTGTACATTATTTCCCGGGATACATAATTTCTCATTGTTGTTCCCTTTGACTTTTCCTTGACATTCCCTTGATTTGTTTAGTTAGCCTATACTATAATTTTAGTGTCAGTTTGACATTTGTCCTAAATAAAAACAGCTGATCTCATCTCTAAGTTACATGACATTTTATCAAACAATATCCTTACATCTTAATATCCTTAATTCTAATAAAAAATAACATCTTAAATTCCCTAAAACTACTTATACAGTCCTCACTGTCCATATATTCACATTATCTAGCTTTATAGTCTTTGTATCTTATTAGAAATATGTCATATCATTTACTAGCAGTCTATTTTCTGTCCTTGATACAACTTTGACTTCTTAATATTGTTAAAACTAACAACAATTTAGCAACAAACACCTCAATTTATTTAAACAATCTCTATAAACTAATTTAGACCTGCCTTACCTTATTCCAACCCATATATATATATATATATATATATATATATATATATATATATATATATATATATATATATATATATATATATATGTCGTATTTGGGAATCAATTTTAATATAGATTTTTGGCTGCCAAGACATCGTACACACCAGAAGTAAGTTCTTGTTTGTGTTAGGTTTTGTATGAGTTGTTTTAAAGTGTGTTCTTTGCTTATATATATATATATATATATATATATATATATATATATATATATATATATATATATATATATATATATATATATATATATATATATATGTGTGTGTGTGTGTGTGTGTGTGTGTATATATATATACTTTTTTGTAAGGCGCTTTGTACTATTATTGTCACAATAAACTATAACTATAACTATATAACTATATATAAACATATAAAAAGCGAAACTGTGCCCGGATATATGTTAATAGGAGACATTTTTTTCTACGAAAATTCGCTAAAAATTAAAATTATTTTCGTACAAAAATTTATCTAATTCTTTGATACCTTCAAACAGTACCGAAAGCTAGTGGCGTGCGGTCCATGGAAGCAAGGGAAGCATTGCTTCCTTTAAAAAAACGACCACATACCTACTTAAAAATAATTTGTATTAAACCGCATTATTTAAAATCCATTTTGTATTTTAAATATTAAATTTCAAATTCTAAAACTAATTTATCTATTACAATTTTTAATTCGCAAGCATACATATAATTATTTATTATGCATCATACTGTACTTGTATATGCGCTCTTGGCAAGGACGTCGTCCCAGTAAACCGACCGCCAACAGCATGAACCTGATACTACGAGAGTGGATGCAATGACTTCAGTTAAATACACGTAGCCAGTAGGCCACATAATGAGAAACCCTTGCTCGATGCTCGACGCAATGTACGTGTATTTCAACATGTAGAACGTGTTGGAAGACCCGATGCACGTACAACGTGAATGTCGCTGATTATTTCGTAGAAATAAGCAGTTGACTAAATACATTGGCATTTTATGATTATTAATATGGCTGCAACTACATCAGCTTTTAACAGCGGCGTCGGTGGGGGTGGGAATTTACAAACTTTACGAACAAGTGGTAATAATAACTGTGATTGTGTCGTGTGTTTTTTGATAACCAAAGGATTTTCAGCTTTATCGTTTGCTGAAAAACTTGCTATTATTAATAATACAATTAATAAATACAAGAATTAAAACATGTATTCGACATTTCAACGCAAAAAACTTATAAACAATATTAATGGTTAACAGGAATAAACTGTTTTGTTGGACTGGTAGTCTATTTGTGACTCAAAAGGGTGTGCGGAATAAAAGTGGGTTTTCCGACTTGAATAATCTACATAAAGTAGTAAAAAGACATGTTATGTCTAAAGCGCATTTACAGACCATTTTAAAATTAAGTGTCTTTGGAAAAACGCGAATTGAATACGCCGTTGACAAGCAGATAGAAATTAGTCATCGCCAACACAATGAACTGGTTGATAAAAACAGAAACATATTAAAAAGACTTATTGATGTTGTGTGTTTTCTTCGTCAGCATGAATTGGGGTTCAGGGGTCATGACGAAACAACTACATCTACAAATAGAGGAAACTTTCAAGACCTAGTTTCTTTAATAGCCAAATACGACATTTGTTTAAAAAATCACTTGGAACAGTCTAACGTTTTTCGCGGGACATCAAATCGCATTCAGAATGACTTAATTGCGGCTGCTTCCACTATTATTTTGAACAGAATTAAATTTGAAATTAAACAGACTCGTTTCATTGCTATTGTTCTAGATGAAACAACCGACGTAACTAATTTAAGTCAACTATCTGTAGTAATACGCTATGTAAAAATGGATGGGAGCAAGAAAGATTTTTAGGCTTTAAAAATGTGACAGAAGATCGTACCGCAAACGCTCTATATAAAATTGTGCTTAACATTATGAAAGATATTGAGGAGACTGATAATAAATTAATTGCCCAAAGCTATGATGGGGCTGCTGTTATAGCCGGACATTTAGGAAGTCTTCAAGCTAAAGTGCGGGTAACGTTTTCCAGTGCTCTATTTGTACACTGTTGTGCTCATAAATTAAATTTAATTTTATCCCATAAATCATATTAAAGAATGTAAGGTGTTTTTTGCTACCCTAAGTGGAATGGCTGCTTTTTTTCCAAATCTATGAAGCGCACACAAGCCTTAGACTCAATTGTTAAAAAACGTTTACCCAAAGTAGCTGCAACACGATGGAACTACAACGACAGACTTGTGTGAACTATATTTTAACACCGTGAATCGTTAATTGAACTTTTTGAAAACATAATAGAAAATAGCAAAAAATGGGATGCAGAAACAATAAATAGTTCTAGAGGATTTTTGGATGGTTTGAAAAGAGACTTGAATTTTAATTTTTTACTTAATATATTTTCGGAAATTTTTCCGTTTTCAGATAATGTATTTAACATATTGCAATGTAAAACAAATGACATTGGTTTTTGCCTGAAGAAAATTAGTGAATTTAATTCCATTATAATTCAAAAAAGGAATGAATTTGATAAGTTCTGGAAAAAACAATGAAATTGGGAAAAGTGAGCCACGAAGAAAGCGTCTGCGCACTGATAATGTGGAAGACCTTCAAACTTCTTTCGCCGCCTTTTCTACAAATTCATAGATCAAATTCAGCAGCAAATTAACTGCAGATTTGATCATCTCAGTGACCTGAAATTTCTTGATTTGTGTAATTTTGGAGGATTTATGGGGATACCTTTCCCAGAAGATTCATTCAAATCATTATTCCACCACTATGGACATTATTTTGACAAAGTCTTATTACTATCAGAACTTACAGTCATTTATGAAACCGATGTTATTGACACAAAAACTAACGCGAGTCAACCTTTAACTTTCTTAAAGGAATCAAAATTGGAAAATGCATATTCTGAAGCTTTCAAATTATGTGAATTAGTATTAACAATTCCTGCTACTAGTGCACCTTTAGAACGAAATTTTTCTACATTGAAACGTATCAAGAATTTTGTTAGGAATTCAAGAGGACAGGAAATTTCAATTTTGTCAATTGAAAACAACTTCGTCGAGGAAAAGTCCCAGAATCCACAGTTTGATGACATTATTAACGAATTTGCCAAAAACGACAGAAGAATTAAGTTACACTACAAATAGGTAAGTTTCTGAAAATTGCTTCCCTTATTTAAAATGTCACCGCACGCCCTTGCCGAAAGCTTTGTTCGTAAGATTTGATGGATTTTATTTATAAAATAGACATCTGACTACTAATCTATTTTTATCCTTCCTAGTAAACTTGGATTTATTATAAATGAAACCGCTAGGACCCAGTATACATAAACGAAAAACGCTATTAATTTACGAACACTATAAATATCCTTTCCAGGCTCTCTTGCTGTCAAATCATATTTTTCTTCTTCACTTAACAGTCGCTTCGTAGATTTTTTACTCATACAACATATTCTAGAATATATACAACATATTTCAGATTCACTATAGCTTCATGTATAAATCCGTGACAGTGTCTGTTTTCAGTGTGTTAAGTGTCTAGACGCGACATGGTGAAAACGACAATAGAGAGACATTCTTTCGGTCTGCTTAATCTGTCACCTCGCTTGTCCTAATTAATATATAGCATACTCGAAACGTCTGGTATACTCCCTTCTCTTTCATATATTACCTCCCTATCTACTCAATTCATGTTTTGGTTTTACGTGGATATAATCCAGCCTAGAAAAGGCACTATCTCATGTTTTCCTTTCCCTTTGTTTATGCCCTTTCAAACTAGCTTGCTTTGTGGGTTGTGGAGCTAGACCGTTGTTAATTTGTGACAGCTCGAGATTTCTTGCATCTCCAGAGGGTTTTTTCGTCTCTAGTAGGTAGTAATATCATCGTCTGTAATACCAGCTTCGTTAAACCACAAATCCCTTTCATGCAATATTTCAGGACGAAGGATAATTATGTCATATAAGTTTAAACTTCTCTAGTTGTGTAATTAGGAGGCTTTTACTGCTAATGCTCTTTTTAGTGTTCCAGTGTTTATATATAAAATACATTTAACTGTATCGTTGTAGCTTAAAGCAGATTTATGTTTTAATTAGTCCAAACAGTTTGTCTACCAGCCAAGTACAGTTTGGTTTTTAGACTTAACATATTTTCAAGTATACATTGGACAGCCCAGCATACCACAAAAAAATCCAGGGTAATTTCGCCAAAGAATGGCTCTCTATTAGAAGACATTAAAGAATTTTCTGCAACTGCTTCACCCATTTTCTACAGATTAGGAAATGGGAGCTATTATTGCCCCATCTTGCAGCGTTACCATGGACTTGAATTTGCTGGAGCTTTTTTGGTGAATTTTCGTAGACAAAATTCACTATTGAGGAGGTCGCCACTTTTGATTTTTGAAAAAAATATATAAGTTGAAAAGTAGCTGTAACAAGCACTTCAGTAGTATCATCCCTAATCTAAGAAAACAGCCCATTTACAAAGAACTGTTGCTTCCTAGGTACTTGCCTATGACACTTAACAGAATTATCATAGGCCATGGTGCTTTTAAATCTCATTTGTATCAAATAAAAGTTGAAGATAATCCATTTTGCTCATGCGACAATACCAGCCCAGCTGATTTAAATCACTTGATTTTTTTCTGTATTTATGCATCATGAACAAAGAAAAATATTGTTTTGTAATTTGATAGAATACAATGTTTCCTTCCCACTTGATGTGACGTCACCTATGTATAAAGCTGTGTGTAATAAAAGTGTCATGGTAGCTGTCATGTGTTTTGTTAAAGACTCTAAGCTGGCTAGGTTTATATAGGTCTTACTAAAAAAATGATATTCTGAAAATTGGACTGTTCCATACTAGTGGCAATATACTATATAGTCTTAAGCGATACTAAATCAACTTAGCAGATTAATGTATAGTCAGAGAGATAAAAGTAAGTACCTTTGTGTCTTTCCTTATATTAACCTCTTTTGACCGCAGCCTCCCCAGTATGTTAAAAAGTCACCATGACAGGCTCCATTGGTGTGAAAAGTGTCCCAGTGTTTCTCCTGCAACAACTTGTAGCGTAGATGTGTGCATGCATATGTATGTGTGTGTATGTGCACATGAAGAGATAATGTGCATTTTCTGTCCTGCACATAGTGCCAAGTACTGGACGTATAAAGACTATTGACGTGAGTGCGTATACATGAGTGTATATGAGCTCGCGTATGTGTGTGAGTGGAGTATGTAAGTTTCAATTTTAAGATATATTTTTAGTAAACAGCAAGTGTATAGGGAGATAAAAGAAGTTAAAAGAAAAAAGTTAAAGAGCTTGTTAGGTTAACATTCTTAAGACAGGTTTTTCCATAATGAAGAGCAAGGTCAGATGCATCCTTGTTCATTTTGAAGATTGACAGTGACTGAATGAGCCAGTTCTCAAAGTCAAAATTCTAATTATATATATATATATATATATATATATATATATATATATATATATATATATATATATATATATATATATATATATACAGGGTCTAGCACCTACGACGCCTCGGACCATACAAGGTTACCATACAAGGTATCAAAAAAATCGAAGAGCCAAACTGTGCATAATTACCATGGCCATGTTCCTAAAATATCTATGGTCACCAGTGGCGGTCCGTATTCCAGTGGCGTATCAAACTTATGTTTTTCTTTAATAGAATATAGTTATTAATAATTGTATTTACCAGCAGCATTTTTGACTTTGGTGAAGTACGTATAGATGAATTTATACATCTTTTTCATTATTATGTTTATTATTACCCTATACTTTATTGTAGATTTGGAAAATATTCGGAGAGTACTTATTTCTTTTTATAAAGTATGTTATACCCCTAACTTTAACGAATTTGCTGTTAAAACCTTTTATCCTCACAGTGCGACAATTGTTGAAATTTTTTTCTAAAAGAAACATGTGTCTTCATATAATTTCCTTTTGGTACATTTATGGAAAGAAAACAAATTTTGATTGGCGTTTTCAAATTGTCGTCTTCTTCGAAAACTTCTAATGATCCCCCCCCCCCCCAATTACAACGTTGGACAGCCGATACTCCAAATTTTCTAATGATACCAAAAAAAAAAAACATTTCATAACAAAATTTCAGAGGAAAAACAAACTGTAACACAAATTTGTCTGAAAACGTCTTTCCAAAACCAAATTTGCCATGATAAAAAAAATGGGGCCAACATGGTGTTTATTCTGCAATGTCTCAAAAATTGGCAATTGGCATCAGAAGTGTACTCTCAGAGATACTCTGAGGTCACACATTCAAATCAACAAGCGTTTCAAAAAGTGTTGATTACATTTAAAACTACTTGAGTGAAAAATTGCGGGTACAGGGGTTGTAAAATCTAGCAACCTAAACTAAATGTTCAAAATGAGGACCCTTCCGTTGAAGGCATAACCCCAACCGTGACTCGCATGTCATAGACACTGCCTTGAAGACTTCTGGTGATACATCACGGAAAGTCACGCGAATTCTTTCCCGCTTATCCCTGGCTGTAGTTGGTACCGTCCTGTAGACCACGTTTTTGATGTAGCCCCAGAGGGAAACTTAAGTAAAGTGAGGTCTGGTGATCTTGGCGTACACGACCAATCCATGAAAACAGCAGCCTGTCCCCAAGATATTCCCGAACGGCACAGCTATTATGTGCAGGAGCTCCATCATGTTGGAAAACCATCTGTCGTAGAGCGGCTAAGAGGACATTTCCCAAAAGTTAAAACAAGTTGTCACGAAGAAACCTAAAATAGCTGTCGCCGTTCAAGCGCCCCTCGATGAATTAAGGACCCAGAAGTTGTTCTGCTGGTGTGCCACCCCAAAAATTGAATGTTCATCGTTGCTGGTAGCTTCTCATTCTCATGGCGTGTGGGTTTTCATCGGCATAATAATGAAAGTTGTGGAAATTGACTACGCCATTTTTATGGAGCTTCTATTCTTCGGAACTTGACAGGTGCATAAGATATGATTCCTCTTGGTTGATTTTGTTGTTGAGGTTACAATTCCTGGTGCAGTTGAATCTTGAACCAATGGAATCAATTGCACTTCTGAAGAGTATGACGCACACAAGTAATTTAAACAAAAGGAACGTGTAGCTTCCTTAAATAACCCGGTACCTTTCTTTTTAAGCCCATTACCCTTACATTAGATAAAAGCTCATAAATTTGTCAACCAGAAGATTAAAGCAGGTCTTCGACCTCGTAGGTTCACTACACAATCCACACAAACGATGGGTGGTCGACTACAATTTTACTTCGGACTAGCTCGTTACCTAGATGCGATATAAATACACTGTAGACGTTGAGTTTAATTTTAGAATTTTTCATTCTCTGATGACGTTGACATTGTCAACGAAACGATCGTAAGGTCTTTGAAATATGACTTGTGGTGATTTGGGTTCTCAAAGTGTACTTATCAGTGCTCATCACAGGTTCAATTTTCACGTAGTGAATCGGAAGTAAGTTAAAATTCGATTACAAGGTTTAATTGTCAGACAGCTGTGAAGCTAAATAAAATTGTTTGAAAACTGAGTTTTACTAAACATATCTTGAGCATGGTGTAGTTATGAGAAAATCTCACGAAATTTTTGACATACTGACAACACTGTAGCATATAATCTGTCAAGTGGGAGCAAGAAGGCAGGACAAGTAAACTGCACTGACTTCCATGCAAAACTACTCATGTCAGTAGTAGGAAATTGCATCTGCAAGCGGCGACATAAATTTTATGCAGGTTTCGTTCCATTTCCTTTCAGCAGATGGAAGACGAGATTACAACAAGCTAGTTTGGAACAAGAGGGCTATTATAGCTAACTTTTATGAGTTTAAAAAGTTCGTAATATACGCAAACCAGGCACAACTTTTAGTTTGGTTTATATGTAGATAGACGACGACTTGCGAATGAAATGAGATTTATATTGAACAAAATGAGAGTTTTCAAGGTAACTCTCCAGATGTTCAGGATGCTTGCTGTTTGATAATACTGCATACGGAACCAAAAGGTGCCCCACGGCTGAAGTATAATTTTGAGGAGTTTCATGTTTTTTCTGCATGTTAAAAACAGCGAATCTACACACCGGTTTCTCATAAAACCGATGGTACTATTATTTGTATAATATATATATATATATATATATATATATATATATATATATATATATATATATATATATATATATATATATATATATATATATATATATATATATATATATATATATATATATATATATATATATATATATATATATATATATATATATATATATATATATATATATATACAGGGTGGCGCATTGAAAACGAAACAGACCAATTTGCATCCAGAGAAATTTTATTTTAAGAAACGCTGAAACACGTCAATTTTAATATTGAGGGGGACATGTTTTGACATAAAACTCAAGTTTGTCACATCAACTCCTTAAGGGTGGTGATAACAACCTTTATATTTTAAATAAGGAACATGAGTCGCGTGTTACATCATTTGAAAGCTCCTTCTTTTCTGAATTCAGCACACTAATTTTTTTGGAAGTTTTATCAACTCGTTTAAATATTATTCACAGTTGGAGTTGCAAGAACGTATTTCATTCATTGTGATAATAAATGCACAAATTAGTCGATTTTTCGTTAAAAAAAAACTAAAAAACAAAAACAAACACAAACAAAATGTCTATTTAGTTAAGTAAGTGTTCAAATTGTTGACCACCAGCTTCCATACAAAAGTACAAATTTTGTTCAAAATGAGCTCTAACATTCTGGAGCATTTGTGGAGTTATTAGACGGCATTCTTCAACAATGCGTCGTCGTAATTCTTCCAGACTCCGATTCTGTTGCGTAAACTCGACTCTTTAAATAGCCCCATAGAAAGTGGTCTAAAGGAGTTAAATCCGGTGATCTAGGGGGGCACTCAATAGAACCTCTACGCCCAATCTAATGCTTTGGAAACTCTCTGTTCAAAAACTCCCTAACACGTTGTGAAAAATGCTTGTTGAAATACTAATTGATTTTCTTGATAGCGATAATCATTTTCAACAATGTCAATTAGTAGAGGGTAAACGATACCTTCTAGTAACTCCAAATACGTTTCACCACTCAAATGGCCATCAAGCAAAATTGGTCCGATTAAACGGTCTCCAAAAATGGCAGTCCAGACATTCAATTTCTGTGGAGTTTGAGTGTGGACTTCGTGAAAATTTCTTGGATTATTATCTGCTCAATAACGACAATTAGGATGATTGACTGTAGAGTTTAATAAAAACGTACACTCGTCTGAAAAACAGATATTGAACAGAAAGTTCCCGTTATCAGCTATTCGTGCAGTCATAACTTCACAAGCTATTCAGTTATTTTGACTGAGGAATTGTTGAAAATTATTATAGAAAATACAAATATTTTATAGCAAACATCGCTGCCAAGTATTATCAAATTAATGTGAAACCAAGTACTATCAGACTGATGTGAAACCAAAACACATTGTGGAAATTAAAGCACTCATTGGGATATTGTACTTGATGGGACTTTATAAAAGCCTGGACGCAGCAAGTGCGTTATGGTAGGAAATTTTCATAGAAATGATCTGGCACAAAATATTTTGTTATAACTGTTTTTTTCTTGTAAGATAGAAATCTAAATTTTGGTGTATAGTTTACTTTTTATATCGTAAACCTACCTACCAAAATTGGTTATCACAGATTATTTATTTTTTAAGATAAAATTTTTTTTCAAATAAAAACTCAAAATTTTTCCGGAAAACCTCCTCCGATTTTTCTGATTAACAAACTTATCAAAGCCATTTACAAAGGGAAGGTACGTGCAAAATTTTATCAAAATCGGCCCATTAATCTTTAAATTAAAATTTTTTTTCGAATGAAAACTCAAAATTTTCCCGGAAAACCTAGTCCGATTTTCCTGACTAACAAACTAGTCAAAGCCATTTACAAAAGGAAGGTACGTGCCAAATTTTATTAAAATCGGCTTATTACTTTTTGAGATAAGAATTTTTTTCGGATGAAAACTTAAAATTTTCCCGGAAAATATATATATATATATATATATATATATATATATATATATATATATATATATATATATATATATATATATATATATATATATATATATATAAACAAACATATAAAAATTGAAACTGACCCCGGATATGGGTTCTAGGGGTCCTAGTTTGCGCTCATTTGCAAAAAATTTTTCAACATTCAAAAGTCGGGATCTCCCCATTAGTGAAATTCACTTAAACGTACACTCGTCTGAAAAATAGATATTGAACAGAAAGTTCCCGTTATCAGCTATTCGTGCAGTCATAACTTCACAAAACTCCAGCCGCCGATCAAAATCATCTTCATTCAGTTGTTGTACAAGATGAATTTTATACGGGTGAAATTTATGATGCTTCAATATGCGCTGAATAGTTCTTCTTTTGATGTTTGAAACAGTGGCCAATTTTCTCGTGCTTAAAGTTGAGTCTGCAGCAATTTGTCCTAAAACTTCAATCTCAGTAGTCTCATTTCTAACAGGAAATTCACGTTCAGGATCCCGTTTTTTGTTGGCTACTGAACCCCTTTGTCGAAACTTTGCAACTAACTCCAAAATGAATTTTCTGTTAACAAATGCGTTTTTGCATCTTCAACTGTGAATAACTTTTAAACGAGTTAATAAAACTTCCAAAAAAATAGTGTACTGAAGTCAGAAAAGAAAGAGCTTTCAAATGATCTAACACTCGATCCATGTTCCCTATTTAAAATATAAGGGTTGTTATCACCACCCTTAAGGGGTTGATGTGACAAAGTTGAGTTTTATGTGAAAACATGTTCCCTCAATATTAAAATTGACGTGTGTCAGCGCTTCTTTAAAAAAAATATTCTCTGGACGCAAATCGGTCTGTTTCGTTTTCAATGCGCCACTATATATATATATATATATATATATATATATATATATATATATATATATATATATATATATATATATATATATATCACACCGATAACTCGCAAAATAATTTTTATATCTCTGGAAATGGCAAATCTATGGCAATCAAATTTGGTACGCGACTTTATATTATAGAATGTGAATTACTCTTACACAAGAACATTTCGATACATATTAGTTATATATATATATATATATATATATATATATATATATATATATATATATATATATATATATATATATATATAATTTGAATATTATGAAATTTTTAAGAAATTTTCGCGTAAAAAAGACCATGTAAAATTATTTTTGTGTTTTTGAACAATTCATTTTTGTGTTGGTAATAATAAATGTATAAGTTATTGTAAAAAAAATTAAGTATTTTTCATTTTCGTGAAAAATAATTGCTTAGCAAATTCTCGTACAAAAACAAAATTTTATTTAGTATAGAAAATGGCAATTTTCGTTTAAGAAATTAATTGCAAATTTTCATGCAAACTTTTTTTTGAATTTTTGCTAAAAAGTTTTTGTGGATAACTATATTTTAACATGTGTGTAAATAGCTTGAAGTGGTTCGTTGCCCAGGAAAATCGAACCAGTTTTCGGAAACATTGAAAGTTTATTTTCGGAAAATTATTATACTTTTTCAAACAATAAAGTTATTTTGATGAAATAAGGTACACTGTTGCTACTATATGTACGTTATACCAAATTCTTTGCCTACTATTTAGAAAATATATATGTGCCATTAAAAACATTTTTATGATAGTACATACCATAACGCACTTTCTGCGTCCAGACTTTTATTTATTTGTCATGGATGCCTGTAAATGAATTCAAGCGCCGTAAAACCGGTTATCCAGAAGAAAACAAACACTTGTGAAGCTAGAGAAGTAGTCTCTATATCGGTATTCAGTATGGAAAGGTTTCACCTAGTATGGGCAACAACATTTAACGATGTAATTTCTGAACATCACAACGTCTGGGTTAGACATATTCCAAGGTAAAAAAGAACAGAACAAAGCTATACTCCAGACTGAATTTATTTAGTAAAAGCCCTACGCGTTTCGGCCCATATATCTGGCCATCTTCAGGGGCTTCCTGATACATTACAAAAGGTGGTTGTGGCAGAAACAAAGTTTCTGGTAGGTCGGCAAGTATCACACGATACAAGAAGTTACAAAATTCTAAACAGTCTTACAAGTAAAGTCTTAACACAAACTAAAGTCAAAGCTAATATGCTCTACAACAGTTACATGAATAAAATTAAAGCTAAAAGTTGAGAAACTAAAAACATCAAAATGTCCAAAGCTCAGTCGAGACACCTCCAAGCAGCAAAAACAACAATGCAAAAGCAGTAAAAGTTGCTAAAACAGGTATAAACCCGTGTAAATTAAGATTTAAAAGTGCACTGACACACCACAATCTAAGGTCTCTAAACAAATAGATAAAGAAGCTGTAAAGACAGGCTGCACAACCAGAGCAGAACTTTCAGAGAAAACACTGAGTTAAACCTATGATACCTATAAAAAGTAAAACCAAAATGGCCAAAAATATTTACGTTCTGTTTTTTATATAACAGGAACTGAACTTTACAAGAAATCTATCATAGTGGCTGTTTTCATCGACTGTCGCTTTTGTTTCCCTGCACTATATTGGTGAAGGCAGAATTAGAAGCATTAAAACCTCAAATCACAGCAATGGACAAACGGCGATACCCTTGGAAACAATTAACGAAGCTTAATTTTTATTTAGTAATATACTGGCGTTTCTGGGCTGACGCACGTTTATGACGACAAGTTTTGAACAAGCGCAATATAAGCATCTTCAGAATTTTAATCATTGTATCCTCATTGTAAGCTTATAGCATAAACTGCCAGATATTCAGAATTTCCATTACATTTTAATCATAACAAATACGTAACGTGATTGCATTGTTTATTATCGGAACGCCGGCTGTAATTATGAAGAGTAAATTCTAGACGCTTCCCCTACTTGTACCATAACAGGGATGATAAGAAAAGTTTACGTCTAGTTTTCGGCAAAGTTACCAACTTTTGGACAGTTTCTAAACTGCAGGGAAGTGATAATTTGCGACTTGCACATTTATCGATGTGTACTTTAGAGATCTCGTCAAAGAAAACTTTAGACATGATTTATATGAGCCTCACTATCCTCTCCTCACGAAAACATTATCAGCATTCCTGATTGCGCAGGTGGTTTAAACTAGGATTCGGGTATCCAATTTAAGTTGTTACAAGTGACAAAGTTGGAGTCTCGGTCGTCCAGGGTATAGTTACTCGATAGATGTAGTTAAGACAGATGCGTGAACGCTTTCCAAGACTATGGCCATATTTAGGCGTTTTAATGAATTTTTATTAAGAAAATTCACTAATAGTGTGGTGAGACTTTCGGAAAATTTCTTCAAATGAGCACGAATTAGGGCTCCTGGAACCCATTTGCAAGGTCAGTTAAAATGTTTATATATATATATATATATATATATATATATATATATATATATATATATATATATATATATATACAGGGTTTTTCACGATAGCCGTGCATTAGAAATTTATGAAGTTCCCTGATATCCAAAATTTTGAAATTTTGGCAGCGGTCACAATTCGTAATTGCCTTTTATTCTAAAATATTTTCAAGGTCACATCACTTCCGGTTAGACCGAAAGTAGTCATCAACTTTGCTAATTTAAATAGAATGCCCTATTTTTTATTGCATATTCGAATTCTCCATAAAATTTTGTGAGGGTTTATATTAGGCTTTCCTATCCCTATCTTCAACTATTTCATATATATTGTAATTTCTCTGTATTTCGGTGATTTTGCAACCTTATTTATAATAGTTTGTATTTCACATGTTTTTCAAGATAAAAGGCTCGAATTTAGAATTTCGTAACTTGTTTACCTGTGTCATACAGAGTGTTCTAAATTTAGTTACTAAATTAGACATATTGAACGTGGCAAAAGTATTTTTTTCAAATAGAACACCCTGTATATTATTAAAAATTCGAGTTCTACATTTAATTCTACACCGGTTCGATATAAGTTTTTCTATACCTATCTTCAAAATGTTGCTTGTTATTAGCATTTTTAAGTAACAACCTCCTCTTCTAAAGAGTACACTTTAGACTACACAACAAATGCAGCTGTGATTGTCAGTGATATAACAAAAGTGATGTGATTTCATAAAAATATTTAATGTAATTATTAAAAAAAACAAACAAATACTAACAATAAACAAAAAACTGAAGAAAGACAAATAAAAAAAAAGTTATTTCAAATTTAAATGCTACGATCACTATAAATGTTCTATGTGACCACCATCTTGGTCAAGGCACTGCAAAATTCTACGGTTCATCTCATTCGTGGTAGCTTTTTTGATTTCATTTGGAAGCAAATCTCTAAAAGCTCTAATTACACGATTTAAAAGATCATCTCTACTTTGCACTGTTGTGTCATACACTTGACTTTTATACACCCCCAGAGATAAAAATCGGCAGGCGTTAAATCAGGAGACCGGGGAGGCCATCTCCAAGGACCGTTGGGCCCAATCCATCTGTCTTCAAATAATTGCGTTAAGTGCCAGTAAACTTCACCAGTGGAGTGGGCAGGCGCGCCGTCTAGCTGATACCGCTGATACCAGCAGCTTTCCTTATATCCAGTGGTAGCCTTGCCAGAAAAGTATGGACAGATCCCTTTAATAGTTCCAAATACTTTTCACCGTTTAAATTTTCTTCGTAAATTTCATAAGAGACCTTATTGTTCATAATAATACAGAGCACATTAAAACTAAAATTTGTTTGAAAACGTCCTTCTCTAAATCTATTAGGGTTTTCACTTGCGCCAAAAAGACTATTTATCCTATTCATAATTCCTTCCCTTCTAAGTTTCGATTCGTCGGTCCAGATAATTTTAGAGAGAAAATTCTCATCTTGTTGAATATTCAGTAAGATTTGTTCGCAGAATTCCACTCTTTTTAAATGGTCACCAGGTCGAAGTCCTTGTAGGACTATTTCTGAATATGGGTGCATTTTATGAGATTTCAATATTCTATGTACAGATAAACTTGATATTCCCAAAGCTCGAGTAGCTGCAGGTATAGAGCTACGCGGGTAAACTTGAAAATAAGCCAAAACGTTTATCTCATTATCTTCATTTTCAGTTACTGGCTTTGGATCATGTCGTGTAGTTTTGACACTTCCAGTCAATTTAAATCGTTCCTCTATCCTTGCAAATTTTCCTCTAGTCATTGCCGATAGAGTCGGATACCTTTTATTAAACATCTGTTCTGCTTACATTCTGATTACATTCCCCATGAATATAAAATAAATTTAAAATATCCATATTAGAGTACTCTTCACTATTCTGCATTTTTATTGGATTATTATTTCTATAACGTGAGTAATACAAACACACTCAGATTAACTTTAAAATATAAATGACGGTTTAGAATTCATGTGTTGTCAAAATTCTGTTTTCTGACAGCCACAGCTGCCTTTATTGTGCAGCGTAATGTATACTCTCTAGAAAAGGAGCTTGTTATCAAAAACTCTAGTAGCAAATTACTCGTAAGAGATAGGTATAGGAAATACTTCACTGATTTGGACTAAATTTCAAATTACCTTTATTTTGTTAATGTTTTGGATAAGTTCGTTCATTAGATCTTGACGGCAAATTTTTTGTGTAATGATAAAAAGTAGTGCAACGTACCTGGTTGATAGAATACTTTCCATTAATGACGAATGGAACAACAATTTTATTACGCAATTTATTTTGTTTTGATTAAACCGTTGAACTAATAGAAATATCATGAAGAGAGAAAAAAGTTTCCAAAGCAAATGCACTACTTGTAAAAAAATCTCAAATTCATTGGTGTTCACTTTTTTTAAAATAAAAAATGGTTCAAGGTCGTCAAAAATAAGACCCCTGTATTTTAATTTTTGAGAAATTCCGTAAAATTTTACAACACCTAAAGGAAAATATCTGTGTCAAATTTGAAATCAAAAGGTCAAGCAAAATAAAAAATTTATTATCTTAATGAAATATCAAATAACAAAATAAAAATAATATAAATATATGGCAAACTATTTTCACCGCGAAATATTTTTAAAGCAGTTTATATTTAATTAAACTTGCATTTCGTATTTATTATCTTATCGCTCTTGATTAGACCGATGAAATTCCAATCGACGGGAAGATTTTTTCCAGCTCCCAAAATGATATAAAAGGCGATACCGCACGAAGTAGAAACAGTAGGAGTAGTAGTTCTGCCGGCAAAATTGTAACAGCGAACCGTCGCCAGTCTGTCAGAGTCCGTACCGATGCCGCACCGATTCCGCTTTCCTTCAGATCGCACCAGGTTTGGCTTATTTAGTTGTATAGAAATATTTTACTAGGTGCGAAATTGTCCATTTTAGTTAATTACTATTTTGTAGCGAATTTTCATACTTTTAATTTTCCGTAGTTCAGTCAAATTTTAACAATCGGGATATTTCAGTATTGTGCTACTTATCGCTGTACATCTATATTGTCCTGTATGTTACAGTATCTTGTATTTTTTTGTGGGGATGCTGAGGATTCACAGGTCACTTAAATAATCAACATATGCCCATCTTGGATTGATCCTAATAGAGACACTGGGGATTCACCGCCTATCTAGGTCATTCTAAGGAACACGTGGATTTCCAGTCAACTTCCTAAACTTTTCCTAGAGCTGAGCTTCCCGCCCCATACATTAGGAACTAGTGTTATTTTGGTGTGGATGCTGAGGATTCACAGCTCACTAAGGCAACCAAGATGTGTGTGTCCTGGCTTGACCCTAGCAGAGATGCTGAGGGTTCGCAGTCTGCATAGGTCGTCCAGAAACGTATATTCCGTCTCTTCCTTCTTAAACTTTCCGTCCCGTGTGTCCGTTGTTCTGACTGAGAACTTGTTAATAACACTCTGGTATCAGCTTTCGCTCAGTGATTGTCCCCTGATGTAGCGTTGCTTATGTAAACTGCCGCCCATACCGTATATACTTTTCCGATTCCATACGATTCATCAAACACTAGCTATAACCGTTATATAGATAGCCCAGTTCTAGCTAATGTGATTAATCACCCACATCACTCGTATATGGTTTGTAAATATTCTTTTGTAAATATTCTTTTGTATATATTTTGTAAGTAGTTTCATGTATAAAATATAGGGTTGGGTAAATAACAGCATTACTTAATTCGTCCCTTACCTTCAACCTTTAACTGCGCAATTTGCCATCTTTTCATAAGTGGTGGGATCACGCCGAGTCAGCGATTAAAGACCGCTTACTTGGGGGTCACAAATTTAGCCTGCATCGCCTAAAGGCTACCGAACCTTTCTCCACAGAGTTACCCAGGTACTTTGACCATGACATTGGTCAGAGTTAAGTGAAGAGGTCGCAACCATCCCTAACAGCGAGTACTCTCTAAAATCTTGCGCCCGAGACCCTTCGTTTAAAACCGTGAATCCGTTGCGCCTAAAAACCGTCTGCAGGCAAAGATCTCGTCATAATAAGTAATGTGGGGCAGATGGATGGAGCGTTGTACATGCATTTTCCGGACACGCTGTATAGTCATATAGCATTATTAAATAGACGCGTAAGTTTGAATTAAATACTTACGAAACGGGAAAGAAGTTGCAGTCATTATCTTACCTGAAACAAAAAGAAATAACTATTAGTATATAGCCAATATAATAGGAGGTGATGAGTTTAGGATTATCTATATCCCCTTAGTGCATTATTGGTGTCCTTTAGAAAGTGATAAAAAATATTTTTTTATACGCAATATGTCCCAAATTGTTTAAGCGATTGAAACGAAAATTTACAACCTAAAAGAACATAAACAGACGTGGCTGTGTACCAATTAATAGTAAAATAATCCTCGACATCACTTCTGATTCTGTAATGCAATATCTACAATGTTAGACAAAGACAGATGACGTACTTTTACTGTTATTCTATTTAAATACATCATAGATAGAAACAACTGGAAGTTACATTATTGCAACATGTCAGCATGTAGAACATTGAAGAGAAGTACGACAGGGACGCCATCTCGGTGCGGAACTAGGTAGTATGTTGTCATAGCAGCTCTAGTTAACACAAAATGTTATAGGTGGCGACGTGTGCAACGTTTGCTATTTTACAACTGACTTTAATTCACCTAGCATATGTAAGTTTGTCTCCTTGAGTGACAGGATAACTCAGTGAATAAAGTTTTGTAATAGATCTATTTATTTACAAGTTCCTAAAAATATAAAAGTCTTTACAGTATATACATTATTTACACTTGAGATAAATCGAAATATAATGCCTGGTCGGTTATTCCTACTGCGAAACGGAACTGGGATATTTCTTCCGGGCAGGACTCCTTTTCAGAGTTCTCTGGTTACAGCCTAACCAGCCGACGCTGAGCTTTCAGTTGCCTCAGTTGCCTGTTTGGTGTGTGTGTGAGGGGGGGGGGGTCATCTGGAATAAGCTTCCCTTGTTTAGCACGCTGGACTCAGCATCAGGTACTAAACAACTTTGGCTTTTTGGCCAGACCAGCGGGTTACGATCGGGAATCAGCGCCGCTCATAGACACCCTGGTCGGTCACTAGAAAGAGGGTAAATGAGCGGCGGTATGGTTTGATCTTTAGACGCTTACTCCCATGAATCAACTGTGGCAGGCGTTTTAGACCAAATTAGAATGTACCATGTTATTAAATCCAGGAGCCAACATATGTTGCAATAGCCGGCAAATCATTTACCACACTGCAGTATAATATCGGGGCAAACTCACCTAAGGCTGAAGACACTCGGCTGGACTGTGAACTACTACTTACTGGCTATGTCGGTGTATCGCTGACTGCTCGAAGTGAACTGATTTTCCTTTTTTTCAGCCTTTGGGTGACGGGAAGGGTCACTGATGAGACGTATAGCTCTCTTCTGAATGGAGTCCAGGATAGCGAGTGTAGAAGCGGCAGCGGCACCCCAGATGTGGGAGAAGTATTCGAGGTTTGGTCTTATTTGTGTAGTATATAAGGTATAGCGATTAGCTGGTGAAAAGTATTTGCGAGCCCGGAAGAGGAAACCTAATTTCTTAGCAGCCGCTTCTGCAACTAATGTGACATGTTGTTGCCAATTGAGATTTCGATCCACAGAAATGCCAACAAGTGAAAAGGACTCATTACTTTGAATAACTTGGTTGTTCATTGTGATGGGTCTATGGCTGGTGTATCTCTTATGATATAGAAAGCAAGACTGAGATTTGATGGAGTTGAATTGTACAAAATTTCTATTTCCCCAGTCTAATATTTTTTGGAGACCCACAGAGACAGAACCCTCCATGAGTCTGCGATCCTCATCTAATTGGGCTAAAGAGACAGGCTTAGAATATTGTATATTTGAGTGGAGGGTGCTGTCGTCCGCGTAATTGTGAACTGGGTTGGATGTGTTAGAGAGGAGGTCATTGAGTGGGAGAAGAAACAAAGTAGGGGCTATAGCTGAACCTTGAGGGACTCCTGCATTAATCTGATACAATTTAGAGGAATGGCCATTCAAGACAACAGAAATGCTGCAGTTGGAGAGGATATTTGCTGTCCAGGTACAGAGTTTTGGTGGTAGGCCATAGGCCGAACGTTTATTAAGCAACGCTGCGTGCCAGACCTGGTCGAATGCTTTGGGTATGTCTAGAGCGACAATCTGGGATTCACCGTGTAGTTCCATAGACTTGTTCCAAGAATAGGTGACAAAGGGAAGGAGTTGAATGGCGCTGACGGAATCCATACTGCCTGTCGTGGATTAAACTGTGTTTTTTTAAGAAATTTTATTAATTCGGTGTTTATATACTTTTCCATCACTTTAGAGCCGACTGAAAGGGGACTCTACTACTCCTGTAGTTGCTAGGAAGCGATTTGAAACCTTCCTAGGGGACGGGTTGTACTCGAGCAGTGTTCCAGTTACTAGGGAATATGCCTCTATTGTAAGATGTCTGAAACAGACGAGTTAGGACAGGAGCAAGTTCTGGTGCGCATTTTTTGAGAACAATTGCTGGGATCTCGTCAAGGCCAGTGGCTTTGATGGTATTAAGAGAAGAGAGCATATTTCGTACCTTTTTAGTTTTGAAAATGCTCTCCGTCATTTTATGCGCGGCATTGAGGACTGTTGGTGGCTGAACATTTCGAGGTGGGTTGAGAGTATGATTGCCGCCGAACAACGAGCCAAAAAGTTCAGCCTTGCGGTAGAAACAATTTCATCCCCTGAAACAAGAGGTGGGAACGTACTCTTGCAGAAATTATTCCCAATAAATTTAACAAGAGTCCAGAAGGGTTTGCTGCCGTTGGAGCTTGAGATGACTTTGTTTTTGATGTGATTATTAAACAAGTTTTTTAGCCTCAGAAAGAATGCGGACATAGCGGTTTCTTGAGTCCTTAAATGCTTCACGGTTTTCTTGACTGGGATTGTGTATTGCTGGGTGTTTACTAGAGCTGCCGTGACAACGTATTACCTGGCTACGCCACCGATGGCGACACTTGTCGTACATCTCACTATGGTCTAAGGGGTGATATAAAAAGTATATTAGAATATATTGTGTATGATGAGAGACTGCGGGAATCGGTTAAATATACTATAATACGATATGAACGCGGGTGTGACTAGTTTCTTGTGGTGTCTCAGATAAAACTGGGACAAGGATGGAGTGACGAAACAAGAAAACAAGTGAAATACATAATTATTGTAAAGGTTTCAAATATATTTTGCTGTTTTATCAAGGTATTGTCAATTGCGGAAGATAACCGGAAACCACACCATTTCACCTATTTTCAGGACAGCAATCATGGGAGCCATAGCTGTGTTGATAAGGAAACATCGCGTTTAAACTGTGATGATCATGATCTGTACCTTAATCACTGTTTTTCTATGCTATTTTATCAAGGTATTGTCAATTGCGGAAGATAACGGGAAACCACACCATTTCACCTATTTCCAGGACAGCAATCATGGGAGCCATAGCTGTGTTGATAAGGAAACATTGCCTTTAAACTGTGATGATGATGATCTGTACCTTAATCACTGTTTTTCTATGCTGTTTTATCAAGGTATTGTCAATTGCGGAAGATAACCGGAAACCACACAATTTCACCTATTTCCAGGACAGCAATCATGAGAGCCATAGCTGTGTTGATAAGGAAACATCGCCTTTAAACTGTGATGATGATCTGTACCTTAATCACTGTTTTCTATGCTGGTTTATCAAGGTATTGTCAATTGCGGAAGATAACCGGAAACCACACCATTTTTCCTATTTCCAGAACAGCAATCATGGGAGTCATAGCTGTGTTGATAAGGCAACATCGCCTTTAAACTGTGATGATGATGATCTGTACCTTAATCACGGTTTTTCTATGCTGTTTTATCAAGGTAATGTCAATTGCGGAAGATAACCGGAAACCACACCATTTCACCTATTTCCAGGACAGCAATCATGGGAGCCATAGCTGTGTTGATAAGGAAACATCGCCTTTAAACTGTGATGATGATCTGTACCTTAATCACTGTTTTTCTATGCTGTTTTATCAAGGTATTGTCAATTGCGGAAGATAACCGGAAACCACACAATTTCACCTATTTCCAGGACAGCAATCATGGGAGCCATAGCTGTGTTGATAAGGAAACATCGCCTTTAAACTGTGATGATGATCTGTACCTTAATCACTGTTTTATATGCTGTTTTATCAAGGTATTGTCAATTGCGGAAGATAACCGGAAACCACACCATTTTTCCTATTTCCAGAACAGCAATCATGGGAGTCATAGCTGTGTTGATAAGGCAACATCGCCTTTAAACTGTGATGATGATGATCTGTACCTTAATCACGGTTTTTTATGCTATTTTATCAAGGTATTGTCAATTGCGGAAGATAACCGGAAACCACACCATTTTACCTATTTCCAGAACAGCAATCATGGGAGTCATAGCTGTGTTGATAAGGCAACATCGCCTTTAAACTGTGATGATGATGATCTGTACCTTAATCACGGTTTTTTATGCTATTTTATCAAGGTATTGTCAATTGCGGAAGATAACCGGAAACCACACCATTTTACCTATTTCCAGAACAGCAATCATGGAAGTCATAGCTGTGTTGATAAGGCAACATCGCCTTTAAACTGTGATGATGATGATCTGTACCTTAATCACTGTTTTCTTATGCTGTTTTATCAAGGTATTGTCAATTGCGGAAGATAACCGGAAACCACACCATTTTACCTATTTCCAGAACAGCAATCATGGGAGTCATAGCTGTGTTGATAAGGCAACATCGCCTTTAAACTGTGATGATGATGATCTGTACCCTAATCACTGTTTTTCTAAGCTGTTTTATCAAGGTAATGTCAATTGCAGAAGATAACCGGAAACCACACCATTTTACCTATTTCCAGAACAGCAATCATGGGAGTCATAGCTGTGTTGATAAGGCAACATCGCCTTTAAACTGTGATGATGATATGTACCTTAATCACGGTTTTTTATGCTATTTTATCAAGGTATTGTCAATTGCGGAAGATAACCGGAAACCACACCATTTTACCTATTTCCAGAACAGCAATCATGGGAGTCATAGCTGTGTTGATAAGGCAACATCGCCATTAAACTGTGATGATGATGATCTGTACCTTAATCACTGTTTTCCTATGCTGTTTTATCAAGGTATTGTCAATTGCGGAAGATAACCGGAAACCACACCATTTTACCTATTTCCAGAACAGCAATCATGGGAGTCATAGCTGTGTTGATAAGGCAACATCGCCTTTAAACTGTAATGTAGATGATCTGTACCCTAATCACTGTTTTTCTAAGCTGTTTTATCAAGGTAATGTCAATTGCAAAAGATAACCGGAAACCACACCATTTTACCTATTTCCAGAACAGCAATCATGGGAGTCATAGCTGTGTTGATAAGGCAACATAGCCTTTAAACTGTGATGATGATGATTTGTACATTAATCACACGGTGATACTGTTTGTTTAGGAGAGCACTTCTGACATTAAGCCAGGTAGACAAGGCCTTTAACTTCTTCGTGCAAAATTACCCCACTGGTTATTTATTTATTTAGAGGGCGAGTAAACATATGACATGCAGGAAATCGCAGTGATAATTTCAGAGAGATTTGTTTATCAAAGAAGGGATGATATGTAAATTTATCACAGGCATATGTAAACTCCGCATAGTTAAGCATACATGGCAAAACATACATGGATGTATGTAGTTTGAATTAATGTCATCTAAGACAATTTCATACATTACACGTGCGTCGTCCTAGAGATAATCACGTACGAGTGGCGTGCCGGTACGTAGACATCGTTTCAGGCATGATGTGACATTTGATGAGTGAAACATTTCATAGATAGCTCGTTAACCTAGTGAAGTACACCAAACTGGTAAATGGCTTCTGGATCTGTTGCGATTTGTATGTGGAAGTGAACTACACTTTGTTTTTTTCAACTCTGATACTTCAAGCTAAAAATCTCAGAAATACGTAATATAAGTTAAAATTCTGAGACGGAAAAAATTCGCTAAGGGAAAGTTCTGTGTTTGTATAAATACATACATACATGCATATATATATATATATATATATATATATATATATATATATATATATATATATATATAGGGTGGCGCATTCAAAACGAAATAGACCGATTTGCGTCCAAAGAATTTTTTTTAAAGAAACGCTGAAATACGTCAATTTTAATATTGAGGGGGACATGTTTTGACATAAAACTCAACTTTGTCACATCAACCCCTTAAGGGTGGTGATAACAACCCTTAAATTTTAAATAGGTAACATGGGTCGAGTGTTACATCATTTAAAGCTCGTTTTTTCTGATTTCAGCACACAAATTTTTTTGGAAGTTTTATCAACTCGTTTAAAAATTATTCACAGTTGAAGATGCAAAAACGCATTTCACTCATTCGATAAGAGATGTGCTGATAGTCAATGTTTGGTTGGTTTGTAAACAAACAAAAAATGACTATCAGAACATTTCTTATCGGAATGAAAGAAATGCGGTTTATTATTTCAGTTTATCGGCTGGTTTGATACTTGATAGTACTACCGAAAATTAATTTCACAATGGTGTATTCTGTAGAAGGAAGAGTTGAAATAATTACTCTTTTTTTCAAAAACGATAACTGTGCCAACCATACCGCAATTTTGTTTAATGAACGACATCCGAGTTGCACGAACGAATTTCATTCATTGTGATAATAAATGCACTAATTAGTCAATTTTTCGTTAAAAAAAACTAAAAAACAAAATCAAATGTTTAAAAATGTTTATTCAGTTAAATAAGTGTTCAAATTGTTGACCACCAGTTTCCATACAAAAGTACAAATTTTGTTCAAAACAAGCTCTGAAATTCTGGAGCATTTCTGGAGTTATTAGACGGCATTCTTCAACAATGCGTCGTCGTAATTCTTTCTGAGACTCCGATTATGTTGCGAAAATTCTACTCTTTAAATGGCCCCATAGAAAGAAGTCTAAAGGAGTTAAATCCGGTGATCTAGGGGGCCACTCAATAGCACCTCTACGTCCAATCCATTGCTCTGGAAACTCTCTGTTCAAAAACTCCCTAACACGTTGTGAAAAATGCGGAGGAGCTCCATCTTGTTGAAACACTAATTGATTTTCTTGATAGCGATCATTATCAACAATTTCAATTAGTAGAGGGTAAACGATATCTTCTAGTAAATCCAAATACGTTTCGCCACTCAAATTGCCATCAAGAAAAATTGGTCCGATTAAACGGTCTCCAAAAATGCCAGTCCAGACATTCAATTTCTGTGGAGTTTGAGTGTGGACTGCGTGAAAATTTCTTGGATTATTATCTGCCCAATAACGACAATTATGACGATTGACTGTAGAGTTTAATAAAAACATACACTCGTCTGAAAAACAGATGTTGAACAGAAAGTTCCCGTTATCAGCTATTCGTGCAGTCATAACTCCAGCCGCCGATCAAAATCATATTCATTCAGTTGTTGTACAAGATGAATTTTATACGGGTGAAATTTATGAGGCTTCAATATTCGCTGAATAGTTCTTCTTTTAATGTTTAAAACAATGGCCAATTTTCTCGTGCTGAAAGTTGGGTCTGCAGCAATTTGTCCTAAAACTTCAATCTTAGCAGTCTCATTTCTAACCGGAAATTCACGTTCAGGATCCCGTTTTTTGTTGGCTACTGAACCACTTTGTCGAAACTTTGCAACTGTAAAATGTATTTTCTGTTAACATGTCTGTTCGGATGTCGTTCATTAAACAAAATTGCGATACGGTTGGCACAGTCACCGTTTTTGAAAAAAAGAGTAATTATTTCAACTCTTCCTTCTACAGAATACACCATTGTGAAATTAATTTTCGGTAGTACTATCAAGTATCAAACCGGCCGATAAACTGAAATAATAAACCGCATTTCTTTTATTCCGATAAGAAATGTTCTGATAGTCATTTTTTGTTTGTTTACAAACCAACCAAACATTGACTATCAGCACATCTCTTATCGGAATGAGTGAATGCGTTTTAGTGAATTTTCTTTAAAAAAATTCACTAATGAGGAGATCCCGACTTTTGAATTTTGAAAAAATTTCTTCAAATGACCGCTAATTAGGCCCCCCAGAACACATATCCGGGGTCAGTTTCAATTTTTATATGTTTATATATATATATATATATATATATATATATATATATATATATATATATATATATATATATATATTTATATTTATATATATATATTTATATTTATATATATATATATATATATATATATATATATATATATATATATATATATATATATATATATATATATATATATATATATATATATATTTATATATATATGTATCACACCGATAACTCAAAAAATTATAGGCCGATTTTGATTAAATTTGGTGAGTACCTTCCTTTTACAAATGGCTTGGATAAGTTTGTTAGCCAGGAAAATCGGCCCAGGTTTTCCCGGAAAATTTTGAGTTTTCTTTCGAAAAAAATTGTAAAAAAATTATATCTCAAAAAGTAACAAAGTAAGGGCAACCAAATTTGGTACGCGGGTTTATATCATTATACGTAAGCCACGTACCAAAATTTTGCTCTGTAGATCAACAGACAAAAAAGTTATAGGCATTTAAATAAAAATTTATTGGGATTTTCCTCAAAATGTCAAAATTGCGATTTAAAACGTCAAAAATTGGCAACATTTAGACAAAGAACTTGAATCTAGTACGGTCTATGGAAAGGAAATGTCTCAAGAATGTTTTACAAACCCAGAAGTCTTAGCTTCAACCGTCATTGTCCTTCATTTTACTAAAATATTTCCAGAAAATTAATTTAAAATAGACCCTTTCTCTGATGTTTGGCAGTAGCCTAAGCTATAGAGTTTATCGTTAATGGTATAACATTTTTGTCGAATTTTCGTAAAAAATCAATAAAGCTCAATATATCCGTTATTATACAAGATATGAAAAAAAAAATTATATATTAATTATAGGGTGTCTTGAGCTACATCTTAAAAAAATATTTCTACCATCATAGGGTGGCCCATAAGTCGTTGGTGATACAAATTTTCTTATTTTTTTAATCAAACACGCCTTATGTTATTGCATTTTTGCATTTTCCATCGAAATATAATGCATGTTTGTAAGAAAAGAAATTCTGGATGCAGCAAGTGCGTTATGGTAGCTTCATATTTGAATAGCCCAATTTGCTATTAACCTATAAGGTTGACCAAGAAAAGAGTTTTGTTAGAACACTTTAAGTTTACTTTTGGACATTTTTGTACATTTTCACACAGTAAAGTTATTTTTATGAAACATGGCACATTGTTTTTACTATAGAGGTTATACTGGTAACCAAAATTGATGCCTGCTTTCTTAAATAAAAAGAAAACAGACATATTTGCAATATTTGCATCTTCAACTGTGAATAATTTTTAAACGAGATGATAAAACTTCCAAAAAAATTAGTGTGCTGAATACAGAAAAAAAAGAGCTTACAAATTATGTAACACTCGACCCATGTTCCCTATTTAAAATATAAGGGTTGTTATCAGCACCCTTAAGGGGTTGATGTGACAAAGTTGTTTTTTATGTCAAAACATGTTCCCCTCAATATTAAAATTGACGTGTTTCAGCGTTTCTTAAAAAAAATTCTCTGGACGCAAATCGCTCTGTTTCGTTTTCAATGCGCCACCCTATATATATATATATATATATATATATATATATATATATATATATATATATATATATATATATATATATATATATATATATATATATATATATATATATATATAACACACCAATAACTCAAAATATATTGTAGTTGATTTAAACAAGTGCGTTATCCAGGAAAATCGGACCGTTTTTTGCGGGAAAATTTTGGATTTTCTTTAAGAAATTTTTTGTATCACCGAAAATAACAAAGCTGCGGCAACGAAAATTGGTACGCAAATACTACACTATAAAACGTATCCTACTTACCAAAATTCAGATCTCTAAGTTGAAAGAAAAAAAGTATAACCATTTAAATACATTTGGGTACCACTGTGATCGGAGAAACGCACAAGACTGAAATATTTTGTGTGGTAACAAAATATGTTGAATATTTCACACAAATATTAGTTTTTTTATGTGAAAATGTCAAGAAGTAGCAGAATGTTACAGTTTTATCTTAAAACGTCAAAGTTGCGGTTTGAAAGAGCATTGACGATTTTAAACAAATATTCTAAAACGAGTGCGGGTTTTGTAAAAAAAATGACGTACGGAATATGTTTTACAAAGCCATAAGTTACTGCTTTGTCCGTCATTGTGCTTCATTTTACCAAAACATTTGCAGAAAATTAATTGTAAATAGACTCTTTCTCTGGTGCGCTGGCAGTAGTTTAAGTTCGTGATTTAATTGTCTATTATTGGCGAATTTTTGTAGAAAAAGTTCGCTAAATTTGTTTGTTTGTTAATTTTGTTTTGATCTCAACTCTTAGAATCTGAATTTTCGCAAAAACGTGTGGTTTGCCGAAAAATTGACAGGGGGAGCAAAAGGTCCAAAATTTAATTTTCAATAAAATTGATGCACTTTAACTTTTAATTAGATTAGGGTTTAAAAAACAATGTCATTTAAAGGATGACCCACCCCTAAGTCACACCTTTTTGAATTTATGGCCGCTTAAAATCTTTGTCAAATAACGACGTTGATAAAGAAAATCATCCAGCAAATTTTGTTGTTCTATGTTGGATCATTGCTGCAATACAGCTGTTTCTGGTAATTATTAAAGAATCTTCCGAGGGCAATATCTCACCAACCACGGGACGCGCTCGTCTGGTTCACGGACGGATCCGGCAGGGAGCGTGAGACGGGGGCAGGTGTTTACTCGGAAGGACCGAGGGTAAGTCATAGTATTTCCCTCGGAGCCCATGCAACGGTGTTTCAGGCCGAGATGTACGCCATCCTGCACTGTGTGCGGGAGAACAAGAGGAGGGGCTACACCAGCAAGCGGATCCTCATAGCCACAGACAGCCAGGCAGCCCTTAAGGCACTAAGTAGCCCACGGGTAAATTCCTGGCTGGTGAGTGAGTGCTTAAACGAGACGAGCGACCTGGCTGGGCAGAATGAGGTGACCTTCATCTGGGTGCCGGGTCACTCGGGGGTCAAAGGCAATGAAGAAGCTGACAGTCTCGCGAAGAGAGGGTCAGCAGAACCATTTATGGAACCAGAACCGGCTCTGGGCGTGTCAAAGAGCACTGCCAGAAAAGCCGTTAAGTCTTGGGTCAGAAACCAACACAAGGTGTACTGGGCGGACTATCCAGGGCTCAGACATGGGAAGTCAATAATTGACGGACTCAGTTCAAAGAGAGCTGTGGAGCTGCTAAATCTTAGCAGAGGACAGTTCAGACACACAACAGGTCTCTTGACGGAACACATGGCCGTCAAGAAACACCTGCATAAAATGGGAAGGTTCGAAAGGGAACCTCATATGCAGACTCTGCGGCAAGGGGGAGGAATCAGCCCAGCACATCTTGTGCGAGTGTAAACCTCTGGACCGCAAAAGACAACTGATCCAAGAACAGCCTAGACCGGAGACAGAGCAATATAAAACTTCACCCTACCAATCGCTGTGCAGACTAGTTCAAGGCACAGTGATTTTGGAATGGGTGGAGTAAGACTAAGGGTATGCACAATCAACCAAAGGTTGCAGTGCTATCGGGGCGGCAAGGCCGCCGACGAGCACTGAGGGAACAACAAAAAATGGACGTCAGAGAAACATTGTATATAAAAAATCGGCATGTTTTGAGGTCCTCTACACGCATACATTCTGGGTGCATTGCGTTACGAATAACCCTGCATATGAGACCGATAATTAGAAAAATAATTAGGCTATTTTCATGAAATTTCAGAAGTCGCTTCCTTTTGCAAATGGCTTCGCTAAGTTGGTTATCCAGAAAAATCAGACTAATTTTTCTGGGAAAATTTTGGCTTTTCTTTTGGAAAGTTTTTGTATATCTAAAAATAACAAAGCTACGGCAACCAAATCCAGTGCACTGGTTACGTTGCAAAACGTATACTACATACCAGAAAATTTAGATCTGTAAGTTAAGAAAAAAAGTTATAAGTATTTAATGAAAAATATATTCCGTGATTTGAAATATTTTAATGAAAATTCGCTACCATAACGCACTTGCTGCATCGAGACTTTTTTTTTCGTGTAGCAAAAATAAGTAAAACAAAAAAACCGTGCTCCTGAATGAACTGACCACATTAAAAATGCTGCCTACTTTGAAACCAGCTCGCCTAAATCCCGCGTCAACGTACGCCCCTGTTTCACATCCAAATGTGCACCTAGAGAGTTTCTGTCCTACATTTCCTACCTAATAGCGAAAGTCTACCCCTACTGCATGAATATTGCAGAATTAGTTTTACCCCATCAGAATTAATAGGGGGTTAACAGCAGCTCATGCTCTGATTAGGAGAAACCAGTGTTGATTTAGTTCAGGTCTGATTTGGGATGTTTGTCAACCGCTGGTGATGTGCTGTTAGCATAATTATTAGCATGTGTCACCTGACTATCGAGATCCGTGTCCTTTATCATTTTACAAACGATAATCTTTGATCAAAAACCAACAATCATCTTTTTGTAGAATGGTGCTTTTAAAAGAGGTGAGACAAGAAGATCGAAATAAAATTCAAAGTAATAAACGATTATGATTCCTTCAGTGAATTCTGTCAAGCAATATTATTAATAATTAAAATTGTTACTAATATTTTCATAAGTATTTATAGTAAAACTTTTCATTGATTGTTGTTGCCCTTACTTGGTGAAACTTGTCCATACTGCATACAGACTTGGAGAATACTTCTCTAGCTTCACTGTTGGTTTTTAGTGGTGAAGGACGTAGCCAGCGCGTGAGCTAACTGGAGCAAGTGGCCCTTCGAATTCTGGAAGTTCTAGGATGTTCTTCAATGCTTCTGTGACTATAGTTTCGCTGCTTGACAGCATTTTCAGACAGATTAAAATTGAATTAGTACGAAATCATGACAACTACAAATAAATATCTGTTGCTAGGTTATGATATGATGTTTTGATCAAAAAATTTTATCAAATAGAAAATAAAATGAAACACAGATGACAGATGAGGTTTTCAAAATGTCTATGTGATGTATGTCAATATTTAACATAAAAACTAGAACTAGCCTATAATAACTATGATAACAGTTACAACAATAAAATAACTAAACAATAACAGTATAAAAGTAGTCTCTATACAACGAAAATATCGACATACATCAACTCATTATTTTATTACAACTTTTTTTTTTTTTTTTGAAATAATAGTTAAATTTATTTTCTTTGGCATATTTAATTAGAAAGAAGAATATCCAAGAAAGGGGAATTCATTAAATCAGTTTGCTCGTTTAAAACAAGGTAGTTATTGTCGTGTGTGTGCCTTTTGACTTCTAAAGCTTCAAAAAAGTCTAGTTTACGTTTGTCATCATAAAAATGTAGTGGTTCTATGCGGTTATTTATTGTAGGTCTATGTTCGGTATCAATAATATGTTTTGCAAATGTAGATTTGTCAGCGTGGTTATTTCTAAATGCAGAAATATGTTCTTTGTATCGGGTGTTAAAATTTCTAGAAGTTTGACCTATGTAGATTGCGTTACAATGTGTACAAGCTAATTTATAAACTCCAGCTTTTGTCAGGAAACAAGATTTTTCTTTCGCGTTAAATAACAAATCACGCGTCGTGTTGTAAGATTTAAAAGCTACCTTTGTATTTGTACAAGTGTTTAAAATTTTTGAAATGTTTTCTGAAATGGTTCCAAAATAAGTTATCGAAACGTATCTGTTGTCTTCTTTGTCTCTAATATTTGGATAAATTAAATTAATCGCTAATTTGTATTCTTTTCTCTCTATCATTTTATCTATTATTTTAACAGAGTAGCCATTATTAAATGCTGTTTGCTTAATTATTGAAATTTCTTTTTCAAAATTGTTTTGTGACATAGGTATTGAAAATGCACGATGTATCATAGAATGATAGGCTGACAGCTTTTGTGAAAAAGGGTGACATGAATCGTATGGTATGGTTGTGTCAGTGTAAGTTGGTTTCCTATATATTGAAAAGTCAAATGAATTATTTTCTAATTTTCTAATTGTTAAGTCTAAAAAGTTTATACAACTGTTAGCTTCTTCTTCTAGAGTAAACTTAATATTTGTGTGAAAGCTATTAATAAAATTTAAAAATTCATTTAATTCTGTATGACTACCTTGAAAACATGCTAAAATATCATCTACGTATCTGTACCAAAAGACAATATTATGTGAAAGTTCTGATGTTAAAATTTGGTTTTCTAAGTTTTCCATAAATATGTTGGCTAATAAAGGTGACAACGGACTACCCATAGGCAGACCTTCATTTTGCATATAAATTTTACCATTAAATTTAAAATAGTTTTGTTTTATACATTCATTAAAAAGATTCATCATTTCTTGTCTTTTTATGACATTTACGTTCTTTTCTATTAAAACGTTTTCTAATAGAGGTAAACATTCTTTAGGGGGTATCTTAGAATACATGCTACAAACATCAAACGAAACTAATTTACTATTTGTGGGAATAATTAAGTTATTTAATTTTTGTGTAAGTTCATAAGAATTCTTAACTGAATATTTTGGAAAGTAATTGTATTCTTTAATAAGTGAAACCAGTTTGCTCGCTATCTTATGATTAGGTGTATTAACATAGCTAACTACTGGTCTCACTGGTTTATTTGGCTTATGAATTTTCAGGTGGCCATATAATTTTGGTGGTTGCGGGCTTTTATATAAAAGATATTTCTTTTCTTGTTGACTAAACAGAGACACATTTTTAAGTTCATTTTTTAGTTTTGTCTGAAATGCGTTTGTTGGGTCTCTCCTAATTTCTGTTAAATTTTCCGTAGTAATAAAATCATTAATTTTAATGTTATATGCGTCCCTACTTATAGCTACAGTTGTATTTCCTTTATCAGCTTTAGTAAAAACTAAATCATTGTCTAATATTTTATGCTGAACAGATTTTAAAATTTGAGTTTCGTTAATTTGACGTTTGTCATATTTTGAAGTTAAATGTCTTAAAAATTCACATATTTTTAATTTTTCATATTGCCTTATAGATCTGGAAGCAATTTCGGATTCAGAAGCTAATATCTCTTTAATTTTGTTTGTAAATTTAAATTTTGGGCAGTATTTATATCCTTTATTTAGAAAAGAAATTTCTTCAGTTGTAAAAATTGTATCGCTTAGGTTTTCAAACCTTTTGTAAAACTTATGTGTTTGTGGGGGAGATCTTTCTCGATTATGTAAATGTTGTGTGCTTTCTAGGTTACTAATTTTGTTTGTCTGTGTTAAGCGTTTTTTAAATTTCAATTCACTAACTAAAATATGTATTTGGTCATCTAATATATCAAATTCTACTGGATGTAATTTATAAGCAAGTTCTGAATGGATTACCTTGATATAAAGAAGCAAACTATCACGAATTGAAAACCATTTCTTGGATTCTTCTTTCAGCCAGATGAAACTGGCTTTTCTAATAGCAATTTTTGATTGATTTGATGTTATAGTAGTTGTTATGATTACGTACTTCGGGATGACCTTCTTTCTTATGCACTCTTGGTTAAACCATGCATTCTGGGAAGCGTTCATCTAGTACGTAATCATAACAACTACTATAACATCAAATCAATCAAAAATTGCTATTAGAAAAGCCAGTTTCATCTGGCTGAAAGAAGAATCCAAGAAATGGTTTTCAATTCGTGATAGTTTGCTTCTTTATATCAAGGTAATCCATTCAGAACTTGCTTATAAATTACATCCAGTAGAATTTGATATATTAGATGACCAAATACATATTTTAGTTAGTGAATTGAAATTTAAAAAACGCTTAACACAGACAAACAAAATTAGTAACCTAGAAAGCACACAACATTTACATAATCGAGAAAGATCTCCCCCACAAACACATAAGTTTTACAAAAGGTTTGAAAACCTAAGCGATACAATTTTTACAACTGAAGAAATTTCTTTTCTAAATAAAGGATATAAATACTGCCCAAAATTTAAATTTACAAACAAAATTAAAGAGATATTAGCTTCTGAATCCGAAATTGCTTCCAGATCTATAAGGCAATATGAAAAATTAAAAATATGTGAATTTTTAAGACATTTAACTTCAAAATATGACAAACGTCAAATTAACGAAACTCAAATTTTAAAATCTGTTCAGCATAAAATATTAGACAATGATTTAGTTTTTACTAAAGCTGATAAAGGAAATACAACTGTAGCTATAAGTAGAGACGCATATAACATTAAAATTAATGATTTTATTACTACGGAAAATTTAACAGAAATTAGGAGAGACCCAACAAACGCATTTCAGACAAAACTAAAAAATGAACTTAAAAATGTGTCTCTGTTTAGTCAACAAGAAAAGAAATATCTTTTATATAAAAGCCCGCAACCACCAAAATTATATGGCCACCTGAAAATTCATAAGCCAAATAAACCAGTGAGACCAGTAGTTAGCTATGTTAATACACCTAATCATAAGATAGCGAGCAAACTGGTTTCACTTATTAAAGAATACAATTACTTTCCAAAATATTCAGTTAAGAATTCTTATGAACTTACACAAAAATTAAATAACTTAATTATTCCCACAAATAGTAAATTAGTTTCGTTTGATGTTTGTAGCATGTATTCTAAGATACCCCCTAAAGAATGTTTACCTCTATTAGAAAACGTTTTAATAGAAAAGAACGTAAATGTCATAAAAAGACAAGAAATGATGAATCTTTTTAATGAATGTATAAAACAAAACTATTTTAAATTTAATGGTAAAATTTATATGCAAAATGAAGGTCTGCCTATGGGTAGTCCGTTGTCACCTTTATTAGCCAACATATTTATGGAAAACTTAGAAAACCAAATTTTAACATCAGAACTTTCACATAATATTGTCTTTTGATACAGATACGTAGATGATATTTTAGCATGTTTTCAAGGTAGTCATACAGAATTAAATGAATTTTTTAAATTTTATTAATAGCTTTCACACAAATATTAAGTTTACTCTAGAAGAAGAAGCTAACAGTTGTATAAACTTTTTAGACTTAACAATTAGAAAATTAGAAAATAATTCATTTGACTTTTCAATATATAGGAAACCAACTTACACTGACACAACCATACCATACGATTCATGTCACCCTTTTTCACAAAAGCTGTCAGCCTATCATTCTATGATACATCGTGCATTTTCAATACCTATGTCACAAAACAATTTTGAAAAAGAAATTTCAATAATTAAGCAAACAGCATTTAATAATGGCTACTCTGTTAAAATAATAGATAAAATGATAGAGAGAAAAGAATACAAATTAGCGATTAATTTAATTTATCCAAATATTAGAGACAAAGAAGACAACAGATACGTTTCGATAACTTATTTTGGAACCATTTCAGAAAACATTTCAAAAATTTTAAACACTTGTACAAATACAAAGGTAGCTTTTAAATCTTACAACACGACGCGTGATTTGTTATTTAACGCGAAAGAAAAATCTTGTTTCCTGACAAAAGCTGGAGTTTATAAATTAGCTTGTACACATTGTAACGCAATCTACATAGGTCAAACTTCTAGAAATTTTAACACCCGATACAAAGAACATATTTCTGCATTTAGAAATAACCACGCTGACAAATCTACATTTGCAAAACATATTATTGATACCGAACATAGACCTACAATAAATAACCGCATAGAACCACTACATTTTTATGATGACAAACGTAAACTAGACTTTTTTGAAGCTTTAGAAGTCAAAAGGCACACACACGACAATAACTACCTTGTTTTAAACGAGCAAACTGATTTAATGAATTCCCCTTTCTTGGATATTCTTCTTTCTAATTAAATATGCCAAAGAAAATAAATTTAACTATTATTTCAAAAAAAAAGTTGTAATAAAATAATGAGTTGATGTATGTCGATATTTTCGTTGTATAGAGACTACTTTTATACTGTTATTGTTTAGTTATTTTATTGTTGTAACTGTTATCATAGTTATTATAGGCTAGTTCTAGTTTTTATGTTAAATATTGACATACATCACATAGACATTTTGAAAACCTCATCTGTCATCTGTGTTTCATTTTATTTTCTATTTGATAAAATTTTTTGATCAAAACATCATATCATAACCTAGCAACAGATATTTATTTGTAGTTGTCATGATTTCGTACTAATTCAATTTTAATCTGTCTGAAAATGCTGTCAAGCAGCGAAACTATAGTCACAGAAGCATTGAAGAACATCCTAGAACTTCCAGAATTCGAAGGGCCACTTGCTCCAGTTAGCTCACGCGCTGGCTACGTCCTTCACCACTAAAAACCAACAGTGAAGCTAGAGAAGTATTCTCCAAGTCTGTATGCAGTATGGACAAGTTTCACCAAGTAAGGGCAACAACAATCAATGAATTGAAGAGGTCTTCTATCGAAGAGCTTGCCCATTTGTATAGAAAATTGAAAATCAAGCAGATGAACGCTTCCCAGAATGCATGGTTTAACCAAGAGTGCATAAGAAAGAAGGTCATCCCGAAGTACGTAATCATAACAACTACTATAACATCAAATCAATCAAAAATTGCTATTAGAAAAGCCAGTTTCATCTGGCTGAAAGAAGAATCCAAGAAATGGTTTTCAATTCGTGATAGTTTGCTTCTTTATATCAAGGTAATCCATTCAGAACTTGCTTATAAATTACATCCAGTAGAATTTGATATATTAGATGACCAAATACATATTTTAGTTAGTGAATTGAAATTTAAAAAACGCTTAACACAGACAAACAAAATTAGTAACCTAGAAAGCACACAACATTTACATAATCGAGAAAGATCTCCCCCACAAACACATAAGTTTTACAAAAGGTTTGAAAACCTAAGCGATACAATTTTTACAACTGAAGAAATTTCTTTTCTAAATAAAGGATATAAATACTGCCCAAAATTTAAATTTACAAACAAAATTAAAGAGATATTAGCTTCTGAATCCGAAATTGCTTCCAGATCTATAAGGCAATATGAAAAATTAAAAATATGTGAATTTTTAAGACATTTAACTTCAAAATATGACAAACGTCAAATTAACGAAACTCAAATTTTAAAATCTGTTCAGCATAAAATATTAGACAATGATTTAGTTTTTACTAAAGCTGATAAAGGAAATACAACTGTAGCTATAAGTAGGGACGCATATAACATTAAAATTAATGATTTTATTACTACGGAAAATTTAACAGAAATTAGGAGAGACCCAACAAACGCATTTCAGACAAAACTAAAAAATGAACTTAAAAATGTGTCTCTGTTTAGTCAACAAGAAAAGAAATATCTTTTATATAAAAGCCCGCAACCACCAAAATTATATGGCCACCTGAAAATTCATAAGCCAAATAAACCAGTGAGACCAGTAGTTAGCTATGTTAATACACCTAATCATAAGATAGCGAGCAAACTGGTTTCACTTATTAAAGAATACAATTACTTTCCAAAATATTCAGTTAAGAATTCTTATGAACTTACACAAAAATTAAATAACTTAATTATTCCCACAAATAGTAAATTAGTTTCGTTTGATGTTTGTAGCATGTATTCTAAGATACCCCCTAAAGAATGTTTACCTCTATTAGAAAACGTTTTAATAGAAAAGAACGTAAATGTCATAAAAAGACAAGAAATGATGAATCTTTTTAATGAATGTATAAAACAAAACTATTTTAAATTTAATGGTAAAATTTATATGCAAAATGAAGGTCTGCCTATGGGTAGTCCGTTGTCACCTTTATTAGCCAACATATTTATGGAAAACTTAGAAAACCAAATTTTAACATCAGAACTTTCACATAATATTGTCTTTTGGTACAGATACGTAGATGATATTTTAGCATGTTTTCAAGGTAGTCATACAGAATTAAATGAATTTTTAAATTTTATTAATAGCTTTCACACAAATATTAAGTTTACTCTAGAAGAAGAAGCTAACAGTTGTATAAACTTTTTAGACTTAACAATTAGAAAATTAGAAAATAATTCATTTGACTTTTCAATATATAGGAAACCAACTTACACTGACACAACCATACCATACGATTCATGTCACCCTTTTTCACAAAAGCTGTCAGCCTATCATTCTATGATACATCGTGCATTTTCAATACCTATGTCACAAAACAATTTTGAAAAAGAAATTTCAATAATTAAGCAAACAGCATTTAATAATGGCTACTCTGTTAAAATAATAGATAAAATGATAGAGAGAAAAGAATACAAATTAGCGATTAATTTAATTTATCCAAATATTAGAGACAAAGAAGACAACAGATACGTTTCGATAACTTATTTTGGAACCATTTCAGAAAACATTTCAAAAATTTTAAACACTTGTACAAATACAAAGGTAGCTTTTAAATCTTACAACACGACGCGTGATTTGTTATTTAACGCGAAAGAAAAATCTTGTTTCCTGACAAAAGCTGGAGTTTATAAATTAGCTTGTACACATTGTAACGCAATCTACATAGGTCAAACTTCTAGAAATTTTAACACCCGATACAAAGAACATATTTCTGCATTTAGAAATAACCACGCTGACAAATCTACATTTGCAAAACATATTATTGATACCGAACATAGACCTACAATAAATAACCGCATAGAACCACTACATTTTTATGATGACAAACGTAAACTAGACTTTTTTGAAGCTTTAGAAGTCAAAAGGCACACACACGACAATAACTACCTTGTTTTAAACGAGCAAACTGATTTAATGAATTCCCCTTTCTTGGATATTCTTCTTTCTAATTAAATATGCCAAAGAAAATAAATTTAACTATTATTTCAAAAAAAAAAAAAAAAAAAAAAGTTGTAATAAAATAATGAGTTGATGTATGTCGATATTTTCGTTGTATAGAGACTACTTTTATACTGTTATTGTTTAGTTATTTTATTGTTGTAACTGTTATCATAGTTATTATAGGCTAGTTCTAGTTTTTATGTTAAATATTGACATACATCACATAGACATTTTGAAAACCTCATCTGTCATTTGTGTTTCATTTTATTTTCTATTTGATAAAATTTTTTGATCAAAACATCATATCATAACCTAGCAACAGATATTTATTTGTAGTTGTCATGATTTCGTACTAATTCAATTTTAATCTGTCTGAAAATGCTGTCAAGCAGCGAAACTATAGTCACAGAAGCATTGAAGAACATCCTAGAACTTCCAGAATTCGAAGGGCCACTTGCTCCAGTTAGCTCACGCGCTGGCTACGTCCTTCACCACTAAAAACCAACAGTGAAGCTAGAGAAGTATTCTCCAAGTCTGTATGCAGTAAAACTTTTCTTCACTTTGTTACTGTCTATTTTCGCACTTGCCTTTGAAATGAGACAAACATCATAAAATCGTCACAAAAATGTCAAACCTTGTTATATTTATCGATTTGTACAACGAACTGCCATTGAAAAGTATGGGGTAAAGTTTCTTTGACCATTTTTATTATCTCCTCCAGAAAACAGATCACCATGTATGTAAAGATTAACAGCAAAAGTATATGTTGAATGTGGTTTATCTGAGCTGTATTAGGTTTCCTTTAGGTTTGTAAATTTCATTCTTTTAGATGTGTTGCATCGTTTAGAGAAAGTAAAAGTATAGGTTTTAAACAGTTCAGCCACTCAAAAGCCCTGGTTCTCTAAATCCTGTGACAAGGCCAGACTTGAAAAGGTCAAAGCTCACAAAACGCTTCTACACAATCCCAGTCAAGAACACCGTCAAGCATCTAACGACGCAAGAAACCGCTATGACCGCATTCTTTCTGAGGCAAAAACCTCGTTTAATAACCACATCAAAAACGAAGTCCTATTAAGCTCCAAGGGCAGCAAACCCTTCTGGACTCTTGCTAAATCTATTGGGAATAATTTCTGCAAAGCACGTTTCCACCTCTTGTTTCAGGTGATAAAATTGTCTCTACCGCCCTGGACAATGCTAAACTTTTTGTCTCGTTTGCCGGCAATTCTACTCTCAACCCACCTTAAATTTAATTTTTTTTTAAATTTCAACAACACACCACGAGGGCTTACAGCCTAAATACTATCGTACCGTGGGTGTCGACAAGGAGGAAAGAGGCAACTTGTTAATTCTGGACTTGAAGGTTTGGAGGTTTGGGGGAGAAAGAAAAACATGTGCCAGCAAGGAGTTCCACAACTTGGAAGTCCTCGGGACAAAAGAGCGGGTATAACAAGATGTTCTATGTCTGGTGACCTGGACAGTAAAAGGGTGCATTTGCTCTGTTCCCCTGGTAGATCTGTTGGGGGCAGCAGGTGGAGAAACTATGGAAGAAAGCTCCTCTGAGCAGTGCCCATGCAGATATCTATAAAAGAGAGAGAGGTCACCAACGGCACGTCGGTGGGCAAGGGATGGCAGCCTTTGGGTAAAGGTAGAGACACCGATGAGACGTATAGCTCTCTTTTGAATGGAGTCCAGGATAGAGAGTGTGGAAGCGGCAGCAGCACCCCAGATGTGGGAGCAGTATTCGAGGTTTGGTCTTATTTGTGAAGTATATAAAGTATAGAGATTAGCTGGTGAAAAATATTTGCGAGCCTGGACGAGGAAACCTAATTTCTTAGCAGCTGCTTCTGCAATTGATGTGACATGTTGGTGCCAATTGAGATTTCGATCCACAGAGATGCCAACAAGTGAAAAGGACTCATTACTTTGAATAACTTGGTTGTTTATTGTGATGGGTCTAGGGCTGGTGTATCTTTTATGAGAAAGAAAGCAAGACTGTGATTTGGTGGGGTTGAATTGTACAAGATTTCTACCTCCCCAGTCTAATATTTTTTGGAGACCCGCGGAGATAGAACCCTCCATGAGTCTGCGATCCTCATCCAGTTGGGCTAAAGAGACAGGCTTAGTGTATTGTATATTGGAGTGGAGGGTGCTGTCGTCCGCGTAACTGTGAACTGGGTTGGATGTGCTAGAGAGGAGGTCATTGATGTGGAGAAGAAACCAAGTAGGGGCTAAAGCTGAACCTTGAGGAACTCCTGCATTAATTGGATACAGTTTAGAGGAATGGCCACCCACGACAACAGAAATGCTCCGGTTGGAGAGGAAATTTGCTGTCCACGTACAGAGTTTTGGTGGTAGCCCATAGGCCGGTAGCTTATTAAGTAGCGCTGCGTCGAATGCTTTGGATATGTCTAGAGCCACAATATGGGATTCACTGTGTAGTTCTATAGACTTGTTCCAAGAATGGGTAACAAAGGAAAGGAGTTCGGCAGTTGATCTGCGCTGACGGAATCCATACCGACTGTCGTGGATTAGACTGTGTTTTTCAAGAAATTTTAGTAATGCGGTGTTTATATACTTTTTCCTCACTTTAGAGATTACTGAAAGGAGAGAAATAGGCCTGTAGTTGCTAGGAAGCGCTTTCGATCCTTTATTGGGGATGGGTTGTACTCGAGCAGTTTTCCAGTTACTAGGGAATATGCCTTTATTGTAAGATATCTGAAACAGACGAGTCAGGACAGGAGCAAGTTCTGGTGCGCATTTTTTGAGAACAATTGCTAGGATTTCGTCAAGGTCAGAGGCTTTCCTGGTATTAAGAGAAGAGAGCATCTTTCGTACCTTTCTAGTTTTGAAAATGATATCCGTCATTTTATGCGCGACATTGGGGACTGTTGGTGGTTGAACATTCGGAGGTGGGTTGAGAGTAGAAATGCCGGCGAACAACGAGGCAAAAAGTTCAGTCCTGCCCAGGGCGGTAGAAACAATTTCATCCCCTGAGACAAGAGGTGGGAACGTGCTCTTGCAGAAATTATTCCCAATAGATTTAGCAAGAGTCCAGAAGGGTTTACTGCCGCTGGAGCTTAAAATGACATTTTTCCGAGGCTTCGATTTTGCTCAATTCCCATGGGTTTGCCACCAATTAACCCTGGTGGCCCAGGTAGGGATGAAGGAAGGAGTAAGGTAATATGATTTAAGGACAAAAGGGTAAACAGGACAGCGGCCAGCTGGCGTCGCTGGCTGTACCGTCTACGGTCGTTACGAGTAGCGGTGAGCATACTGCTGGAAGCAGTACACCCACCAGCCAGACAAACCTGTGACCCAAGCCAGGGGCCCTTACAAGGTACTACCGTCCGGGCCAGACGGACCCTGGTTTTTTAACGTGGTTGTTATCCACCCCCTCCTCCTTTCTTACCCGGGCTTGGGACCGACGATGGCGGAGTTTTATTATTATTATTATTATTATTATTATTATTATTATTATTATTATTATTTTATATAATTCACTGTTTTATGGTTACTTGTCGAAGAAATGTTTCAAATTGCGAATTTTTTCTGTGCAAATTAATTTTTAAAAAATTCTACGATAATTTGCTAAAAAATAGTACTTCAACAAAAATTGGTTAAAAAATTTTATTTAAGAAATTCTATAAAATATTATTCTCAAAAATTTCTCTAAACATTTTTTAGCTCGAAAATTCATTACCTTATGCTTTAGCATAACAAATAATGTCTATTTCAAATGTATTTTTTGCAAAAGCTTTATCAAATTAACACATGAAATATTGTTCCTAAACGTCAAAATGGTTGGGGTTGACATCTTTGGGTGATGAATAAAAAGGCCTTTTCTTTCCAAACAAATATTTTTATTCCTTGTCCCGACGCGTTTCAACGCTCATTTTGGTCCACTCCTGACCGGTCCTTCGTTTTTAGCGTCTTGACTTTCCGTGGTCGGTACGTAACTTCTGTCAGCTGTCACTTGTCATTTCCGTTTTCAGTTTAAGAACCGATCTTGCGCCGAGATGTTCTGTCAACTCGTGTTCGTCGTCACCTGTTACGCACGCTAATTCTCAACTTTTACATTTAAAACAAAAATTCTTTCTTAATTTCAACAGAGTTGTTACTTTCCAAGTCATTAGCACTGATACCAATGGATCAATCCTATAACAACAGATGAAGCATTCAACTGTATAGTTTTTTAGTCCTGTTTAACAAGACAAGTAAGTAAGTTTGCCATTTTGGCGCTTTCATGTTTCATAAAACAGTAAAAAATTCGCTTTTGTTCAAATTTCCATTCATTTGATGAGTTTTATGTTCTCTGAAAGTTTCTTCTCAGCTGCATGGCTTGCTGGTGTTTGTGCTGTCTGCTTTCACTCCTGTTGTTGTCTTCGGCTTGAACTTAAAATTTTGGAGAATTTTCAAGCTTTTATGAGTTTTAGAATTAGACGTATTGTAATTTTTTTTTAAATCTCAAGACAAATTAGCTTTTCTTGTATTTCAATTTGACTTGTAGTTGTTTTCAGTTTTATTGCATGTAGTAGTTTGTGACTGTATATCTGTGATCTTTTATAGCTTTGTAGCTTGACATTTTAACCATTAACCTTTTGACTTAGTGTTGGGGTTAGCTGTTGTTGCCTCATTTTATCTTATATTCCTGTGTTTTACCCTCGCAGAAGTAGCCTACCGGAAAACTCAGTTTTTCTGACAAGCCTTTTGTAAATTCTAGATTCCCTGGGTATGACCTGTTAATGAGGGTCGAAACGCGTCGGGACAAGAAATAAAATATTTGTTTGGAAAGAAAACGCCTTTTTATTCATCACCCAAAGATAACACCTGAAACGTAGGAAACTGTGTAAGTTAAAGTGTATTAGTTTGGTAGCTGAGTTCCGCGTTCATGGTCTAAGAAACGTAAATATGCACCCCGAATATGGATTCTAGGGGACGCAGTTCGCACTGGTATAGAGAAAATTTTGAAACTCTTAAAGTCGTAATTTGTTTTACGAAAATTCGCAAAAAAAAAACACCACAGGAGATATAAGAAAGTGTATTTTGTTGGAAATTAAGAGGGCAGACCGCAACATTAATGAACTGAGAGTGGTAAGTTTTGTAGCCTAATCAAAGAAACTCCATTCGTTGTGGACGCGTAGCTTCGGAATCCATTAAACATTTCTCTGCTAAAACGTATCACACTTAATTGTGTTTTCGATAGAAAAATGCGATTCACTGTTAATACTAGTTTTCGTACTAAAGTGAAATCAAGCCTAAAAGAAAACAAACCAAATTGTTTTCTCAAAGGGGATTATTCTACAGGTGTTAGGTAATGTAACAGAAAACTTTTTAGTTATGCCAAAGCAAGGATTAGCTGCTACAAACGTATTGTGGACAGTATCTGACAGATATCAAGGTAATATACTTGTAATGTTCTGACCACTAATTAATTTCTTTACGTGTTAATATAAACACAGTATAAAAGCGAAATCACCGTTGATCGCAAGTTAGCTTTCTTTTTTTTCTTCTTAATTTCAACAACACACCACGAGGACTTACAGCCTAAATACTATCGTACCGTGGGTGTTGACAAGGAGGAAAGAAGCAACTTGTTAATTCTGGACTTGAAGGCTTGGAGGTTCGGAGGAGAATGAAAAACATGTGCCGGCAAGGAATTCCACAACTTGGAAGTCCGCGCGACAAAAGAGCGGCCGTAACAAGATGTTCTATGTCTGGTGACCTGGACAGTAAAAGGGTGCATTCGCTCTGTTCCCCTGGTAGATCTGTTGGCGGCAGCAGGTGAGGGAACTATGGAGGAAAGCTCCTCTGAGCAGTACCCGTGCAGATATCTATAAAAGAGTGAGAGGTCACCAACGGCACGTCGGTGGGTGAGGGATGACAGCCTTTGGGTGAGGGTAGGGTCACCGATGAGACGTATAGCGTCTTCTAAATGGAGTTCAGGATAGCGAGTGTAGAGGAGGCAGCTGCACCACAGATGTGGGAGCAGTATTCGAGGTTTGCCCTTATTTGTGAAGTATATAAAGTATAGAGATTAGCTGGTGAAAAGTATTTGCGAGCCCGGAAGAGGAAACCTAATTTCTTAGCAGCCGCTTCTGCAATTGATGTGACATGTTGGTGCCAATTGAGATTTCGATCCACAGAAATGCCAACAAGAGAAAAGGACTCATTACTTTGAATAACTTGGTTGTTTATTGTGATGGGTCTAGGGCTGGTGTATCTCTTATGAGAAAGAAGGCAAGACTGAGATTTGGTGGGGTTGAATTGTACAAGATTTCTACTTCCCCAGTCAAATATGTTTTGGAGATCCACGGAAACCCTCCATGAGTCTGCCATCCTCATCTAATTGGGCTAAAGAGACAGGCTTAGAATATTGTATATTTGAGTGGAGGGTGCTGTCGTCCGCGTAACTGTGAATTGGGTTGGATGTGCTAGAGAGGAGGTCATTGATGTGGAGAAGAAACAAAGTAGGGGCTAAAGCTGAACTTTGAGGAACTCCTGCATTAATTGGATACAGTTTAGAGGAATGACCATCCACAACAACAGAAATGCTCCTGTTGGAGAAGAAATTTGCTGTCCAGGTACAAAGTTTTGGTGGTAGGCTATAGGCCGGAAGTTTATTAAGCAGCGCTGCGTGCCAGACCTGGTCGAATGCTTTGGATATGTCTAGAGCAACAATCTGGGATTCACCGTGTAGTTCCATAGACTTGTTCCAAGAATGGGTGGCAAAGGAAAGGAGGTCGGCAGTCGATCTGCGCTGACGGAATCCATACTACCTGTCTTGTTAACAGTGAAAAATTTTTAAACAAATTCATTTATTATAAAAATATTACACTTAAAACTTAGTTATAAAAAAGTTCTGGAAGCAGCAAGTGCATCATAGTAGTGAATTTTCATAAGAATTGCACACTATTAGTAAGGTATATTATTAAAATTAATTCTTTAAATTTAAATGGACCTTGGAGATTAGTTTTAGAGGTCCCAGTGAGCGATTACTTGAACAAGTTTCTATTTTCTATGGAGCTGGAAAATTAAAATTTGGTACATATATGTAAATACTGCCAGTGGCTTTAAAAAAATGTGTTACAGACTTCATTAAAGTTACAAAAGTTTTTCAGAAAAAAATTAATTATTTACAAACCGAATGTACCTGCCAAATTATCAATATGGCAGGCATTTTTCTTATTAATTGCTTGGATAGTTTTGTTTTAGTCAACCCAATCGAACTAGTTTTCGCAAACAAAACAACCAAAATGTATTATACATAGGTTTTACTATGGCTCAAGATTGAAGATTATAGCTTAGTAGGAAATTGAGTTAACGGATTTGAAATCTTTTTACAAAAATTCTCTACGAAAACGTATTTGCTACACTCAGACCCTCTTTATCGCTTATTTACTGTTGCTGTATCCATTCTTTTTGAAATGATAAAATATTGTAGCTGTCTATGTGAGACTGACAAACGAGGCAACCTCAAATCCATTTTTGGAAAAATAGTTTAAACAAATGAAATGAAGTAACAATTTAAACCTAAATTGAAAATCTTAGTTCGCGACTCAGTCACGGAGGTTCTCTTTGCCCTCCTACATGCCTACAACCACCCTTAAATCAAACAAAATTAATATAAAAAAGAAAGATTTCTTCGGAACAAACCCCAAGAAAGTTGGCGGGCCTGCGGTGAATAAGGGTTTTAGGCAAAGTAAACAGGATTTTAAGGAAGTAAAGCTGCAAAATGGGTAAAAGGTAGCCTATAGAGGTCCAACTAAACTGTTTTTTCTTCCCCGTCCAGCACCCCTCTTCACTCCTGGTCCTGTATCTTTCTTGGGGGCAGTTTCCAAGAATTTTTTTTGGTGGTATGTGCATCCCGAAAGGGTTCTAAGCATGTTTCTGTTTTTTTCTTCTTCTAAAAATCCTCCGTGTGCTAAGCTGAAAATTTTCCGAACATTTAATTTTTATTTCCAAAAGGAATGTACCGACCAAATTATAAATGTGGCAGGTATTTTTCCTTAATAATCGCTTGAATGGTCCATTTTAGTCAACTCAATAGAGCAGTTTCTTCAAACAAAATTTAAAAAAAAGATTTTTTAAAAGAAATTTGTAGTTATTTTGAAAATTTAGTACCCACGCTGCCTTTATATGGATTTTATTATGTATCAAAACTGAAGATTCTAGTTTAATGGGAACTTGAGTTATCACTATTTGAAATGTTTTTTACAAAATTCGCTACCATAACGCACTTGCTGTACCTAAACTCTTTCCAACACTTATTTACTATTACTGTATCCATACTCTTTGAAAATGACACAAATATACCCAATAAGAAAATTTAAAATTAAAATTTCAATAATTTACACTGTATATCTGATTATATGTGTAATAATTTAAACTGCTTTACGATATTATGTAGTTTCATTTACTTCAAATGTTCCATAAAGAGTAAAAGCCAAGACGAGTAAAAAACATAAGTACCTAAGTACCCTAGGTATTATACTTATATTAGTTTGCGGTAGGTATATTTCTTCTTGAATTAATTTTGTTTTACTTTGGTGATAGAGTACCTACTATTAAGATTAAGAACCTGAATCTGATGTCCACAACCACTTTCTTATTTGTTTGATTGGATGTTAGAATCATAATATACTACAGTCACAGTCGACGGTCAAAGGCATTTGTTAAAGTTATGTTAAAATTAAAAGTTGGGTTACTATTTACCTACTATTTGTATTAACCTTATAATATGGGTAGTTGTTTTATATTCTGAGATTATAAGCTAGTAGCGGAGTAGATTTCGAGGTTATGCGCAGATCGTACACGTTTCTCTTATGACTCCTGTCAGCTAACAAATGACAAATAGTGGTGTTTTCAGATTAAACTAGAGATATGGAAATGGCTTTTAAATACCGTGATAATAGGAAGCTTAATATTTATACATAATAAAACGTAGTGCTAGATTGCTTTTAAACAAATTGAATCACTTTCATTAAAATTTATATTTATTTACATTTTTCTGACATCTACAGATTTAGATGAGAGCTGTAAATGGCAACCCCGCCGATTGTTTATTGTGACATATTTTTGTAGTCTGTCTGTTTAAAACTTGATTTGGAGATTTTGTTTTCAATGGTAGTGGAACCCTGATTTATCTGTATAACCTTGTCTAACATTATAGGCATACATTTAGAGGTAATTTCAGATCATATCGTAGATTATTGATTTTTTATTTAGTTATAACTCAAGATCTACTGAACCTATTGAGCTCAAATTTGTTAGGTAGGACCACTAGTACAATGTGCAAGTGCTTGTCATGTTTTAGTTTAATATTTCTAGTAATTAAAAAGATATTGCGTTTTCAAGCAGTTTTTGCATATTTTTTTTCTAAAAGTATTTGTGTCAAAACGAACTCATCTAAGTTATTAACAAAATGAAGGTGGTAGCCAAATTTGGTTTCGATTGGTGAACTATTTTTTGAGTTATCTGTTCGATACATACATACTTACACAAATATATATATATATATATATATATATATATATATATATATATATATATATATATATATATATATATATATATATATAAACTTTTTAACTGACCTTAGATTTGAGTTCTAGCGACCCTAATTCGCGCTCATTTGAAGGAATTTTCCAAAAGTCTCACTGTTCATGCTCGTTGTTCTGTCACTTTTAAATTCAAATGTCGCGCGCTACACTGACATAGAGTAAGTGTTACTAATGGTTTCCGCCAGAAGACCAGAGAGGGGGAAGAAGAATGAGAGAAGGGAGAGAAGCTTGCATCCCTCTGCCACTTGTTTTTGAGTCCTTGAAGAGGCAAGAGGTCTCGAGAAAGCGAATTGTTTTCAACCCCTTGAAGAGACACGAGGTCTCTAAATATTTTTTTGTTTGTAAGTCCTTTGGGAGACACGAGGTCCCTAGAGGTGTTGTGTGTGAATACAGAAAAACGAAGCTTATGTTCCTGCATTATTGGAGAATAAAGGTAGGTAACTTTGCTTATTGTCAGTGCCCTATTTGTTCTGTTTTTTTTGTTATTCATTATAAAATAAATACACGTGGTATTTACATTTGGCCCATCGACCGGATTTTTATAGTTGTTTTGTTTTGTTATTAGTTGATACAGTCCATTTTTTGAAGTAATTTTACTTGTTTCCTTTAGTCTAGTAAATTTGTAATTGTTTATTGCCGTGTTGAGTCATTTAATTTCAAGGTGACGTTATTGCTTGTATATAACTAGGTACATACTCGAATTGCATATTGTTGAAATCACGTTTGCATATTGTTTAAATCGCGTTTAGGAATTTTTTTGCGTTGAACAATGGAGTTGATTCAGCTAAAAAATAAGCGCGAAAGCGTTTATAGACGAGTAGAAGCCATATTGCACGTGGCTCAACAGGTCAAAATAGACGCAGTAGTGGATTTAGATAGGTTGAATAGATTTGAGGTTCGTTTTGAGGCGTTGAATGAGTTGGTCAATCTATTTGATTCATTGCATTTGGACATCGTGTCGGTAGTTGATCGATCAGAGTTGGAGAGCGAGCATGAAATGCAGAACAAATTCGATGAACTGCAATACTCTATAAAAACTATCTATCGAGAACTGAGAGGTTATGCAAATAAAGCCGCTGAGAATCAAGCTCGATCCGTTTTTCACGGTAGTTCGAAATCGAGTCGAGCATCGAGTAAGTCGCGGTGTTCTGTCAAATCATCGAACGCTCGATCTCTCAGTGAAAAGGAAGTAACGAACGCAAACGCGATTATGTCAACTTCAAATTTAAACAGACATTTGAGGTTACCGAAAATCGAAATGCCAAAATTCGATGGAAATTGGAAAAACTGGCCAACCTTTTATGATCTGTTTAAAACAATGATTCATGAGAACGAATCATTGTCAGATATTGAAAAGTTCCAATATTTGAGTGCTTCGTTAGTGAAGGATGCAGCTGGCCTAATCAAGAATTTACCGCTAACGGGAAGCAATTATGGGATTGCATTCAAGTCTCTGGTCTCAAGGTATCACAATACCCGGGTTTTGTTGACCAATTATTGGCAGGGTATTGTACAGGCCCCCAAAGCAAATAGTGAATCTGCTTCTTCCCTACGAACGTTGTTGTCTGTATTCAGTGAAAATTTGGAAGCGTTGAAGCAGTTTGAACATGACATGTGGGATTTCACTAAATTCAACATGTTGCTGCAAAAGGTGGATATGAGTCTTAAGCAAAAATTTGAGCTTGAGTTTTGCGAATCGGACATTCCCAGTTTTAGTAGTTTATGTAGATTCTTGGAAAAGCAGTGTAAAGCAATGGAGACAACTGCCTTAACTTCCAATTATGTGACTAATAGAAGGCAGCATGTTTCAGCAACCACTGCTAGGCCCGCTTCGTCCTTTGTTACCAGCACAAAGCTTGTATGTGCTTATTGTAAGGAGGAGCACCCCATGCTCAAGTGTGATGGATTTCTATCTTTATCCTCTCATAAACGGTATACGTTCGCAAAAAAGAATAATCTTTGTTTTAACTGTTTATCAAACTCGCATGCCAGCAGGGAGTGCAAGTCATCAAGTTGTCGTGTATGTAATAAACACCATCATACATTATTGCACTTCCCAAAAGCACCGGCATCGGGAGATGAGAGTGACTCAAACAAGCCACCTGTGGAAGAGCCACAAGGTGCAGAGCAATTGCGTGTGTTGGCAAGTGTGGTAAAAAGGGAACAGTCCGTGTTACTGGCAACTATAATGCTATTAGTACGAGATAAAAATGGAAAGGTTAGGAGATGTCGAGCTCTCCTGAATTGTGCGAGTGAGGCTAATTTCATTTCGCAGCAGTGTGTTGAAAAATTGGGGCTCAACACCTCATCTCGTTCAGTGATGGTTCAAGGCTTGAACCAAATGAGCTCGCTTGCTAGCCAAGGCACTCTCAAATGTCGAGTAGAGTCCATTTATGAGCCAACAAAGTTAGAGTTGGACATGATTGTGATTCCGAACATTTGTTCCAAGATCCCTTCTGCTAAAATTGAGCAGTGCCACTGGCAACATATTCAGAACTTAGAGTTGGCAGATTCAGAGTTTGGTATACCAGGGGACATTGAAATTTTGTTGGGTACTGACGTTTATGCTCATGTGGTTAGACCTGGAATAAAGAGAGGGCCTCGAGGTGCACCAGTGGCCATCAATACTGTTTTTGGTTGGGTGCTTATGGGCAGTGTAGAACAGTCAAAGTCTCATTCTGTTGTGAATAGTTTATGCACGTTGGTCGACTTGGATCATACCTTGAAACAGTTTTGGAGCTTGGAACAGGTACCACAAGGTTTAGTTATGTCTCCGGAAGATAAAAAATGTGAGGAAATCTTCAAGAAGACTCAGCACCGAAATAGTGCTGGGAGATATATTTTAAATATGCCCTTTCGTGAGGGTACTCCGTGTTTGGGAGAATCTTTCAGTGTTGCATTGAGGCGGTTTTACTCCCTGGAAGCACGTCTTAGTAGGGATCCAGCGTTGCACAAGTCCTATTCGGAGTTTATCAGGGATTATTATGAGTCTGGCCATATGTCTCTGGTATCAGATGTAGCTGTGGAACCATCTGATGCATACTATATTCCCCATCATTGTGTGTTGCGTCCTCACAGCCTTTCGACCAAACTGCGGGTGGTATTTGATGCTAGTTCCAAAAGTACGAATGGTGTATCTCTGAACGATACGTTGTTAGTGGGAGCGAAGTTGCAGACAGATATTGCCACTGTGTTGTTGAAATTTCGCTCAAACAAAATTGCATTTACTGCTGACATTCGGCAAATGTATCGACAAATTGTGGTTGTAGATAATCATAGGGATTATCAAAGAATTCTCTGGAGGTTCTCAAAGGGGGAACCTGTACAGAAATATCGCCTTAATACTGTCACATATGGGGTCTCCTCAAGCCCACACATGGCAATCCGAACAATGATGCAGCTTTGTGATGATGAGGAATCATCTTTTCCATTGGCAGCAAAGCTAGTTCGGTCCGATCTCTATGTGGATGATGTAGTCAGTGGAGTCGACTCATTGTCAGAGGCTTTTGAGTTGCAACGGCAATTGATTGGGTTGTTTGCTAAGGGGGGTTTTGAATTGAAGAAGTGGGCCAGCAATAATTCGAAACTGTTGTCCACAGTATCAGCTGATAGTCAGCAACCTCGATCGTTAGATTTAAATGATCCATCAGTGTTGAAAATTTTAGGATTGCAGTGGTGTCCCATAGGTGATACATTCTCTTTTAATGTTGAACCTATTGATCGTCCGTGCACAAAACGAAATCTTCTTTCGGAATTGGCAAGAATTTATGACCCCCTGGGTTTTTTGTCTCCTGTTACCCTGTTGGCAAAATATCTTATGCAGTGCTTGTGGGAGCAAAAAGTGGGATGGGATGATAAGCCCTCAAAGGATATTGTTGGTCAGTGGTCTCAGTATAAATCACAACTCAGTGCGCTAGCAGGTTTATCAATTCCCAGAGGCGTAAAACACGATAATATCATCAGTACAGAACTCCATGGGTTCTGTGATGCATCGGAGCGAGGGTATGCTGCAGTTGTTTACTTAAGACAAGTATCAGAGGAGGGTCAAGTTTGGATCAATTTTCTGTGTGCCAAGTCCAAGGTATCACCTTTAAAAAGAATATCGATTCCACGTCTCGAATTGTGTGGGTGTTTATTGTTGGCAAAGCTTCTGGAATTTGTGTGTCGGGTGTATGAAGGTCGTTTTGAGTTTAACTCTATGTATGCTTGGTCAGACTCTATGGTGGCACTTGCCTGGATAAAATCATCTTCCAATAGGTGGAAGACCTTTATTGGGAATCGAGTAGCAAGCATACAAGAGAAGATTCCTCCAGAGTCATGGCATCACGTAAGTGGACAAGAAAACCCAGCTGATTGTGCATCGAGAGGCATGTTACCTTCTGGGTTTTGTGAGCATCCACTATGGTGGGCGGGACCCGCCTGGCTAAAATTGGCAAGAGAAAATTGGCCCAAGTCGTTGCGTTTTGAGCCGCCAGAAGAGTGCCTGGCGGAGCAACGAACTCTCCCCGTACTAGTTACTTTGGCAAATGAGGAGTGGCTCAGTAAACTTTTGAATCGCTTTTCGCATCTACGGAAAATTCAGGGTGTTGTTGTATATTGTCAGCGGTTTGTGCGAAATTGTAGGGTGTCTCCATCTGACCGAACTACTGCATCTCTGACAGCCACCGAATTACAGGAGGCGCTTCATATGCTTATCAAATGTGCTCAAGGTGAAGTATTTCAAAGGGAAATAGCATCCTTGGTTAAAGGTGAGAGGTGTGCGAGGGCAATAAATAAGTTAGCCCCCTTTCTGGATACAGAGGGTATCCTCAGGGTGGGCGGTCGCCTTCGTCAAGCTGATGTTCCAGTTGAAGTGAAACACCCTATATTGTTGCCCCGCTCACATCGTCTCACCGAGTTAATCATTGCACACACACACCATGTCAATCTTCATCCTGGTCCTCGCACATTGCTTCATTTGCTTTCGCAACAGTTTTGGATTTTGTCCCCTCGGAGAGCTATTCATCATGTTTTGTCAAGGTGCTATCGTTGCTTTCGAGTGAATCCTACTCCCATGGCACCGATGATGTCTGATTTGCCAGTTGCCAGGGTTTCTCAGTTGAAGCCGTTTTCACACAGCGGAGTTGATTTTGCAGGTCCAGTTTTTGTGACACAGGGCAGATATCGAGGTGTCCGAAAGGTGAAAGCATATATTTGTTTGTTTGTGTGCATGGCAACGAAGGCCCTCCATTTGGAAGTAGTGTCTGATCTTTCAGCTGAAGCCTTCTTGGCAGCTCTTCGGAGGTTTGTGGCTCGCAGAGGAAGATGTGACAATTTGTATAGCGATAGAGGTACCAACTTCGTCGGCTCAAATAAGCAGCTCTTAAACTATGCAAAGGGGGCAGCAGATGCTTGTACCATTGAGTGGCATTTCAACCCCCCATCAGCTCCGCATTTTGGAGGTCTGTGGGAGGCAGGAGTGCGCTCAGTCAAGACTCATTTGCGAAGGGTGATCGGTTTGCAGATTCTGACCTTTGAGGAAATGTCCACGTTGCTTGCTCAAGTGGAATCAGTTTTGAATTCTCGACCATTGTGTAGTGCGAGTACTGATCCAAATGATCTGTTAGCCCTATCCCCAGGACATTTTCTTACAATGGAACCGTTAGGTGCTCCTCCTGATGCTGATTTGACTTTGTTAAGTATGAATCGCTTGTCACGCTGGCAGCTGGTGCAAAAGATCCACCAGGACTTTTGGCGCCGCTGGAAGAACGAATACCTGCATACACTGCAGCAGCGTGGTAAGTGGGATACTGTGCAAACGTCCCCCCCGATCGGAGCTTTAGTTGTGATTAAAGATGAGACTTCGTCACCTCTTGTTTGGAAGCTCGGACGCATTATGCAACTATACCCAGGCCGTGATGGTATAGCTCGGGTAGCTCAAGTTCGCACTAGTAGTGGCACTTTTGATAGGCCTCTGACGAAGTTATGTCTGTTGCCATCGCAGTAATACGTCTGCCTTGAAATTTTTTTGTACAGTTAATTATAAATCCAATAGCTTCAGTTTTTTGTTTTTTGTGCTTATTGTAAATTTTTGTTTTGTTTGTTTATTTGAGAAACAATATAATTGTGAAAATAAATCCTTATTTTGGTGGGCGGAATGTTCATGCTCGTTGTTCTGTCACTTTTAAATTCAAATGTCGCGCGCTACACTGACATAGAGTAAGTGTTACTAATGGTTTCCGCCAGAAGACCAGAGAGGGGGAAGAAGAATGAGAGAAGGGAGAGAAGCTTGCATCCCTCTGCCACTTGTTTTTGAGTCCTTGAAGAGGCAAGAGGTCTCGAGAAAGCGAATTGTTTTCAACCCCTTGAAGAGACACGAGGTCTCTAAATATTTTTTTGTTTGTAAGTCCTTTGGGAGACACGAGGTCCCTAGAGGTGTTGTGTGTGAATACAGAAAAACGAAGCTTATGTTCCTGCATTATTGGAGAATAAAGGTAGGTAACTTTGCTTATTGTCAGTGCCCTATTTGTTCTGTTTTTTTTGTTATTCATTATAAAATAAATACACGTGGTATTTACACTCACCATCGATACCTCTCTATTAGTGAATTAATCAAAATTCATTATCAACGTAAATGTGATAAATAGCACGTTTTGTAGACCGACGAGTGACGGAAAAGAACGAACCCTCCTCCAGTGGATGAGCACCTACTTATAGCTTTCCCAACTAGGATTGGTCCAGTGTTTATTGAAGAAGGTGACTTTCAGCATGCACGTGAATTTCTGTGGACGTAGCATCCATTGTGTATTCATTTCTATTGCGACGTTTTCTATTGGGTATTTCCACATTGCTTACTAGGCTGTCCGCTGTCCTCAGTAGCTACAATGTATGTATAGAGGTCTATTGTTGTGTGTGCTTGTGTTTTGTTCCTTTAAAGTCGGCCTATTTCCGCGACTATGGCCAATCACCGACGCCAGAGAGCAGCTTCACCTCACTATCCTGGAAATTTAGCCTAACCCCTGCCTTTCTGTAAGGAGGGTAGAGATCTTTAACGTGCCGAACATCGCATGGACACGGGACCAACGGCTTTACGCCCTCTCCGAAGGGCGGAACGTGCAGACATTCAAATTGCTCAAATACAATGCCAGAACCTCGGTTGATGTTAATGTTACAGTTTGTACTGAATAAGTGCCCCTCACCTTTACAAATCTATTAACATCTAATAAAGGCATATGTTTTTCTAAACCAAAGAAGTCTTTCTTATCGTTGTCATTCCACCTTGAAAATGACGTTTGTAATAAAACACATACCCGATCATTTAACGGCAACATAATCAACATAAAAATGCGCGTCGTCCGACGATCAGACGGGAAAAAACGACGGAGCTACGAACTATGCTTGGAAGCAGACTCCGAATTCACTTTGTTGTTATAATAAACGGAAAACCCACCACGTGCGTGCCTTTCCAGAAATGGAAAGAGCTATGTGAGGACGTCGAGAGTGACCCATGGGGGTTGATGTACAAAATTGTGCTCCAAAAACCCCGGGGGGATGGACCCCACCGTGGAAATGTCCACAAGGGTCAAGAAAAAGATAGTGGACGAGCTCTTTCCCACCCATACCATTGAGGACCGCGCAGCTGTTGAGATGCCAGCAGAGGAGATACCGCTCTTCACCAGGGATGAGCTCTTGCGTGCGGCGATTTCCATGCGGAATAAAAAGGCCCCCGGTCCAGACAAGATACCGGTAGAAATACTGAAGATAACGGCGCAGTCAGAACCGGAGGTACTGCTGGACATGTACAATGCATGCCTGACAGAAGGCATATTTCCGGAGCAGTGGAAGGTAGCGAAGCTCGTCCTCATCGGGAAGGGAAAGGGCGACCCCAACATGGCATCAGCCTATAGGCCATTATGCAAGCTAGATACAGCTGGAAAGCTGTACGAGAAAATGCTGAAACGCAGAACTCTGGATGCAGTTGCAGAAGCCGGAGGACTTTCCCCAAGGAAATATGGCTCACTGCGAGAAGATCAACTGTGGACGCGGTAAAGGAGGTGATCACCGCGGCAAGAGCAGTGCAGACGGGTAACCATTGGTCCAGAGAGTTATGCATGGCCGTAACCCTGGACGTAAAAAATGCCTTCAACTCGGCCAGAGGGAAGGACATACTAGAGGCCCTAAGGAAGTTCCGTGTACCGACATATCTATACCGCATCCTTCAGGATTATCTGACGGACCGGTGGCTGATGTTCGAGACACAAGAGTAAACGAAGAGGAAGAGAATTACCTCAGGAGCAGCGCAAGGATTAGTCCTAGGTGCTGACCTGTGGAATTTAAACTACGACGGGATCCTACGCATGGAGATGTCGAGTGGAGCCTTTCTGGTAGGGTACGCAGATGACTTGGTCGCGGTGATTACTGCACGCACGGTAGAGCACCTTCAACTCAAGCTGAACCAGACAATGCGCCGCGTACTGGATTGGATGGAGTCCCGGTCCTTGTCCCTGGCTGTCCAAAAGACGGAGATTGTACTCCTGACGTCTAAGCGGATAGAGTCATTCCAATGAAAGTGGATGGCCAGACCATCGAAACGTCCAAGGCCATTAAATACCTGGGAGTAATGCTTGATGGAAAGCTTAATTTATGGACGCGTATACGCAAAGCGATGGACAAGGCAGCTGAGCAGACTAATGGCCAACGTCGGTGGTCCTTCCCCTACCAAGCGAAAACTGCTGATGAGGACGGCTGACGCTATCATGCTGTACGGGGCAGAGGTGTGGATCACAGCGCTGAAGTTCCAAAAATACCGAGCGAGGATGGAAATGGTCCAAAGAAGGGGAGCGCTCAGAATAAGCAGTGCTTACAGGACAGTCGCGGGCCCTGCGGCACATATTATCGCAGGAGTGGTCCCGATAGACCTTCTAGCCGAGGAACGCAGAAGGATATACCTGAGGGGAAGAGAAACTACGATGCAGACCGCGAAGAAAGAAGAACGGGAAGAAACCTTACGGCAATGGCAGGATAGATGGGACACCGAGACCCGAAGGCGATGGACGGCCCAATTAATTGGCAACGTGAGGAGCTGGGTGAAGAGGAAGCATGGTGAGGTAGGCTACTACCTGACACAGTTTCTGATCGGTCACGGGTACTTCCGGTCCTTCCTGGCAAAAATAGGAAAGTCACACGATTACTAGTGTAGGTATTGCCAAGCGGAAGCAGAAAACGCGCATCACACCTTCTTTGAGTGCTCTTAGTGGGAACACCTCAGAAGTGACTTGGCTAGCAATGTAGGGATTTTCACCCCTGACACGATCATTGCCAAAATGATAGACAAGAAGGAGAACTGGGATGCCATCACCAACTTTGTCATCACCGTTCTGAAAGCAAAGGAGGCTAATCGAGACTGGGAGGGAGAATAAAGGAGAAGAGGCCGACAGGCAAATAAGGGACTGTTCTGAAGTATTACTTGATAGTAGTTCCGGGACAGTCGACTATAAGAAGAGGGACGGGTGTGTTAGTCGGTATGTTCGCAAGGAAGACTCCGACACAAAGGATGAGGAGGTCGTAACCTAATCCTCAGTCCATAAAGGATTTCACCAACCCACAAAAAAACACGTACCAATGCAACTATCACATGAAAGCGATAAGAAATCGACGCATCATTTGTATATAAACGAATCTGTCTCAGCCCTCAGACTCCTCAGTGGCTCTGCAATAGTCTGTGCTTTGCAACACGTAATGCGCAGGGATAACATTTGATTCGGGGAATCAGAGACTTGCAATCTATATCCTACCATAAATTACTATATGGTGGATTTTGAATCAAAATTTTTTCGAAAAATATAGATGGATCAGCGCTTCACCTGCGTCGTCTGGCGAGCCGCCACTGAAAAGAGGGTGCTACATACAGGCGTGTTAAATTAAGAACTTCCTTTTTGAAGTCGTCCAAAAACAAGTATCGGTAAAAGTACAAATTCATAAATGCCACCTGTATAGAAGTATTTTGTAGAAACACGCCGCGTAACTTCATTCTCAGAGCTTTTTTCCACCCCAGGCATAAAGTAACCGGATAACTTGGTTAAAAATCTTCCCCCGTCAAACAAGACCGGGAATGTTCAGTAAAAAACTCAACCTCTAATCCGTGTTTAATTAATCCACTTATTCATAACTCTTCGACGTTTCGCCCCGAGACAACGCCCTCGACTTTCACAGATGTTGCAGGCGAATAAAAATTTTTAACAGCTCATCAAAACAGGAACAGTCGAAACTTTCCGCCGGATCTCTAAATAAAGCAGCAAATTGTCGACTTTATGGACATTAACTACTCGCAATATTGTAAATTTTACCCTAGTTATCTTAGTAAACGGACAGGCAGACATAGAACATTATTAAATGAGCCTGCCTGTAATCGGGCGTTCGCTGTAAAGTTGTAATTTTTGTTACACCCCGTGTCCCATGTAAATTCCTTTGGCGAGTAGCGCACCCCCTAGTTGCCCGCGATGTCTAGGGAATTTATTGTTATAGCCGGCAACCCTTTCATGACCCTGCGGTAATTCAGAATGCCGACTGCCAGTTTTGCAGCTGCCCTTTATTAGACGCTGCTCGTATTCGTTTTCTTTTCCCTCTCTTGGCTAGTGAAACGTTTACTAAAGTATTCTGTGTTTGGTGGTGCTGGTCACGTCCATGTCAATCATGACCTATCGTAAAAGCCATACTAGAAGGCGCTGACCGTTTATTAAAGCCAGAACAGAAAACACGTAATTAATTAGTTTGCTATTTAGTTATTTGCTCAGATGGTTTCATCGTTAAATACTTTCCGAGTTAAACATAAAAAATATTTTCAAGAATTTTTTTCTCTGTTTGAACTAAAAATTAACTTAGATGGTCGAGGGCTATAATTTTCTCATGAACCTTTTGGTGAATTTTCTTAGAAAAAATTCACTGATGGGGAGATCCCGACTTTTGAATTTTGACATTTTTTCACATGAGCGTGAACTAGGACCCCTAGAACCCATATCCGGGGTCAGTTATAATTTTTATACATTGTGTAGTCATGTGTTGCTAATAACATTCAAATTTTAGAAGAAGTGGTAAGCACTTCCTCAGTTTTTTTTTCTTTTAGATAGTGTAAACATTAACTTACGCTGTGCAGTCATTACTATGTTGAACAGGATAATAGTAAAGAAATGTGAGGGCAAAAATTATCAGTGAAAAAATTCAAATCAATTTAACATTTCACAGACGTTTATTTTGAAAATTTGATATTTTTGTTTACAAATACTGTAAAAACTTCGCCGGTCCTCTAGCTTTCTATTGATGTACGAATTGTTAATTGTCTTCTAGTTACATAGATATCTCACATGCAATAATGCAACATAGGTACATGTTATTCATTCGCCCTATAGTTGGCAAGTTAAGGATATATTTGCAAGTTCTTTAAGGTTGCTATGGAAATAATAGCAAAATGTCAATCATAATTTACTGAGACATTTGTCACATTTGATTGTTAACGCGTGTGATACGTAAGTGGTGGCTTACGTGAAAAAGTTGTTTGAATTGATGATGGCAAAATGTACGAATGCTGAATATGCAGATATTTTATTCATTTACGGTTTCTGTAATGGAAATGCGGCTGAAGCTGAACGTAAGTACGGCGCTTTCCAGATAGGCGCGTACCTCATTCCACAGTGTTTGGGAGAACATACCGACGGATTCATGAAACTGGCTTTGTTAATGAAATTCAACGTCAAGTTTCAACCTCGAGGCTCAATTATAAGGCAGATAAGGAAATATTGGACTCTTTCGAAGAAGATCTCACGACAAGCACTAGGACAGTTTCCTCTTCTCTGGGCATCTCGCAGTGGAAAGTATGGTCAGTTCTGTATCGGGAAGGACAGCACCCTTACCATTGCACGCCAGTTCAAGGATTGCAGATAGGTGATCCAATAAGAAGGCTCCAATTTTGCCATTTCCCGTTGAACGCTGAAAATGAAGATATAAATTTTGTGTCTAGAGTTCTGTGGACCGACGAGTCAAAATTCACTAAAGAAGAAATATTCAATTGTCATAATTCTCATTATTGGTCTATGGAGAACCCCAGATTAACTAAAGTAACAAGTTTTCAAAGACGATTCAGTGTGAATGTTTGGATTGATGTAATTGCTAACAATCTGGTTGGTCCGCATTTCTTTCCAGACAACCTAAATGGTGAAGATTATGAAAATTTCTTATCACATGATTTTATGGAGTTACTGTATGACGTACCACTAGCAACAGATGTGATATGATTTTCCAGCAAGACGGGTGTCCGGCACACTATTGTCTCAACGCAACGTGAGGGCGCTATTAGATCGCTGGTTTCCAAACAAGTCGATTGGGAGGGGAGGACCAATATCGTGGCCGCCAAGGAGTCCAGATTTAGCTCCAATAGATTTCTTTGTATGGGGTTGAAACAAATCGTTTACGAAGTGGAGATTCACACACGAGAGCAACTGATTTACAGAATTCAGCAAGCAGCAGGACAAATCCAAAGCAATTTTTCTAGTAGGATTACTAAAACAGAAATTTGCAAACGAGCTCGTGCGTGTATAAGAAATGGAGGTAACCATTTTGAGAATAGTTTGTGAGACTTTTTAGTTGCGTTAAGTTTTTCCAGTATTTGTAGAAATTTTTTGTTATCAAATTTTCAAAATAAAAGTCTTTGAAATGTTAAATTGATTTGAATTTTTTCACGATAATGTTAATTTTTGCCCTCACACTTTTTTACTATTATCCTGTTTAACATAGTAATGATTGCATAGCGTGAATTAATTACACTATCTGAAAGCAAAAAAAATGAGGATGTGCTTACCACTTCTAAAATTTAATTATTAGTAGCAACACATGATGAATTTTCTAAAAATCATTAAAAGTGAAATAACTCGAAAACCAGAGGACTTTGTATAATGTGATATATGGTTTATTATGTTGCAAAATAGATATACTGTCACTGTCTCAAAGGAATGCAACCACTTACGAGTCACCATATATATATATATATATATATATATATATATATATATATATATATATATATATATATATATATATATATATATATATATATATATATATATATATATATATATATATATATATATATATATATATATATATATATATATTATATATATACATACATATATATATATATATATATATGTATGTATATATATATATATATATATATATATATATATATATATATATATATATATATATATATATCATATATATATATATATATATATATATATATATATATATATATATATATATATATATATATATATATATATATATATATACACAGGTGAGTCAACGAAATGGAAAGGTACTGCTAAGCTTTTACTAATATAGAGCATTGAATTTGCTCTTACCATATCTTAACTGCCCTTTAATTACATATTATGAAAATACTTACTGATATATAGGGTGTCCCAATTGTCTGTTACAACATGCATTTTTTTAAAGGAACATGGTACTTTTTGTCCATTTGTTATTAACATATACTATCTCAAAAATGAACCGTTTCCGAGATATTTTGTTTTATACTTTTTTTTCGAAAATGATTGCTAAACTTATTTGAAAATATTTAAATTAATATGAAAGAAATAGTTTTAAAATTTTCTACACCTAATACCAGAGAATAATACAGTATTGGTAATGGGACAAACGTTTGATAACGTCTACATAGTGCTCACTATAGACCAAAATTTAGAAAAATTCAATACCCAGTAACAATGTCATTTTAAACAGAACACTCTACATTTTACGAGTTCATTCGATGAATATTTTGATTCTTTTTCGATTAGTATAAGCACACCCTGTACTTAGAATTTACCGTTTGAAGTTATTTGAATATTAAGTCATGTGGCCTTGAATTAATTCCTAAAGTAGACGTTTTTAGTTAGCACGCTGTGATATACTAATTTTTGATTGTTCGTTGTTGTTCTTGCTGTCAATTACAATTCTCAAATTATTTGTGTCAGTTGCCGAAGGAAGTTAATACTGTGAAAATTAAGTTTTTGAAAGAAAAATTATTGAAAATGCTTTTTGTACTTGAAGAATGCGAAAAAAAACTGTTTTTTTTTTGCAAGAAGAGTTTTTAGACAGTGTTATTCTGAACTGAGGCTTCCCAAGACTTTAGAAAAGTTCTATTAAGATTTGAAACAACCGGTTGTGTTACTCGTGAGAAGAGGCTAGTTCAGAATAAAAGTGTAAGGAATGAACAAAATCAATTAGCCGTTTTGCTACATGTTGAGGAATTCCGCTTGTCAGTACGCGTGATATTGGCAGAAATTTGAATATTTCCCAATCATCTGTCGGTAGAATATTAAGCCAGTATCGTTACCATCCATACCATATACAACTACACCCACGAATGCAAGGTCAGGATTTCATTAACAAAGTTTTATTTTGTCAAAAGATGAAAGGACGAGATAATAGGAGATCAAAAATTTTTAATTACGTTTTGTTTAGTGACATAAGCAAAACTATACAGGGTTCGGGAAAATGATGGGAACACCTTATTTTTGGCCTAAATGACATTAACCAATGACAAGCAACTTTATTTACTTATCAGGTTGTCATGAAAGACAGGTTGTCATGGAAGATTACAGGACAATCTGATTTAATCAAAAAAATTAAACGTGGATTTTGTTCATGTTCTAAATAATTTTTTTGTTTCTTTTCCAGAATTGGTGTTTTTGCGACAAGCATTTTTTTTTATAAAGAATGATATTTTTTCGTAAAGTTACAAATAACAATGTTTTCCCTTTTGTTCAGTCCACCCGGGGACACATTGGATATATATATATATATATATATATATATATATATATATATATATATATATATATATATATATATATATATATATATATATATATATATATATATATATATATATATATATATATATATATATATATATATATATTAAAACTGATCCCGGATAGACGTTCTAGGGGCCTAGTTCGCGCTTAGGTGAAGGAATTTTTTCAAAATTCAAAAGCCGGGATCTCCTCGTTGGTGAACGTTTTTAAAGAAAATTTACTAAAAATAAAAATATGAAACATCGACACATCGTATTTGATGTTAAACTTTCGATATAACTTTATTAGGAAAACTCGAATTATTTTCACATTTAATTCTTAAATTATAAAAGGACCACCCAATTCTTGAAAATTCGCAACCAGAACGCACTTACTGCGCCAGGACTTTTTAAACACTTTCGATCTGTATAGAATAGAACTAAATTAAAGCAAAGTTGGGCCGTGCTGAAAACTCTTAATTATAACTTGATCCCTCAACTACGTATCTCCAAGAGCGCACACTATTTAAACGATCAATATGACATCTTGTAGATATTTATTTTTAAGACTAAAAAGGCCTCGCTGGTCTCTGAACCGAAGGGTACTTGGTTCGATCCCAGGGCTCTCTTTTCACTTTTTCAGTACATACTGCATGTAAAATTAACATCAACCGAGATTGTGACATTGTATTTGAGCAAGTTGAATGTATGCACGTTCCGCCCTTCGGAGGAGGCATAAAGCCGTCGGTCCCGTGTCCATGCGATGTTGGACACGTTAAAGATCCCCACCCTCCTTACATAAAGACAGGGGTTCGGCAAAATTTTCAGGATAGTGAGTTGAAACTGCTCACTGACGTCGGTGATTGGCCATAGTCGCCGAAATAGACCGACGTTAAAGAACAAAAAACAAACAAACAACAAACATTTTCAATACACTTTTGCGGAAGTTAAAATATTTCTACTGAAATTGTATTTACCCTCAGTCAAACTCTTCAAGCACTGTAAACTTCAACAAAAGAATTCCTGTAAATTCCTGCACCTTTTTTTAAGTGTCTACTTAAATATTTGCCAATTAAGATCCAGCAAGTTCGTCAGCTAAATTAGCAACTCTCGAGACAGAATATTTGTGTCTTTCTCTGCAAGCATAAAAGACAAGTTCATGTCAATTCTTTCACAGTAAACTTTAAGATGTTGACAAAGAAAGATGAAAGAGTGAATAGCACATATCGAGCGTCTAAATAATCCGAGATTTCACTTTGTTTCTGCACACATTTCAAAGATTCCACTGCGATTCGCTGACATGAAAATCCTGAGATAACATAGACGATTGTTGGGGATGAAAATTTATCTTCAGCTTATTTCTTACATTTCGTAGCAGCCACAAAAATGTATGTAATGTTTAAAAAGTCGGAACGTAGCAAGTGCCTTATAGTAGCAAATTTCAGTTTTAGCGAATTTTCATTAAGAAAAATTCACTAATAGAGAGCTCACGATTAAAAGCTTTTGAAAAAATTTCTTCAGATGAGCGCGATTTTGGGTCCCTAGAACCTAAAACCAAGGTCCGTTAAAATTTTTACATGGATATATATTCATTGATTGTTGTTGCCCTTACTTGGTGAAACTTGTCCATACTGCATACAGACTTGGAGAATACTTCTCTGGCTTCACTGTTGGTTTTTAGTGGTGAAGGACGTAGCCAGCGCGTGAGCTAACTGAAGCAAGTGGCCCTTCGAATTCTGGAAGTTCTAGGATGTTCTTCAATGCTTCTGTGACTATAGTTTCGCTGCTTGACAGCATTTTCAGACAGATTAAAATTGAATTAGTACGAAATCATGACAACTACAAATAAATATCTGTTGCTATGTTATGATATGATGTTTTGATCAAAAAATTTTTATCAAATTGAAAATTTAATGAATTCCCCTTTCTTGGATATTCTTCTTTCTAATTAAATATGTCAAAGAAAATAAATTTAACTATTATTTCAAAAAAGTTGTAATAAAATAATGAGTTGATGTATGTCGATATTTTCGTTGTATAGAGACTACTTTTATACTGTTATTGTTTAGTTATTTTATTGTTGTAACTGTTATCATAGTTATTATAGGCTAGTTCTAGTTTTTATGTTAAATATTGACATACATCACATAGACATTTTGAAAACCTCATCTGTCATCTGTGTTTCATTTTATTTTCAATTTGATAAAATTTTTTTGATCAAAACATCATATCATAACATAGCAACAGATATTTATTTGTAGTTGTCATGATTTCGTACTAATTCAATTTTAATATGTCTGAAAATGCTGTCAAGCAGCGAAACTATAGTCACAGAAGCATTGAAGAACATCCTAGAACTTCCAGAATTCGAAGGGCCGCTTGCTCCAGTTAGCTCACGCGCTGGCTACGTCCTTCACCTACAAAAACCAACAGTGAAGCCAGAGAAGTATTCTCCAAGTCTGTATGCAGTATGGATATATATATATATATATATATATATATATATATATATATATATATATATATATATATATATATATATATATATATATATATATATATATATATATATATATATATATATATATATATATATATATATATAGATATATATATATATATATATATATATATATATATATATATATATATATATATATATATATATATATATATATATATATTGCTAGATAGCAAATATGTCAGAAAATTAGAAACATTTTATTGTGGAGTAAAACGGGCCATGGACATTAATTATTGATACGTCCTAATATTTAAATGCCCTGTATAATTGCGAGTGTAAAATATTTTAGGTTTAAATAAGGAATAGCATAACAGGTAAAAGAATACAGAACTATGATTTCTTTTTATTTATAGAGTTTTAATAGAATATAATTATTTTTATTTTATCCTTAGACAGTAAGTAAATGTATAGTATTAAGTTAAAAAATAAGTTTTTGTCAGTTACCAATGATAAGAAAAGACACGCAGTGTTAGTAGGGGGAGTTTTTTGTGTGGTTGTTTCCAATGAGTGCAACGAACAAGAAGTTGGACAATGGGAAAAATGCAGGGCATATGAATTTTGTTTTACCCAGGTACACCAAAAAAAAAAAAAAAGGTTTTTTGGTAACACAGGTGTAGTTATTTAAGCAGACGGTGGCAGGACGATAGGTCGATTCGAAATTGAACTGCGGGAAGTGAAACTTCATTTATTGACGTACGGCGACACTGTAAATATGGGAGTTCAGAATTAAGCAAGAAGTGCATCATAATAACATCATATTCAGTTTGAAATGGGAAAAATAAATAAATATGAGTATCTGGTACACGGTTTGTTGAGACCGTTTCAATAAAATGGCAAATAATTAGTAATCACAGGCAAGCTACAAAATTCAAACAGTAGATCAAATGGAAAGCATATGGTACACATCCAATGGAAGAATCAATTAGACATCATTCAATAAGTCGTTTTGTGAACTTTATCGTAATAAATGTGCAGACTTTTTTCTATAGTGTGATTAGTTTTTAAGAATTTTTCAGTCCCATTGATGATTTTAATGTATCTTTAGCTCACTAAGGAGGATATTAGATAAAGGCCGAATCACTAGATCATAGTTAGGTAATTCATTATTTTAAATAAATTTGATTTGTATTGATTTATCGATAATCAGCGATGATAAATTTGATATAACTATGTTTTAATGGGAATTTGTGAATTTAAACAATCAGATATAAAACATACTAGATTGTACTTACATAATGTGTTTAATTTTGACCTCAAATCAAACAAATACTAGTTGTATGATGATCAATTAAAAGTGAAATCAAAAGAACCCAATTACATATTTTTTTTTTTTTGAAATTTCCAAACACTCCGGAATACTATAATTTATAAATAAGATATATCAAACAAAAATGCTAGCCCAAGCACAGAACAGCAGCATAACAAGAGGTTCTATGCCTGGTGACCTGGACAGTAAAAGGGTGCATTCGCTCTGTTCCCCTGGTAGATCGGTTGGGGGCAGCAGGTGGAGGCACTATGGAAGAAATCTCCTCTGAGCAGTGCCCGTGCAGATATCTATAAAAGAGAGAAAGAAAGAAAGAGAGAGAGGTCACCAACGACACGTCGGTGGGCAAGGGATGGCAGCATTTGGGTGAGGGTAGGGTCATCGATGAGACGTATAGCTCTCTTCTGAATGGAGTCCAGGATAGCGAGTGTAGAAGCAACAGCGGCACCCCAGATGTGGAATCACTATTTGAGGTGAAGTATATACGGTATATAGATTAGCTGGTGAAAAGTATTTACGAGCCCGGAAGAGGAAACCTAATTTCTTAGCAGCCGCTTCTGCAATGAATGTGACATGTTGCTGCCAATTGAGATTTCGATCCACAGAAATGCCAACAAGTGAAAAGGACTAATTACTTTGAATAACTTGGTTGTTCATTGTGATGGGTCTAGGGCTGGTGTATCTCTTATGAGATAGAAAGCAAGACTGAGATTTGGTGGAGTTGATTTGTACAAGATTTCTACTTCCCCAGTCTAATATTTTTGGAGACCCACAGAGACAGAACCCTCCATGAGTCTGCGATCCTCATCTAATTGGGTTAAAGAGACAGGCTTGGAATATTGTGTATTTTAGTGGAGGGTGCTGTTGTTCCCGTAACTGTGGACTGGGTTGGATGTGCTAGAGAGGAGGTCATTGATGTGGAGAAGAAACAAAGTAGGGGCTAAAGCTGAACCCTGAGGGACTCCTGCATTAATTGGATACAGTTTAAAGGAATGGCCATCCACGACAACAGAAATACTCCGGTTGGAGAGAAAATTTGCTGTCCAGGTACAGTTTTGGTGGCAGGCCATATGCCGGAAGTTTATTAAGCAGCGCCGCGTGGCAGACCTGGTCGAATGCTGTGGATACGTCTAGAGCGACAATCTGGGATTCACCGTGTAGTTCCATAAACTTGTTCCAAGAATGGGTGACAAAGGAAAGGAATTCGGCAGTTGATCTGCGCTGACGGAATCCATACTGCCTGTCGTGGATTAGACTGTGTTTTTCAACAACTTTTAGTAATTCGGTGTTTATATATTTTTCTATCACTTTAGAGACGACTGATAGGAGAGAAATATGCCTGTAGTTGCTAGGAAGCGCTTTCGATCCCTTCTTGGGGACGGGTTGTACTTGAGCAGTAGATAATATAGGATCTGTCTGGTTTTGCGAGGATCTTATGTAGGGCTGCCCTAGAAACCATCACAGAGAGTATAAATCTATGAAAAAGCCGATTTGGGTTGTAAATTGACATGTCTGGTTTTGCATGACACCTCCTCAACTCTCTAAATCGCAATGATTATATTTGATACTTGTATCAGCAATTGACACGACAAATCTTTTGTTTTCTATAAATACACTAAAATCCAATTGTTGAGGCAACTATATTCTGTTTACTTTTGGCTACTAGCTTCATTTATTCAAATTATGCAAGACTTTAAAGTATACCCCTCACTTTATGATGACCACATATTTACATTTTACGACAAATATGCACACTGCACATCTATTTCAATCTTCTGGTTCTCCTACATTACCATATCGAAACACAACACTACAAGCTTTCTAATCCGAAATCAATATAGCCCTGTTGTGAGCAGGCACTTTAAACCAATGTGCTCCCTTTATTTGTGGGATCGACGGCACGAGGCAAAGTTTTAATTGGTTTTCAGAACGAGTCTAGTACGTGTTTCACATGTATGAATGATCTGTACAAGACGCACACGCTCTCATTAATAGTTTAGGAAGGGAAAGGCGGCTAGTGTGAGCAAATAAACGAAGGAATTCTATCAGTGAAGAGCCACAGGTTTCCTTTGATTTTAGCACAGTCAACATCGTCACCATAAAGCGTCAGCTTCGTGAATAAAGTAACAGGCGTAGGCGACGACCAAAATATGCTGAGCCAAAGGGGACCTTATCTTTAACCAATCAAGTGAGTTACAAAAAAAAAGGAAACTGTGGTTTGCTTTAAGCAAACTAAGCAACAAACTAAGGTTTTGATGTGTGAGGTGTATTTTCAAATATTTTATGTTATTTTCTTAAAGGAAATTGTAGCTTAAAAAACTGATATACGCAGTGTAAGGGCCCATTTTTTTTAATATATCGAACGCAACCCTTCGATGGCATCAGGTTACAAAGCTCTCAATAAACAATAGAAATAACCTATTATAATAATAACAATCGACTAACGGTCACATAAATATAATTACATAGCTCAACAGTCAATCACCAGTCGATACATCATTCAGCAGTTGTGCTATCTACTTAAGAGTAATCATGTAAGGCTAGATGCAGAATGCATCTAGCCTTACATACTTTATCTCTATATTGGGGTAGAAATGGACCAGTGCTGACAATTTTCTAAATTGTTAGTTGGTTGTATACAGTCTCAATTTTTTTAACACTTTGTGTTATTTGGAGCTGGCGTGACAACATACTACTTGGTTCCGCAACTAGGTGGCGGCACATCCACCACTCACTTAGTGGGAGTAATCATGCTAAAGGTTTATTACTTATCAGAATGATGGCGCAGCCTTAAGGTACGGGCGTAATAAGTCGGGCGAGCGGGTGCCAAAAGTGGCCAGTAACATCATCACAAACCTGTAATTAGAAATATACCTAAACACACCATCGTTCATCTAAAACATATCTTAATATATACGAGAGGCATTCAATTATAAGTATATCAAACATTTACCAATCACACCAATCACAAACTACACTGGCTATTCCTCTAAACTGTATCCAATTAATGGAGAAGTTCCTCAAGGTTCAGCTTTAGCCCCCACTTTATTTCTTCTCCACATCAATGACCTCCTCTCTAGCACATCAAACCTATTTCACAGTTACGCGGACGACATCACCCTCCATTCAAATATACAATATTCTAGGCCTGTCTCTTTAGCCCAATTAGATAAGGATAGCAGACTCATGGAGGGTTCTGTCTCCGTGGATCACCAAAAAACATTAGACTGGGGAAGTATAAATCTTGTACAATTCAACCCCACCAAATCTCAGTCTTCCTTTCTTTCTCATAAGAGATACACCAGCCCTAGACCCATTACAATGAACAAAAGTAATGAGTCCATTTCACTTGTTGGCATTTCTGTGGATCGAAATCTCAATTGGCACCAACATGTCACATAAATTACAGAAGCGGCTGCTAAGAAATTAGGTTTGCTCTTCCGGGCTCGCAAATACTTTTCACCAGCTAATCTCTATACCTTATATACTTCATAAATAAGGCCAAACCTCAAAATACTGCTCCCACATCTGGGGTGCCGCTGCCGCTTCTACACTCGGTATCCAGACGAGAGCTCTGGTGTCTCATCGGTGACCTTACCCTCACCCAAAGGCTGTCATCCCTTGCCCACCGACGTGCCGTTGGTGACCCCCCTCTCTCTCTCTCTCTCTCTCTCTCTCTCTCTCTCTCTTTTATAGATATCTGCACGGACACTGCTCAGAGGAGCTTTCTTCCATAGTTCCTCCAGCTGCTGTCCCCAACAGACCTACCAGGGGAGCAGAGCAAATGAGCGAATTCATCCTTTTACTAATCAGGTCACCAGACCTAGAACATCTTGTTATGCCCGCTCTTTTGTCCCGAGGACTTCCAAGTTGTGGAATTCATTCCTTGCCGGCATATGTTTTTCCTTCTCCTCCGAACCTCCAAACCTTCAATTAACAAGTTGCCTTTTTTCTCCTTGTCGACACCCACGGTACGATAGTATTTAGGCTGTAACCCCTCGTGGTGTGTTGTTGATATATAAAATTTAAAAATACCGAGTTCAATCAAAACAAGACATATCCAAATAAAACTAAACAAAACGGGACGAATCCCATTACTTGCGTTTTTTCAGTTTGCAGTTTTTTTTTCAAAACCAGACATATCCTCACACAATATTATATGGTGTATGCTATCAACTAGATGGCGCTTGTGTCGTTATTAGTCAGCTATTCGTTCAGTCTGTGCATAACTGACAAATAAAACAGGTGTTTTGTCCGTGTTTTAGTTGTGTGTTTACTATAAATTAATATTTTAATAATGGAAACTACAGTTGGTGTTATCAGTTTAAGCAGCAGAAAGAAATCTTCGAAACAATTAAGTCGATAACAGAAAAAAGGCAAAGGTAAGCGTGTGTTTAGGTTGTGTGTATTGTGTTATGCCTATTGAAAATATTATCGTAGGTATTCGAATGACGATCCAAATTTCGGGCATTTTGTACGGTCCTGAAACAATAACACGAAGACTTACATCTGCAGTTTGGCAAAGGCTATAAAAAAGTTGTATGATTATCAAATGATACTGAATGAATGGAACTGATAATAATCAATTTTGGAGCCAAAGAGACGTCGGCCTAAGGAAGGGGTATTGTGAGAAAAAACAAAAGTCTGTACGCAGCAAGTGCGTTATGGTCGCGAATTTTCATTAAAGTGTTTTTAATAGCAAACATGTGTTTTTTACAGAAAGCAGGAAACAAATTTCGTTACCAGTATAACCCATATAGTAGAAACAATGTAGTTATTTTATCAAAATAACTTTATTATTTGAAAATGTACAAAAATTTCCGAAAATAAACTTAAAATGTTTCCGAAAAAACTAATTTCTTGGCCAACGAACCTTATATGTTAATATCAAATTGGGCTATTCAAACTTGAAGCATTTAATGAAGATTCACTACCACAACGCACCTGCCGCGTCCAGAATTTCTTTTATTACAAATATTCATTATATTTCGATGGAAACTACAAAAATGCAATAACATAAGGCATTTTTTCTCATATCTTGTATAATAACGGATACATTAAGCTTTACCGTAAAAATGCGTCACCCTGTATATGTGTAAATAGACAAAAACTGAAACTGACCCCGTATATGGGTTTTGGGAGTTTTAGTTCGCGCTCATTTGAAGAAATCTTTTTAAAATTCATAAGTCGAGGTCTTCTCAATAACGAAGTTTTTCTACGAAAATTTGCTAAAATTATAAACTATTAACTCTTAAACTCTGAAACTACGTACAAAGCAGTAGAATTAACATCAACCGAGGTTGTGGCATTGTATTTGAGCAAGTTGAATGTCTGTACGTTCCGCCCTTCGGAGGGGGCGTAAAGCCGTCGATCCCGTGTCAATGCGATGTTAGACACGTTAAAGATCCCTACCCTACTTACAGAAAGGCAAGGGTTCGGCAAAATTTCCAGGATAGTGAGGTGAAACTGCTCCCTGGCGTCGGTGATTGGCCATAGCGGCGGAAATAGGCCGCCGTTAAAGAAATAAAAAGTCACACACACTTCCAAAGCATCAGAAATCAAATATATTTGAAATGGATTTTCCGAAAATATATTATTTAAATAACGGAGAATCCTGGTTAAAGCTGAAAATGAAGGTTTGTAAAACACGCTTGTTACGAAATTGCTTCTACAAAATCAGTATTTGATTCAGATTATTTGTCTGAAATTTGTAAATTGTGACGTTTCAAATCGCGACTTTGGCGTTTTAAAAAGAAAAATTATCAAATTTTCAAAATATTTTACCTGCCACCTTTTTGCGTCAAGAAAACTTAACGTGTGTATGTAACATTCAATTGGTTTTGTTAACCATACAAAATATTTCCTCTGGTCACCAGTAGAACCCAAATGTTGTTTCTTTAAATGCCTATAACTTTATTTCTTTCAACTTTTAAGACCTGAAGTTCAGTGTGTAGGGCAAGTTTGATAGTAGAAACGTGTATGGCTAATTTGGTTTTGATAGTTTTGTTATTTTTGGAGATACAAACATTTTCTGAGAGAAAACCCTAAATTTCCTCGCAAAAACTGGTTCAATTTTCCTGACTAACGAACTTATCCAAGCCACTTGTGAAAGGAAGCTACCTACCAATTTTGATTAAATTCGGCCCATTATTTTTTTTAGTTCTCGGTACGATATATATATATATATATATATATATATATATATATATATATATATATATATATATATATATATATATATATATATATATATATAAATCTCTTAGTGAATTTTTCGTTTTACGCAAAATTCGCTAAGAAAAAGGATTGAAGATTGTGCAAGTACCTCTCTGTAGAGAAATTGAGGATAAACCCATGTTAGATGTTTTACAGTTTTATTATCTAATTTCTTAGCATCGCCATGACAACGTGCGTTAGTTGCTAACGCACCTGTGGCGTGCCTGCTTGACTTACCATATTCACGATTTGACATGAGTTAATTGCTTATCCTTCAACAGAGAACACGTGTTTACTCACTAATACGGGAGGGTATTCATACTGTGGCGTTTTCTCCCCCATTCCAAACAATTTCCTCGGGCGAAAGTTTAATTAACATATCGACAACTGCCAGGTAGAAAGATCACCATGCCTACAAAATATATCGGAAATCATAATTGATTCACATATCAGAACTTGTTACAATACAAGAATAAATCTGAATATTGTAACGATTGCGTTTCGTTTCTACTCTAAATATTCAAAATGAACACATAAGAGACTTAATTAATAGCCGACAATCCAATATCTGTAAGGCAATTCATGTTTTGATTTCAAAATTTTTCATTGAAAATTCGCTAAGAAATTCTATATCGTAACACCCGTACTGAATTCCCTATAATATGCGTCGAAAAGCAAGCATTGAAAGACGTTGCATTTTTGTTGGGGAAAATGAATATCTCTATTGTCCTGAAGTTCTAGGTAAATAACAGAAGCTGACGCAATTATGATAAAATCTAGAAAAACGGTTACCAAACGGTGGACCAAGTCCATTATTATTTTGAGGTGTGTATAGAAGACGTCGTGACTTCGCGACCGATTAGAGCTCTCGTTTTATCTCATTCGAAGAGAGGAAGCTAGAAAGAGCTCGCGCACAGCCACTAACAGGTCACGGTAAGAATTTTTCGTGCAGCTCTGGCAGGAGGAAGATTGACTTACCAGCATGGAGAGTGAGCTAGGCGGTTGACATGTTAACATCGTTCTAATTAACGTGGCTAATAATTATCTTCAACAGGTGATAAAATTCCTCTTTGTTGTCGATACTATCTAACAACAGTTGTCAGTGATTGTTTAATATCATTTGATCGGTTTTTGGAATTTAAATTAACAACGTGTTTAACAGAAAAACGCGAATTAAGCAGTGATCCTTTGTTCACCAACCTGGTGCAACCCTCAAGTTAATCACACAAAGTTTCTGATTATTACCGAGCTCTGAATCAGTTGGCATTATAAATTTCACTTTAGCCAATTTACATTTTAATTGCTGTAGAGAGATTTCAGTCAAATTAATTTCAAACATCGACATAAGACGGTTGTTCATTTGATGTTAGGGGCCAAATTGTCTCCCCCAGTATTGGAGCAACAATATCCACCTACCCAATACACGTTCATGGGAAGTACCACTTCTTGTCTCCAACCTCCCCTCTCGTATTGGAATTCGTAAGCCTATGTTAGGCTCTGATGGTTGACTCTACTTGGAGAGCATCTTGAAAGGTTCAACAGGTAACCCCAGGTATCAGGACTTGGTGAGTCGATGAAACTTTATTTATTTGTGTGGAACAATCAAAAACCTTTCATGCAGCAGTCCGTTATTTGAACCTTTACAACTTGAATTTTCAAAGTAACGTGATCAAATTTGAACTTCAATAGTGTCAGTGAGGTGTCTGTAAAAAGGGCAACTGTAAATTTCCTGTTTATTCTTTAGAAATCTGTCAATATTGTGATTTTAAATGCATAGTTTTTGAAATTGTAATCAACAGATTTTTGCTTGTAAAATATGTAACCTGTACATTTTTAATATTTTCACTGATAATCGTTAAAGTAGAAATTTTACATAGTAATATTTTTAAAATGGAGCCTCACTCAAAGGACTGGCCTGCTAATTCATTGAAAAATCAACCGAACTAGTTGATGAACGTCAAGCAATTTAAATAATAATTTGTATTTGCTTTTGAACTGTGAAATGCAGCATTTGATCCCTAATATACCTCAAATGTGTAATGTTAATATCCTTTTGTAAACTAGGGCCATTTTATTTTATTATTTGGTCATATGCTTTATGAAATGATAATTTCCTTTTCTTGGAACTCTTGCTGTTTATCTGATATTTATTTGTGTATGAGTTAATATTTATTTGAAATTTGCCAACCATGTTAATTTGATTTTGTTTGCTATCCCAAATTTATTTATATGAATAAATTCAATGTTGTTGTTACATTAACATATATGTTTAATTGAAGAGAAATTCCTCCCTAATATCTGTCCTGTTTGGCAGCACCACAATTAATAAATTATAATTATCGTTTGTGTAGATTCCTTAAATTGTATATAACCAGGCCCTAGCCTGGGGCGCTCACAAATATAGAGCAACACAGAAAAGAGCGTGAGTGTCAAACCATATCAACATCTGCCAACCTCCTAAAGTGTTTCTAGTCTAAATAATAATAATAATCTGATAGATAGATGCTCTTAGGGTAGGGCTAATAGGCAAAAGTGACCTCACTATCAAGCAGATTCAAATCCACTTGAGGTCAATCACAATATACCACGTCTCCAGTTTTTTTTTGTGTTTTGTTTAAGGACGGTTACAATGTTCTCACCGTGTCTTCAGAGAATTGCCCACAAACCTGCTATACATCTATCAAATTACCCTCTAGGGTAGTGGGTAGTTTACGATTTTGGGGCCGAAGCCCCTGCCTTCCCGTCCGAAGACTTTAGGCTATGGTATCCTCCTACACTGTCAGGTCGAAGACACCCTCAACACATTCATATGACCATTCACTCCACGCTCGCTTTTCCCGAAATCTCACCCATCTCTCTATCCGGCGCCCTCTCTTGCTCTGCGGTTTGTCTCAATCGCACTTCGCGTTTCCTCTTCCAGCTCTATTTCTGCGGCCCATTCATTGAAATTCCTGATTTCCTCGTTCTTGGTAGACCTAGTTAACTTGAGCGGGTAGGAACCCTCAACCCTGTTCTGGTTTCTCGCAAAATCTTCTCTTGCCGCCCTACGATTTTCCATCTGGCAGTCTTCCAGCACATGTCTTGCTGTCTCCTGCTCTCCGTTTCCGCACGCACATTCTCCCGTTCCAGGCCTTAGGTTAAACCTACTAAAGTAGCCCTTGAAGGGCCCGTGGCCAGTCAGCAAGCTCACCGCCCTGTGACTCCAGCTCTTGAGGCCCACATCCACGCTCTCTATGTATCGATAAGTAGTCATACCCTTTTTCTCATCGTCCCAGTGCTTCTGCCACTCTACTTTAGTGTCCTCCTTGGCACTTCTTTTGAGCATTCTACTCGTTACCGGAGCCTCTACCCTCTCGTGACCTAGAGGGCTACTTCTGTCGGCTTTTGCTTTCGCATCGGCCTTTGCGATGCCTTCTAACTGGTCGCTACCCCACCACAGATTTATTTTTGTTCCCGCGCGTTCCACCTCTTGCATCTTCCTGTTGATTCTGTCGGCCGTTCCCCGTTTCCTCCTGGTGAGCATGTCCAGGACAACTCTGCTATCGGAAACGATGTTGACAGTTCCACCCAGTAGAGTGGCGGCCTTTTCCACTGCCGTACCCACCGCGAACAATTCCGCCATATACACCGGGTACCCGTCCTGGAGCTTTAGCCCTTTGCTTTCGTGGGCAATAATTTTTTTATTTTTTTGGCTAAGCCAGAAGTTACTTTCCTTATGAAAGTGTCTTGTTACTAGAAGCCTATGTTCAGGAACAATAGCTTGCCAAAATGACATTCTAATATTATTTACATAAAAGCATTTAATTACAACATAAATGACATTCTAATGAATAATCTATGTCAAAGTTCAATTAAGGAAAAGTCGTTGGCTCTACATGTCAGCATTTGTTTGTAATTCAGTGCATTAAGAAAAAGTCTCAACGCAGCAAGTGCGTTATGGTAGCAAATTTTTGTAAAAATGTTTTTAATGTCAAATATGTCATGTTTCTAAAAGGATACTTGTTTACCAGTATAACCTATGCAGTACTAAGAATGTACCATATTTTATTAAAATAGCTTTGTTGTTTCAAGAATTACAAACATTTTTCGAAAATAAACTTTAAAAGTTCCAGAAAAAACTGGTGCGATTTTCCTGGGCAACGAACCTCTTCAAGCTATTTACGCACCTGCCAAGATTTAATTATTGACAAACAGGTTATATTGGTAGAAACGCCGTATCACATGTGCAATGTCGTGAAAAGGTGCAAAATAATTTAAATAACAAAAACGATGAACGATATAATTTTTTTGTCCTTACAAACATACATTATAATTCAATGGAAATGCAAAAATGCAATAACCTCAGGGGGGTTCTATTAAAAAAAGAAAGTGTGTATCACCAACGTCTTATGGGGCACCTGTGATTATCAAAATAATTTTACAAAATGCAACTCAAAACACCCAATAATTATCGTATACAATTTTTTCTCGTATCTTGTATATAAACGAAAACATTGAGTTTTACCGTAGAAATGCGTCACCTTGTATATGTGTAAACAGACAAAAACTCAAACTTACCCCGTATATGGGTTTTAGGAGTTCTAGTTCACGCTCATTTGAAGAAATCTATTCAAAATTCGTAAGTCTCTATCTTCTTAATAACGATTTTTTTCTACGAAAATTTGCTAAAATATAGACTATTAAATCACAAACTCTATAAGTACACTTGGAGAACCCAAATCACCACAACACATTTTAAAAGGCCTGAAGATCGTTTCACTAACCAAGTTAGCGTCATCAGAGGATGACAAATTCGAACTACTTTAAAAACTAACATCACCTTATATACCGGATCTTAAGTAATGAGACGGCACCGAGAGGGGAACTACTCGTAGGCAAATTCTGCAGTGTATTGTATTTTTATCGCCAGACGAGGTCTTTGAACTGTCTTTATTAACTTATCTAAAATGTGTCCATCTTTAATAATTTTGGGAAGGTTCAACGACAACTAAATTAACATAGTTTCGGTTGCCTGAAATATCTGTATTCTTATGTTATCTCTATGACGTGTTGATATGTGGGAATTTATTTTACAAAGCAATCGATCAGGTGACTCCTAATCGGCGGTGGTGAAACGTTCATAGATGTTTTGTTGTAACTATATTTCATAATATATACTCTCGAACGCGTTTAGCTGTCCTGGTTGTCTAACATTTTTTATTAATTTTATATTATCTTTATTAACGTGATGATTATTATCCTAAATATGTCAGGCAACGGAAAATCTCTCTATAGTACCGTCGTAATTGGGCTAAGTGTTCTTTGAATCTAATTCCAATCGATCTTTTTGTTTGTCCGACGTACTTAAGATTACAATCTTTACAACTTATTTCATAAATTCCCCACATTTAGGACGTGATATTCTTGTCTTTTGGGTTACCAAGCAAGTTTTTTAAGGTATTTTTTGTCGAAAATGTTAGCTGCAAGTTGACCTTTAAAAAAATGCTATCTAGACCACACGTGATTCGAGGTTCAAATGGTAAGCAAACAAAGTTTTTTTCGGATTTCTTTCTTCTAAGCGTCGTTGATTCCGTCAACATTTACTTTGTTTTCTGTTTGTTGATTAATTTTTCCACTAGGCAAGCAGTGTATCCGTTATATTCGGCCACGGTCTTAATATAATTTAATTCTTTGGTATATCTACTTTTGTTTAAAGGAAAATCAAGTAACTGATTTACTAAAAAATTCAGACTGGCCATTTTTTGTGCGTCGGTATGATGTGAGTCGTTCGCAATGTAGCTTAGAGTGGTGGTTCCCTTTTTATAGACATCTAATTCTAAAGTGTCTTTATTCTTGATAACTAGTACATCTAGAAAGCGTAATTTAATATTAATTTCTAATTCGTTGGTAAATTTCATAGAATCAAATTTATTGTTTAATTTGGTAATAAAATATTCTATTCTGCAATCGTTTGTTTTAAACACTGCGAAAATATCATCCACGTAACGAAACCACACTCTAGAAAAATAAACACTTTCATCTTCAAGATCTGTTTCAAATCCGGTCATGAAAAGGTCTGTATCGTGTGGGTATATATATATATATATATATATATATATATATATATATATATATATATATATATATATATATATATATATATATATGTATCCACACGATAACTCAAAAACCTATTAACCGCTTTTGATTAAACTCTGCAGGAATATTTCTATTATTAATGGCTTGGATGGTTTCGTTAGCCAGCCCTATCAGAATAGTTTTTGTAAAAAAAAAAAGTTGTATCTCAAAAAATAAATAAGTTGATTTGATGAAATTTGGTTTCTAGGTTGCCCTCGTAAATACCTTACTACGTACCTAAACTCAACTTTCTAGGTTTATAGGAAATTGAGTTATGCAAATTTGAAACATTTAATGAAAATTCGCTACCACAACGCACGTGCTGCACCTAGAAATTTTGATCCGTTGAATAGGAGTCTTTTTCTATTTTGCACTGAACAACCCTTAAATAAGACCCCGTTCTAATTAAGTTATCAAAGCAAAAATCATCAAAGTGGCATTATTGGGCTACCGTCATCAGAAAATTTGAAATTCATTGGCTTGTTGTCGATAAATTAGTGGAAAGCGTGCTGTGCAATTTTTCCATTGTAAATTTGTTATTCCCGTCCCCAATCTGAATCGAAACAAAAATGATTTCGGTGCAGTAATTTCACTGTTATTACTCATCGGCTCATCTGCGGGACGCAATCATTGCACAAACCTATTTGTATGCTAGCTTGTTTCATCGAGCTCCAATAACCCTCGGTTTATTATTCCACGAGGTCGTCAGGTTAGTTAGTAGTTGTCATGCTTAGCTTATACAGGGGTGTTTTACCTTATACCCAACATAATCCTATGGATGATTAAGTGCATCGAGTTGATTCTGGAAGTACACATACAAATTTCCTTTGGCCTCTCGTGCACAATATACAGGGTGATTTGTATTTTTCAGTAAACTGAAGCCGAAAATGACTAATGGTCCTAAAGGGTGTGCTGGGTTATATAATACGTAATTGCCTTTTTCTATTGTGTCGTTCATCAACTTACTTATTTAATCTTTCATTGGCTGAGGTTAAGTTTTCAACTCAATGGAAGCATGGTAATGTATGACCTATCTTTAAAACGTCTGGACGCAGCAAATGCGTTATGGTAGCGAATTTTCGTTAAAATGTTTTTTATGTCAATTATGTATTGTTTATAAAGGGACATTTGGTTGGCAGTAAAACCTATATAGTATTACATACAGACTAGGAGACTACTTCTCTGGCTTCACTGTTGGTTTTCGTTTTTGTAGGTGAAGGACGAAAAACAACAGTGAAGCCAGATAAGTAGTCTCGAAGTCTGTATGTAGTATGGACAAGTTTCACCAAGTAAGGGCAACAACAATCAATGAACTATATAGTATTAACAATATACCACATTACATTAAAATAGCTTTGTTGTTTCAAAAAGTACAAACATTTTCCGAAAATAAACTTTAAAAGTTCGAGATAAAACTGGTCCAATTTTCCTGGCCAACGAACCTCTGCAAGCTATTTACACACCTGCCAAGATATAATTATTGACAAACAGCTTTATGACCCAAGTAGAAAAAAAAATGATGAAATTTTGCAAAAATTTCTTTTCCAAAAATTCATCATTTTTTGGCCGTAATTTCCTTTAGTAATGTTTTTTTTTTGTTCCCTCAGGGCTCGTCCGCGGCCTTGCCGCCCCGATAGCACCGCAACCCTTGGTTGATTGTGCATACCCCTAGTCTTACTCCACCCATTCCAAAATCACTGTGCCTTGAACTAGTCTGCACAGCGATTGGTAGGGTGAAGTTTTATATTGCTCTGTCTCCGGTCTAGAGTGACCGTAGATCAGTTGTCTTTTCCGGTCCAGAGCTATACACTCGCACAAGATGTGCTGGGCTGATTCCTCCCCCTCGCCGCAGAGTCTGCATGCGAGGTCCCCTTCGAACCGCCCCATTTTATGTAGGTGTTTCTTGACGGCCATGTGTCCCGTCAAGAGACCTGTTGTGTTTCTGAGCTGTCCTCTGCTAAGGTTTAGCAGCTCCACAGCTCTCTTTGAACTGGGTCCGTCAATTATTGACTTCCCATGTCTGAGCCCTGGACAGTCCGCCCAGTACACCTTGTGTTGGTTTCTGACCCAGGACTTAATGGCTCCCCTGGCAGTGCTCTTTGACACTCCCAGAGCCGGTTCTGGTCCCATAAATGGTTCTGCTGACCCCCTCTTTGCGAGACTGTCAGCTTCTTCATTGCCTTTGACCCCCGAGTGACCCGGCACCCAGATGAGGGTCACCTCATTCTGCCCAGCCAGGTCGCTCGTCTCGTCTCGGCACTCACTCACCAGCCAGGAATTTACCCGTGGGCTACTTAGTGCCTTAAGGGCTGCCTGGCTGTCTGTGGCTATGAGGATCCGCTTGTTGGTGTAGCCCCTCCTCTTGTTCTCCCGCACACAGTGCAGGATGGCGTACATCTCGGCCTGAAACACCGTTGCATGGGCTCCGAGGGAAATACTGTGACTTACCCTCGGTCCTTCCGAGTAAACACCTGCCCCCGTCCCACGCTCCCCGCCAGATCCGTCCGTGAACCAGACGAGCGCGTCCCGTGGTATGCCCGGTGTCTCCTCCCGCCATGCCCCGCGATCAGGGATTTCCACTGTGAAGTTGTTTTCCCTGCACATTCGCGGGCTCGCGAAGTCTGACCTCATTTCAAGCATGGGTTCCTTCACGATCTCCTGAATTTTGCAGTGGCCCCTGAAGCCTGGGTTGATCTTCAGTCTACCATTGCAGGCTAGTCTGTATAGTCCTAGCCTGGCCTCTCCCATAATAACGAAGTGTAGGGGGGGTAGATCCAGCAACACCTCCATGGCGGCTGTTGGGGTTGAAGACATGGCCCCTGTGATGCCTAGGCAAGCCATCCTTTGGATCTTGCCTAGTTTTTGTTTGGCACTGGATTGTGTCACCTTAGGCCACCAGACCAGTGCCGCATATGTTAACGATGGTCTGACCACCCTTGTGTACAGCCAGTGGGCCATACTAGGTCTTAGTCCCCACGTTTTTCCATATAGCCGCCTAGTGACGGCTAAGGTCATGACTGCCTTACGCAGTATTTTTCCAATGTGACCATTCCAGGTTAGCTTAGAGTCCAATACGACCCCAAGATATTTTACCTCCCTGGCCATTGGAACGCTCCTACCGTATAGAGTGAGAGTTCTGTGGCTTTCACACTTCCTCCTCCTCGTAAACGGCACGACGGTTGCTTTCTCGGGGCTCACCCCGAGCCCTTGATCAACCGTCCACCCTTCCACCACTTTCAGTGCAGTCTGCATACGCTCCCACACTGCCTGTGTGACCTTTCCTCGGACTATGATGACAATGTCGTCCGCATAGCCCTGTACCTCATACCCCCCTCCCGAGAGCCTCCCCAGCAGGCCGTCCACGACTAGACACCAGAGCAAGGGAGACAGAACGCTCCCCTGCGGACACCCCGCCGCGACCCCCGCCAGCAGAGTCCCTCCCGCGAGTGTGGTGAACACCGCCCTGTCCCTGAGCATGGAACCGATCCACCTGCAGCAGGTCTCCTCTATTCCACGCTCCCGGGCAGCTGCCAGAACCGATCCGAACGAGGTGTTGCTAAAGGCCCCCTCTATGTCTAGGAAGGCCCCCAGCGCCACCTCCTTGTTCTCCAGCGTATTCTCCAGTTTCAGCACCAGTTGGTGCAGTGCTGTTTCTGTTGAGAATCCTGCTCTGTATGCATATTGTCCGCAGTGTAGAGGATATGCTTCCAGTACACCGCCCCTAATGTGCCGGTCGAGCAGTTTTTCCACTGTTTTCAGCAAGAAGGACATGAGACTTATTGGCCTCAGGGACTTTGCCTGGTCTGTTGGACGCCCAGGTTTAGGAATAAATACAACCCTGGCCAGTCTCCATGCCCTCGGAATGTACCCCAGAGCCAGGCTGGCCCTCATAATGAGGGTAAGCACCGGCGCCAGTATATCTATCCCCTGTTGGAGCATGATGGGCATTATTCCATCAAATCCCGGCGATTTGTATGGCTTAAAGCTGTTAATGGCCCATCTGATTTTGCTCCAGGTAACCACCTCTTTAGCGACTGTCCAGTCTACTCTAGATGCCCGCCTATAAGGCGCCTCTATTTCTGAGTGTTCCCAGTCCGGAGGTGATTGGTTTATTATGTTACAGCCGGGGAAGTGCGTCTGGAGTAAAATTTCCATAGTTTCCTCCCCCGAGCTTGTAAAGCCTCCCGTGGGTGTTCTAAGGGAGCCTATGTTAGTCTGAGGGCCCTTAGACAGGATCTTGTGTAGTCGAGCACTCTCGGACGTGTTTTCCACTTCTTCGCAGTGCCTCCTCCACGACTCCTTCTTGGCGTCCCTCAGTCTTTTGTTATAGGTCGATAGGGCCTGTCTATATTCATCCCATGCTCCCGACCTTTTGGCCGCGTTAAACAGCTTACGAACCTGCGTCCTCCTTTGCCTGAGGTCCTCGTTCCACCATGGGACGTTCCTGGTGGACACCCTCATTTTCAGGGGGCAGTTGGCGTTATAGGCCGAGGTAATTGCGTCTCGCAATTGGACTGCTGCAATCTCGAGGTCTATTGAATCCCTTATGGCCCTCTCAACCCCCCGCAGTTCCACAGCTAGGTCTGCCCTGTAGGCTTCCCAGTCCGCCTTGCGGGGGTCCCGGTACCATACCGTTTCTCTTTCGACTTTGGCGATTTCAAACCGGATGTATCTGTGGTCTGAGCTACTCACTTCCCCAGACACAGCCCAGCTTTTAACAAAGTCACCCAGAAACTGGGTGGAAACTGTTAGGTCTAAAACTTCCTCACGCCGTGTTGTGACGAATGTCGGTTTATTACCTCTATTCAATATGTCTAAATTAAATTTCATAAAGAATTGTAAAAGTGCCTCACCCCTAGAGTTTGTGTCCGAGCTACCCCACAACTCATGGTGCGCATTCGCATCCATGCCGATGATGGTCTGCCATCCACCTGCTCTGCTACCCACCATCAGCTGCTCCAATTCGTTGGGTGGAGGAGGGTCCGTGCTGTCCCCTGGCAGATAGGCTGACGCGACAGTAATGTCCCTCAGCCCATCCGCTCCTCCACATCGGATTTTGATCGTTGCCAGGTCCCTGGAACAGAAATTCATTAGAGGGAGAAACTCTATCCCTTCCCTGACAAAAATGCAGGCCCTCGGATTCTCGCTGGACCTGCTGTAGATGAGCTTTCCATTAGCTCCGCCGAGTCCCTTGATCTCTCCTTTGTAGGAGTACGGTTCCTGGATGAGGGCCACATCCGTGTTCCTCAGAGCCATTAGTAGTCCGGTCGTGGCTGCCCTACTGTGTTGGAGGTTGACCTGAAGGAACCTAAGTCCCATTAACCCTTAATTGCTTCCCCAGTGGGCGGAAGCTAACCCTTCCCATGCCCCAGAATGCCTTGAAGGAGGTTCCTTCAAGGGCTCTGTAAGATGTCGGGTCGATCGAGAAGGCGAGCGTCTGTCCTTTCTCCTCTGCCTTCCTGCTTAGAACCGACCAGTGTTGCGTCCCCAGTTCAGGGTTCTGGATCTTAAGTCTGCTGATCACCGTCTCCTGCGGGACGGTGTCAGGGATCCGTACGAGGACCTTGCGTCTCTTTGGGAGTTCCTTGGGCTCGACGGCTGTCAAGTCCGCCCCCTCCCAAATCTGACCGAGGCCCCCGATCGTTTTCCGCAGCCAGTCCCGCGACTGCGGGCCGGCACAGGTTATCCAGAGGATGCCCCCCGTCAGGCGCGTCCGGTGGAACTGAGGCGGGCTCTCCCCTTCCTGAAGAGAGTCCACTGCAGCTACCACCGCAGCCTGGATCAGGTCCGCCTTCCCCTGGTCTAGCGTGACCTCAGGATGGCGTCTGTCAATCACCGCCATCCCGAGGCCCTCCGCAGCCTCCCTGTAAGAGCCAGTCTGCGCCGGTGTTCCGGCCTTAGTTCCTTTGGGAGGTCTGTCTGTAGTAGGCGTGCTAGAGCCAGAGCGCGGCGTCTTCCGACTCGCACTCTCCTCTTGCGCCTTTACAGGCACCCTGGCCCTTTTGGAACGTCTGTCTGTAGTGGGCGTGCTAGAGTTCGAGCGCGTCCTCTTCTGACCCGCACTCCCCTCTTGCGCCTTTACAGGTTTCTCGACCGTCCAGGTCCCGTCCGCCATTTTTTGCGCCCTCCGGAGCTTCTTTCTTTGCGCCCCGGAAAGACGCTTGGACTGCCGGGGCAGTCCCTCTACTCTAACAGTAGAGTCCTCACTGGTGGAGGGGCCCCCGGAGTCCGCGGAGCTCGCCGCCCTCCGGTGGGACCCAGCCTCCAGCTTGGGTGTCGGGGACAGGTCTCTGGCCGAAGCTACCCCCTGATCCCCCGTATCTACGCCGGTCGTGGGACCTCCAGAGTCCGCTGCCGCACCCTGGCTCGTCTCCGTTTCCGGGATAGACTCAAGGCTCAAGTCTGTAGCCGGAGCCACTCCTCGAGCCTCATTGGTTTTGGTTTTATATGTATTTATAATCTTCATGTTGTTCCCACGAGAATGGGGGAAATACTGTCCACACCATCAGAACCCCCTGTGTGGTGCAAGGCGGGTTACTCTGGAGGGTTGCCTGGTACTCCAGAGGTTCCGTTCACGACACCATCGCCCTGGTGCCATCCATCCATAGGCACGGGTCACGTGACACCGTAGATTGGGGGAGTTTAGTTCGACCTCCTTGTCTAGATCCGTCATGTTTAGTTATTAGCAGGGTCACCTCGTGCAGGATGCGGATTTTTACCGCGCATGACGGTCTTGGGGAAAGCTTCATCGGGAGTTTATGTTGTTATTTCCACTTCCTCAGCTTGCCCCCTAGAGTCCTTTGGCCCGCGACTCCTTAACCCCTTTAGTAATGTTACAATATAATATATTTTTTACAAAAATTTGACAACTTCTATTTGAAATAACTTACTAAACATTTATTATTCATTACCAACATTTCACAAAAATTTTACAAAAAATGATTTCTACGGAAACACTAAAAACATTTCTGGGAAAACTTTTAAAATTCAGCCACTATTTGAGAGTGCCTGTATACGGCAGCTCGATTTTTTCGACGAGTAATACAAACAAAGAGCTCTCTACATGCGTAATTTCCATGGGGCTCAGCTCTCTATTGGTACAAATGCCTTTTTACAATTTGTGATATCTGTTGGTGCAATGTGCCACAAACATGAAAAGTTGCAAAACAATTGAAATAACTCAAAAACGATAAACAATATCAATTTTTTTCCTTACAAAGATGCATTATAATTTAATACAAAATACAAAAACATAAGCGGTGTTCTATTAAAAAAAGAAAGTGTGTATCACCAACGACTTACGGCCACCCTGTGATTATCAAAATAATTTTATAAGATGCAGCTCAAAACACCCTGTGATTAACGTATACAATGTTTGCTCGTATCTAGTATATAAACAAAAATATTGACTTTTACCGTACAAATGCGTCACCCTATATATGTGTAAACAGACAAAAACTGAAACTTACTCCGTATATGGGTTTAAAGGGTTCTAGTTCACGCTCATTTGAAGAAATCTATTCAAAATTCATAACTCCCCTGTGGGTCCGGGGACTAACTAAAAGAATAGGCCCAAGGTAACTCCTGCCTGTCGTACGAGGCGACTAATCGGAGTCAAGCAGGTGGTAGTGGATTTTTCCTTTACATCATGTTTTTCGCGCTGTACGTGATAGTTAAGGATTTTTTCACGCCAGAGGAGGTACCACCCCTTACATCAAGGGGCGGTGAAGTCCCAACAGACGTTTCCGGTTCTGATGTATGAGTTGATTTCCCTTATAAACAAAAATTATGATGGCTCCTCCACGTACAAAATATTCTGGAGATAAAATATCCCACCATTCGGACCTCTAGAAGAGGGGTGTACAGGGGGCGCCGGCATCAAGATTTAACATATCCTTCTCGAATATATGTGGCCTAAATTATAACCTGAACACCGTCCACCATTTCCTCCAGGCTAATAGGCGCTAACTCCTCTTCCTCACCGAAACCTAAATCAGTGCCAAAACAGCCACTAGTCACCTTAATTTCCCGGGGTATGAGCACCTTACTTCCTTTAGATTGCATGGAGGCGTGTGCGCATACGTCCGTAGCAATCTACCATGCACCAGACCTCCCAATTTAGAAGCTGGAAGAAAATACATACTTTGGTGACACTCTCTCTCAGGGCTGCAACTAAATTCATCTGTTGCATTTACCGGTCACCTTCTGACAGCAACTTAGTCCAGCTCTTCTACTACCTTACTCAAAAAATCGACCATCTGATTTCTGAATATTCTTTCTCCGAGGTCACTATTCTTGGTGACTTCAATGTCCATAATAAGGAATGGCTAGCATCTTCGAAAACCGATCCACAAGGGAGATAAACGCAGACCTTTGCAGTCAGCAATTCTTTAGCCAATATGGTTCAGAAACCTACTTACTTTCCTCACATCCCAACACACAGATCAAATACCTTGGATCTCCTCCTTACTACAAAACCTGAATGCTATAAGATATCAGTCACCGCCCCCTTGGTCGCTCAGACCACGGCATGGTCACTGCTTCCTGCACACCAGGTTACACACAACTCCGTGACCTGGGACAAAATGCGGGATTACTTTTCCTCATTTCCATGGGCGTCTGTCTGCTTCTCTCATCCTGACCCCTCTGATATCTCACAAAACGTCACCCAAACTACCCAAGCTGGCATGGAATTATTTATTCCACGTACACAGAAAACCTCTCCAGCCACTCAAAAGCCCTGGTTCTCCAAATCCTGTGACAAGGCCAGACTTGAACAGATCAAAGCTCACAAATCCCACTCAAGAAAACTGTCAAGCATTTAACGACGCAAGAAACCGCTATGTCTGCATTATTTTTGACGCAAGAAACTTTTTTAATAACCACATCAAAAACAAAGTCCCCTCAAGCTCCAACGGCAGCAAACCCTTCTGGACTCTTTCTAAACCTATTGGGAATAATTTCTGCAAGAGCACGTTCCCACCTCTTGTCTCAGGGGCTGAACCTTTTACCTCGTTGTCGCCGGCAATTCTACTCTCAACCCACCTCCAAATGTTCAACCACCAACAGTCCCCAATGTCGCGCATAGATAGACGGATATCATTTTCAAAACTAGAAAGGTACGAAAGATGCTCTCTTCTCTTAATACCAGGAAAGCCTCTGGCCTTGACGAGATCCCAGCAATTACTATCAAAAAAATGCGCACCAGAACTTGCTCTTGTCCTGACTCGTCTGTTTCAGACATCTTATAATAAATCTCAATTGGCACCAACATGTCACATGAATTGCAGAAGCGGCTGCTAAGAAATTAGGTTTCCTCTTCTCGGCTCGCAAATACTTTTCACCAGCTAATTTCTATACCTTATATACTTCACAAATAAGGCAAAACCGCGAATACTGCTCCCACATCTGGATTGCCGCTGTCGCTTTTACACTCGCTATCCTGGACTCCATTCAGAAGAGAGATACGTCTCATCGGTGACCCTACCCTCACCCAAAGGCTGCCACCCCTTGCCCACCGTCGTGCCGTTGGTGACCTCTCTCTCTTCTATAGATATCTGCACGGGCACTGCTCAGATGAGCTTTCTTCCATAGTCCTCCACCTGCTGCCACCAACAGATCTACCAGGGGAACAGAGCGAATGCACCTTTTTACTGTCCAGTTCACCAGACATAGAACATCTTGTTATGCCTGTTCTTTTGTCCCGAGGACTTCCAAGTTGTGGAATTCCTTGCCGGCACATGTTTTTCCTTTCCACCCGAACCTGTAAACCTTCAAGTCCAGAATTAACAAGTTGCCTCTTTCCTCCTTGTCGGCACTCACGGTACGATAGTATTTAGGCTGTAAGCCCTCCTGGTGTGTTGTTGAGTTATAAAAAAAAAATGCTAAAATATAGAGTATTAAACCGTAAACTCTATACCTGAAACTACTGCCAAAGCATCAGAAAGAGGTTCTAGTTGAAATGAATTCTAGTAAAATAAAAGACAATGATGGTTGAAGCTAAAACTTAAGGTTTTGTAAAACACACTTATTACGATATTTCTTCTATACAATCCGTATTTGTTTCAGATTATTTCTGAAATTTGCAATTGACGTTTCGTTCGCGATTTTGGCGTTTTAAAAAGATAAATTATAAATTTTTTAAAATATTTTTTCCGCTAGTTCTTGACCGTTTTGCGTCAAGAAATCTTAACCGTTCCATGTAACATTCAATTGGTTTTGTTAATCACAAAAAATATTTTGTTCTTGTGCTTTCTATGATCACCAGTGGCACTCAACATTTTTTTCTCTAAATGCCTCTAACCATTTTTGGTTTTAATACAGAGATCTGATATTTCAAATGGTGAAAACCCAATTTCCCATTAAATTAGAATCTTCAGTTTCGATACATAGTAACACCTATATAAAAGAGCGTGGATACTAAATTTAAGAAATAACACAATGAGCTTCACAGATAATTACAAATTTGTTTCAATAAACCTTTTTTGTTATTTTGTTTGCAGAAACTGGTTCGATTGAGTTAATTAAAACCGATCATTCAAGCGATTATAATGGAAAAGTACTTAACTGCCACCTATAATTTCATAGATGCATTCCGTTTTAAAAATTAAGGTAAAATTTTCAGTAAATGTGCAGGTTAGCACTTGGAGGTGTTTAGAAAAATCTTTTCAGAAATATGCCCTTCTGGATGCCCAAACCACAAGAAGAATTTCTTTTGAACACAGTCCACAAGAAAGTTACGGGACGAAGAGTGAATAGGGGTGCTGGGCGGAGAAGAATATAAAAAGGTATTGTGAGCGGAAAGTGCGAAAGAAACGGCTTAGTTGGACCTCTTTAAGCTGCCTTTATCGCATTTTGCAGCTATACCTCCTTAAAATCCTGTTTACCGAGCGCAGAACCTCTATATTCACCGCAGGTCCCGTAACTTTCTTAGGGGTTGCTCAAAAATAATTTTCTTGTTTACATTTTTTCTATTTATGCATTGAGGGTGATCGTAGGCATGCGTAAGGGGAAGGAAAACCCCCGCGACGAAGCAGCGAACCAAGGTTTTTAGTGAATTTTCTTAAAAAAAATTCACTAATGAGGAGATCTCGACTTTTGAATTTTGAAAAAATTTCTTCAAATGAGCGCTATTTAGGACCCCTGGAACCCAAATCCGAGGTCCGTTTCAGACTTTATATGTTTATATATATATATATATATATATATATATATATATATATATATATATATATATATATATATATATATATATATATATATATATATATATATATATATATATATATATATATATGTTTATATATTTATGTGTCACACCTATAACTAAAAAAATAATGGACCGATTTTGATAAAATTAGGTGAGTACCTTCCTTTCGCGAGTGGCTTGGATAAGTTCGTTAGCCAGGAAAATCCGCCGTGGTTTTCCCGGAAAATTTTGTGTTTTCCTTCGAAAAAAATCGAATTTTTTTTATATCTCCAGAATTAACAAAGTAAGGGCAACAAAATTTGGTACACGGTTTTATATCATTATAGGTAAGCTACCTACCAAAATTTAGCGCTGTAGGTTAAAGGACAAAAAAGTTACAGGCATTTAAATAAAAATAAATTTGGGTTTTCCTCAAAACGTCAAAGTCACGATTTTAAACGTCAAAATTGTTAATATTTAGGCAATGAACCTGAAATTAATATGATCTATGGAAGGAAAATGTCTCAAGAATAATGTTTTACAAAGCCTGAACTCTTAGTTTCAATCGTCATTGTCCTTCATTTTACTAAAATATTCCCAGAAAATTCATTTCAAATAGACCCCTTCTCTGATGCTTTAGCAGTAGTGTTGGCTATAGATTTTATCGTTTAATGGTATATCATTTTTGTCAAATTTTCGTAAAAAATCATTAAAGCGCAATATATCCGTTATTATGCAAGTTACGAAAAAAAGTTGTATACATTAATTGTAGGGTGTCTTAAGCTACATCTTAAAAAATATTTCCACAATTACAGGGTGGCCCATAAGTCGTTGGTGATTCAAATTTTCTTTTTTTTAGTGAATTTTTTTAATCGAACACGCCCTATGTTGTTGCATTTTTGCATTTTCCATCGAAATATAATACATCTTTGTAAGAAAAGAAATTCGGGACGCAGCAAGTGCGTTATGGTAGCGAATTTTCATTAAATGCTTCAAATTTTGAATCAATTTGCTATTAACCTATAAGGTTGACCAGAAAACCAGTTGTTTCGGGAACAATTTAAGTTTACTTTCGGAAATGTTTGTACATTATCAAACAATAAAGTTATTTTGATAAAACATGGCACATTGTTTCTAATATATAGATTATACAGGTAACCAAATTTGGTGTCTGCTTTCTTAAAAAAAAACATATTTGCTATTAAAAACATTTTTATGAAAATTCACTACCATAACGCACTTGCTGCGTCCAGAGTTTTTAATTTATGTTTAGATTGTTATCTCATTTAATTTTTTAAAAATATTTTTCCAAAAATGAATTTGAGGTGGACTTGTTTGTCAGTCTTACATACTAAGCTGCAATATTTTATAATTTTCAAAAAGTATGGATACAGCAACCGTAAGTAAGTGTTGGAAAGGGTCTGGGTGCAGCAAATATGTTGTGGTAGAAAATTTTCGTAAAAATATTTTAAATCCGATAGCTCAATAAATTTGCCATTAAGCTAAAATCTGCAATCTTGAACCAAAGTAGCACCTATGTAAACCCACCGTGGGTACTAAATTAAAGAAAAATAAGATAATGAGCTTCGCGGATAACTACAAATTTGTTTTAAAAAACCTTTTTGTTGTTTATTGTTTGCAAAAACTAGATGGGTTGACTAAAACAAAACCATCCAAACAATTGATAAGGAAAAATACCTGCCATATTTATAATTTGACAGGTACATATCCTTTGTAAATAATTATTTTTTTTCTCAAAAACTTTGTAACTTTAATGAAATTTGTAACACAATTTTTTAAAGACACTTGCAGTACTTGCATGTTATATCTAAGACCAAATTTTGACTTTTTAGCTCCATATAAAATATAATTTTTTTAAATAATCGCTAACTGGGACTCTAAAACCAATCTCCAAGGTCCATTTAAATTTAAAGAATTAGTTTTCATAATATATCTTACTAATAGTGTACAATTCTTATGAAGATTCACTACTATAACGCACTTGCTGCGTCCCGAATTTTTTTAATGTTATTTAATCTAACTCGTGCTGCAGTTTTATTTACTAATCATTTTTCACCGATTTATAATCTTAATGGGTAAAGGATTTCCAGCTTGATGAAATCGGCAACGCTATGTTTTTTTTTGTAGCCTTTGGTACAATGCTTTTTTAGATCATTGTTGGTCTTTTATACATCTATTGTTACACCAATCAGCAATTAAGTTTGTTCTAGATGACGTTTCATATAGCTCATATTCCTTTGCGAGCTCCCTACCCCATTCAACAGCTACAATAACCCGAACCTGAATTTTTGTAAACCGCTATGCAACTCCCTACATGGCAAGTGTTGCCTGTTGAGTGATTCTCACTACGTTACTAGACGCACCATCGCCTACAATGGTTACAAATGGTGAACATAGATAATCGTGGCGTTAATTTGGATGTCGCTCGTGTCGCCGAGGCTTAAACACATCCCCTGATGTAATCTGAACATGTGATGTGGTCAGTGTCCACCAGCCGAACTCTGATTGTAATCAAAGCTGTGGTGACTAACCGCAGCCTCTTGTCCCGGGAATAGTTATATCAATATAATAAAGAGGAACCGTTGAATTAGAATCGCTAGATAACATCAGCTGAGTTCTGCACAAAATAGTGGTTTGGATAGATTACGAAAAGATAAAATTCAATGTAAGAGTGGCTGGGTTAATGAAAATTTAATTGTAAGTAACATACAATATCCTAAGGGTGGTCAAACCAGCACAGCGAGAGGAAATTAATATCACCATCACGATGTCGCCCTGACGTCGCAACCATGACTCTCTGCCTCCAACAGCGCCCTTCATCTCAATATAACTACCACACCTCACCAGTTGTGACAGATCTTTCAGACGTTTTCCCCTTTGTTCACCTCGCCCCTTTTTGTCAGAGGTATCCGTCCTGCAAATAATGTTCTTAGAATATTATCATGTCATAGAATATGACCAATAAATTTTGCCTTTCTCTTTTCCATTTCTTTTAGCCGGCATCTCCGTATTCTCTCGGTTTTATCACCCTGTATATCAGTGTAACGTGTCCTTGTTGTCATTTTTCTTGATTTTTCTAATGTCCTAGTCAATAATAGTTCATATTTCCGCCCCATACATTAACACACCCCATACGTATGACATATATATATATATATATATATATATATATATATATATATATATATATATATATATATATATTTATGAAGCGCAAATCCAACTAGCACCAAAGCGAAGCGAACTGAGATCGGAACTTGAAATGGGTAGTTATTTCGTAATTGCCACTAATTCTACGACTCTGTGGTGTAAGTAACTTTATAATGCACATTAGCAGTGACAATTACGTAATATATAACACCTAGAAATACTATAGAGTAACGCAACTTCTTAGTTGATTTCAAAGTATTAGGAACGTCATCGTTACTCATAGAGCGTCTTAAAAGTTCCGGGAACTTAAATGTAGCAAACGACACTAGCCGAAAATAGCTTATGTTACTGAAATTCTACATCAAAGTTGCAGCCACTTTTAAGTATCACTAAAAGTTGCCGACACGTTGCCGACCTCTTTATATTACACTTAATACACTATGTGAAAACTGAAACCTGTGATGAGCACTGATAAGTACACTTTGAGAACACCCATATCACCACAACACATATTTCAGAGAACTTACGATCGTTTCGTTGACAAAGCCAACATCTTCAGAGGAAGAAAAATTCTAACATAACCTTGACGCGTTATAAATATACGAGATCTAGTTTTTTATGTTAGAATTTTTCTTCCTCTGAAGATGTTGACTTTGTCAACGAAACGATCGTAAGGTCTCTGAAATATGTGTTGTGGTGATTTGGGTGTTCTCAAAGTGTACTTATTACACTTAATAGTTCTGAAACTTTATGGTGATATATTCCGGTGGCTGTCACGTTTCCGGTACCTGAGGAAGTTAATTTTACTATTTGTGGCTACTATAAAATAGTAGTAACCTTTAAAATTTACTATGAAGTATTTTTCACCCTAAGCCCCACTGATTCATAAAGGCTGATTGTTCCACCACAACAACATTGTGCAAGCCTATCAGAATGTTCAATTTCACTAATAATGAGATACGACAATAAAATCAAGTCACTTGACCAACAAACAAAAGCTTACACATATTCTACAACATAGGAAGGTGAGGAGTGAAACAGGCAAAAACAGTATAATGCTGTTAGGAACACGCCATTGTGTCAACAAACGTCAGAGAAACATTAACTACAAACGAGGCCAAGTGGTCTAGCCACAACACAAAATCATTTTCTTCCCACAAGTGAGGAACCACTGTGAAACATATGCCGTATTTTTTTGTTGCAACTAAAACTTTGCTTCATTAGGTGCCTATATTTTTCTTCCTTTCAACATAGGGACCTAAATTATGGTGCAGAATTTGGTTTTTACAATATAAACCAGCCTGCCAAATGTGGTTGCTGTAACTTTGTTATTTCTGGAGATATGAATTTTTTCCAGAGAAAACCTAAAATTTCCCGGAAAAACATATATATATATATATATATATATATATATATATATATATATATATATATATATATATATATATATATATATATATATATACATACATACATACATACATACATACATACATATATATATATATATATATATATATATATATATATATATATATATATATATATATATATATATATATATATATCAGATTAATATAAAATAAAATGTTCCAGACGCAGCAAGTGCATTATAGTAGTGAATTTTCATAATTATACACTATTAGTAAGATATATTATTAAAACTAATTCTTTAAAATTAAATGGACCTGGGAGACCGGTTTTAGAGGTCCCAGTTAGCGATTATTTGAATAAGTATCTATTTTCTATGAAGCTGGAAAATTATAGGTTGAGATATATGTAAGTACAGCAAGTCTCTTTAAAAAAATATGTTACAAATTTCATTAGTCACAAAAGTTTTCTAGAAAAAAACCAATTATTTACAAAGGGAATGCACCTGCCAAATCATAAATATTGCAGGTATTTTTCCTTTTAATTGCTTGGATGGTTTTGTTTTAGTCAACCCAATCGAACTAGTTTTTGCAAACAAAACAACAACAAAAACTTTTTAAAACCAACTTGTAGTTATCTGCGAAGCTCATTATGTTATTCTTCTTTAATTTAGTACCCAGACTGCGTTTACATATGTGTTGCTATGGTTCAAGATTGAAGATTCTAGCTTAATAGGAAATTGAGTTATCGGATATCAAATATTTTAACAAAAACTCTCTACTATAATATGTTTGCAGTACCCAGACCTTTTTCAACACTTATTTACTGTTGCTGTATCCACACTTTTTGAAAATGATGAAATATTGTAGCTCTCTATGTAAGACTGACAAACAAGGCAACCTAAATATCATTTTTGAAAAACTATTTTAAACAAATGAAATGGGGTAACAATTTAAACATATGTAAACTGAAAATCTTGTTTCACATGCATACAACCACTCTCAATGCATAAAAAAGAACAATGTAAACAAGAAAAGTTTCTTGGGAACAACTCGCAAGAAAGTTACGGGACCCGCGGTAAATATAGGGGTTCTGGGCGGGATAAACAGAATTTTAAGGAGGTATAGCTACAAAATGGCACAAAGGCAGCTTATAGAGTTGCAACTAAGCTGGTTTTTGGCACTTTTCGCTGATATTTACTTTTTATTTTCTCCCCCACCCAACACACCTATTCACTCCTGGTCCCGTAACTTTCTTGGGGGGTTTTTGCAACAAATATTTATTGTGGTTTGTGCATCCAGAAGATCTAAACATGCATCTGATTTTTTTTCTAAAAAGCCCCCGTGTGCTAATCTGCAAATTAACCGAAAATTTAATTTTTATTTACAAAACGAATGTAGGTATTTTTCCTTATTAGTCGCTTGGATGATCTGTTTTAGTCCACTCAATCGAAACAGTTTCTACAAACAAAATAACAAAAATGGTTTTCTGACACAAATTTTTCGTTGCCTGTGAAGCTCATTGTGTTATTTTTTAACTTTTGTGTCCACGCTGCTTTTATATAGCTTTTTGTATGTATCAAAACTGAAGATTCTAGTTTAATTGGAATATGAATTATCACCATTTGGAATATTTTTACAAAAATTCGCTACCATAACGAACTTGCTGCACCTAAACCCTTTTCAACATATATTTAGTATTGCTGCATCCATACTCTTTGAAAATAAAATAAATAAATATAAATAATACAAAAGTTTGATATTAAAATTTTAATAATTTACACTGAACATATGCTTATAGGTATAGACTAAACTACTGCATGATATTATGTAGTTTTATTTACCTCAAATTTTCCATATACGACATAAAGAGTAAATAATAATATAAATTTACTAAAAACTAAAACTAAACAATAAGTACCTTATTCTTAGATTCTAAGGTATTAGCTGAGTCTTATAATTTGTTTATAACCTCTGTAAACAAAGAAGAAAAAGAAGATAACCTAGAATTCGACTCCCCCCCACTGCCAGTTTGCAAAATAACAAATGACAATGACAAATAACTAACTGGCGTTGCCAGATTTAACTAGGAGAGGACGATGGGTTTTAAATACCTTGAAGAATGGGAAGCTTGATATTTATACATAATAAAACGTAGTCCTAGATTGCCTTTAAACAAATTGAATCACTTTCATTAAAATTTTTATCTACTGCTATATATTTTTCTGATATCTTCAACTCCAGATGACAGTTTTGGCAAATGGAAACCACGCTGATTGTTTATTGTAACATATTTTTGTAGCCTGTGCGTTTAAAGTTTAATTTGGAGCATTTTTTTGCAATAGCAGCGTAACCCTGATATATCTGTCTGACCTTGTCTAGCATTATAGGCACCCATTCAGAGGTAATTTCAGGTTATATCGTAAACTATTTATTTTTATTTGGTTATAACTCAAAATTTACTAAAGCGATTAAGTTTAAATTTGGTAGATAGGACAACTGATACAATATCTACGTTCGTGTAAAGTTTTAGTTTCATACTTCTAGTAATTTGAAATATATTGCGTTTTTAAACAGTTTTTCGCATTTTTTTCTAAATGTATGTGTGTGTAAAAACTGTCTAACGAACCCATCCAACAAAATGAAGGGAATTGCCAAATTTGGTTTCGATTGGTGAAGTATATTTTGAGTTATCGGTTGGATACATATATATATATATATATATATATATATATATATATATATATATATATATATATATATATATATATATATATATATATATATATAAACTTTTCAACTGACATTGGATTTGGGTTCTAGGGACCATAATTCCCGCTCATTTGAAGAAATGTTCTAAAAATCTTACCATCGCTACCTCTCTATTAATGAATTTTCTTGATGAAAATTAATTAATATATTTAGTTACAAAGTTATCCAATTTATTAAACTGCCGCCACGGTCAAGGTCCCACACACTTTCTAGTGTGAATTTTTTTTTCAAACCACATCGGTTTTATAAGTTAAGATGAGTTTTCAATTCCCTAATTTGATTTGGAATACACTAAAAACTGTAGGTCATATATATTGACTAAGCCATCAACAGAAGTACAGGTGGCAAACCGCCAAGACTTTTCAACCGCTAAACTAAATCCTGCACTTGAGAAAAAGTTAATTAAACCATATCACAAATAAAGGTACTAGATAAACAGATTATTTACGTTAAGTAGGATCTGTGTGTGTAAATTATTATAAACGTATACATCTCAGTGACAAATTAGAGTGCAGTCATAAATCGGAATAGATAGAAGAGACTAGGTGGAACATAAGAAGCTTACATCTAGCCTTGAACAATTTATGTGCTTAAACGGAGCGCGTATCTATGAACTTATGCGGAGAAAACAAATTAAGCGGAATGCAGTTAGTTCCTTTTTGTTCCGGTAATTTATATTTATAGCTCCGCTCATTAGACAAGCCGTTTTAACACTACTATCAACCTAAAATACACACTAATTAATAATAATGGGCGAAAATAGAGCGGTCCCCTTTATACCGTATTGAAAATCTGTGCATCGCTTGTAGCTGGGCTTAATTTTAAAGCGCTACATCGTCTGTTCGGTTTGATCTTCCCTAGCGAAATATCTGCTTGCATACAAATTAGGTTTTCTAAGATAATTCGGTTTGAAAATAGTTGTCGCTTGGTTTTACTTGAAAACATATCATATTCCCGGACAACAAACATTTCTCAAAATATCCATAGTAATAATATTTTATAACGCATTTGACATTTTACATAACATACACAAAATATTACAAATTTGGACAAGCATACAATATTTCAGATTTAACACTCTACGCGCATTTGACCTAAACTGGCTATATGACATGCCAAATATATCAAACTGCTAACAAAATCTGTTGTTACTATTAACTGCTCTGCTGAGAGTGCTGTATTTGTCATAGCATGCCAGGATTTCGAAGAGTACATGAACAAACTGTTATTCTGAATTGTCCCCTGTGGGTCCGGGGACTAACTAAAAGAATGGTAACTGCTGCCTGTCGTACGAGGCGACTAATCGGAGTCAAGCAGGTGGTAGTGGAATTTTCCTTTACGTGATTGTAAAGGATTTTTTCACCCCCGAGGAGGTACCACCCCTTACATCAAGGGGCCGGTGAATTCCCAACGGACGTTTCCGGTTCTGGTGTATGAGTCGGTTTCCCTTATAAGCAAAAATGTTGATGGCTCCTCCTTGTACAAAAGATTCAGGAGGTAAAATACCCCAAAAAAATATCCAAGCTGGCATGGAATTATTTACTCCAGTGGAGGGTGCTGTCGTCCGCGTAACTGTGAACTGGGTTGGATGTGCTAGAGAGGAGGTCATTGATATGGAGAAGAAACAAAGTAGGGGCTAAAGCTGAACCTTGAGGAACTCCTGCATTAATTGGATACAGTTTAGAGGAATGGCCATCCACGACAACAGAAATGCTCCGGTTGGAGAGGTAGTTTGCTGTCCAGGTACAGAGTTTAGGTGGTAGGCCATATACGGGAAGTTTATTAAGCAGTGCTGCGTGCCAGACCTGGTCAAATGCTTTGGATATGTCTAGAGCGACAATCTGGGATTCACCGTGTAGTTCCATAGACTTGTTCCAAGAATGGGTGACAAAGGAAAGGAGGTCAGCAGTTGATCTGCGCTGACGGAATCCTTACTGCCTGTCGTGGATTAGACTGTGATTTTCAAGAAATTTTAGTAACTCGGTGTTTATATACTTTTCGATCACTTTAGAGATGACTAAAAGGAGATATATAGACTTGTAGTTGCTAGGAAGCGCTTTGGATCCTTTCTTGGGGACGGGTTGAACTCGAGCAGTTTTCCAGTTACTAGGGAATATACCTCTATTGTAAGATGTCTGAAACAGACGAGTCAGGACAGGAGCAAGTTCTGGTGCGCATTTTTTGATAACAATTGCTGGGATCTCGTCAAGGCCAGATGCTTTCTTGGTATTAAGAGAATAGAGCATCTTTCGTACCTTTTTAGTTTTGAAAATGATATCCGTCATTTTATGAGCGACATTGGGAACTGTCGGTGGTTGAACATATGGAGGTGGGTTGATAGTAGAATTGCCGGCGAAAAACGAAGGAAAAAGTTCAGCCTTGCCCAGGGCGGAGAAACAATTTCATCCCCTGAGACAAGAGGTGCGAACGTGCTCTTGCAGAAATCATTGCCAATAGATTTAGCAAGAGTCAAGAAGAGTTTGCTGCCCTTAGAGCTCAAGAGGACTTTGTTTTTGATGTGGTTATTAAACGAGTTTTTTGCCTCAGAATGAATGCGGTTTCTTGCGTCGTTAAATGCTTGACGGTTTTCTTGACTGGGAATATGTAGAAGCGTTTTGTGAGCTTTGACCTTTTCAACTCTGGCCTTGTCAAAGGATTTAGAGAACCAGAGCTTTTGAGTGGCTGAAGAGTTTTTGTGTGTACGTGGAATAAATAATTCCATGCCAGCTTGGATAATTTCGGTGACGTTTTGTGAGATATCAGAGGGATCAGGATGAGAGAAGCAGACAGGCGCCCATGGAAATGAGGAAAAGTAATCTCGCATTTCGTCCCAGTTCGCGGAGTTGTAGTGCCAAACGATAAGTGGGTGTGATGACTGTGTGACCTCGGGTTGCATTGCGCAGGAAGCGGTGATCATACCATGGTCTGAGCGACCGCGGGGAGCGGAGACTGATACCTTATAGCATTCAGGATTTGTAGTAAGAAGATCTAAGGAATTTGAGCTGTGTGTTAGGATGCGAGGAAAGTAAGTAGGTTGCACCATATTGGCTAAAGAGTTGCTGACTGCAAAGGCCTCGGCTGCTCTCCCTTGAGAATCGGTTTTTGAAGATCCTAGCCATTCCTTATCATGGACATTGAAGTCACCAAGAATAGTGACCTCGGAGAAAGGATATTCAGAAATCAGATGGTCGGTTTTTTCAGAAAGGTAGTCAAAAAGCTGGACAAAGTTGTTGTCAGAAGGTGACCGGTAAATGCAACAGATGAAATCAGTTGCAGCCCTGAGAGAGAGAGTTTTATCCAAAGTATGTCTTTTCTTCCAGCTTCTAAATTGGGGAGTATGGTGCGGGGTAGATTGCTACGGGCGTATGCGCACACGCCTCCATGCAATCTAAAGGAAGTAAGGAGCTCATTATGCACAATCAACCAAGGGTTGCGGTGCTATCGGGGCGGCAAGGCCGCGGACGAGCCCTGAGAGAAAAAAAAAGGAGCTCATACCCCGGGAAATTAAGGTGATTAGTGGCTGTTTTGGCACTGATTTTGGTATCGATGAGGAAGAGGAGTTGTTTATTAGCCTGAAGGAAATCGTGGACGGAATTCAGATTAGAATTTAGGCCACATATATTGGAGAAGGATATATTAAATCTGGATGCTGGCGCCCCCTGTACACCCCTCTCCCGGAGATCCGAATAGAGGGGTATTTTACCTCCGGAATCTTTTGCGCAAGGAGGAGCCATCATCATTTTTGCTTATAAGGGAAACCGACTCATACACCAGAACCGGAAACGTCTGTTGGGACTTTACCGGCCCCTTGATGCATGGGGTGGTACCTCGTCGGGCGTGAAAAATCTTTACTATCACGTAAAGGAAAATTCCACTACCACCTGCAAAGAGAAGGAGTGAAACGAACGTTTCTATAACTGATCACTCACTGGAGGCGAAACACTTAAATGTTATCACGACAGTCGCTGCTAAGTTTCAGCGGCCAATTGTGCTAGTTGGGTTAAGAACTCTTGTGTTATTTTTGTGAGGACGCTGAGGATTCACAGCTCACTCATGATCACTGAAATCATGATGTTTGTACCCTGGTTTGTCTTAGAGGCGATGCTGAGTAGTCCCAGTCTGCATAGGTCGTCCAAGAAATGATGTCCTGCCTTTTCCATTTTAAACTTTCCGCCCTCTGTGTACATCGTTTGGACTGAGAGTCTGGTAATAACCCTTTTGCATTTGCTTTTGATGCGTGTGCGTTACCTGTTGTATCATTGCTTACGTAAAGCGCTGCTTATACGGTATCTACTTTCTCTCCACCACATTTGTCTCTCAATTACCCCAAAAATAACCGATCCCTGTTCGTTCCATCAAACGCCAGCTCTAACATTTTCAGAGATATCCAAGTATTAATTAATGATATTAACAACCCACATCACTTGTATATCGTTTGTTAATTATTTTTTTTTTGTACATATTTTGTACAATATTTTCCGAAATACAATATAGAGTTGGAAAAATAATAATAGTAATTACTTTCTTTCTAACCTCGGTCTTTAACTGCAAAATCCGCTACACCTTTTAGCAAACAGAAATGATCTAGTCATACCAAGTCAGCGATTAAAGACCGGGGTTTACTAATCTAGCCGGTATCACCTGAAGGCTATCGAACCCTTCTCCAGAGAGTTACCCAGGTACTCTCACCGCTACATTAAAACCGTCAATCCGCTTCACCAAAAAACGGCGCGCAAATAAAGACCTTGTCACAAGCTGTACTACAATACAATGGTCATTGGTTAAACTATGGATATGGTTGAATTTTTTATTATTTTTTTGTGCAGAGTTTGCAAAGCAGAAACACTTACCTTCATTATAATTCAGATGATACGCAACCATCCCACAAACTTCTCATTTTCCCGCGTGTGAAATCCATTAGGTACATATAATATTCTGAAACAAAAAGTATTTTTTAATCCAAACTAACAATAACGTGTTTAGGGCTATGGCGAAAACTTAGAGGTTGCATCGTAACACTGACTTATATCATTTAGAATAAACTCACGGCCTCTCATCAAGGGTGCCTTAAAATTTTTGAATACCCCTAGATTACGATAGCCAATTTCAACGATATACTATTTTACTAAATTAAGATATATACTTTTTTTTTGTTCCCCCAGGGCTCGTCCGCGGCCTTGCCGCCCCGATAGCACCGCAAAAGATAGATACTTAAAAAGTATTATCTTTGTTGAGATTTTAGCCGTCTATGCGGAATTGGAGTTTTTCAGATTTAAATCAATATTATTTCAAGTATATTGGTAGTTAGCCGCTGGAATTTGGCTGGTAACTTCACGCCGGTCTTAAAAAGTTATTCAGGGTGAGTCAAAGAGTAAATAAAATAAATTTGTCGTTGATGGGCAAACATTTTAAATAAAAAGAGTATATTACATTCTATGGTTACTGAGTGTGCGTATTTTAGATAATTTTAATTAAGAAAAATTCGCTAATAGAGAGGTCACGATGAAATACCTTTGAAAAAATGTCTTCAAGGGACCGCGAATTTTGGTCTCTAGAACCGAAAACTAAGGTCCGTTATAATTGTTATATATATATATATATATATATATATATATATATATATATATATATATATATATATATATATATATATATATATATATATATATATATTAAGTTATTAGAGTGGAATGGAATTTTTCACATATATAGATCATTCAAAGCTTGGTCATATATTAATTTTGAGGCGTTTCTTTCAACACAAATTTAAGTTGTCCTGAGTTAAAGATATTTAAAAGCTATGATACGCCCCTAAAAGTTTATTAGGGCGTTGTGTAATGTGTGTGGGAGCGGTTGACATAACAGATGTGCTGGTTTGTTTTCTTTGAATGTTGGATAGCTAGAAAATCTGTCAAATAAATTGAAACAACCAGAGTTGCCAGTTTCAAAATGTTATTAAACAAACTTGGGAACTTTCCCTCGTTAGGAAAATTAACGGTAATATTTATTTCTAGAATTGATTTATTATTCAGAGAGTTATGTGGTAAAATTGGCAGCTAAAGAATTTAAATTTGATTTTAAGTTGTGATCTAAACAATAACTAAATACAAACCTTATAAGTTTAATAAAACTTTGACAATTATACCATTTTTTGTAAGTTTAGTCTAGGGCGTCTTATCTAGCGATTTGGCATTCTGAAACGACCAACGAGACGATTCTTGGTAACGTTGTCAGAAATTAAATTGCTGTTGGTTTGTTGTGCCATTTGCATTCTTATAGTAAAATGGCGCGGTTTATGTAGTGTCATATGTCACACCAATTTATTTTGATTTTAGGTTAATGAGAGAATAGGTTGTTTTACGATTAATAATTTTAGTTTATATGAAAAGCTTGTGAATTAAATCATTGCCGAAAACAACAAAGTTCATAGTGTGAAATAAGTGAGTTGTCTAAGATCCTAACCTATAATATACCACATAAGGCCGCTGGCAGTAAAATAACGAACGTCGAAACGTGACGTGTCATAATAATTAAAATAACATTTAACGTTTGTCAACACTATTGGTAAAGTGCTTGCTGTAGACGTTATTTGTTTTTAGTGAATTTTCTTAAAAAAAATTCACTAATGAGGAGATCCCGACTTTCGATTTTTGAAACAATTTCTTCAAATGAGCGCTAATTAGGACCCCGGGAACCCAAATCCGAGGTCGGTTTCAGACTTTATATGTTTATATATATATATATATATATATATATATATATATATATATATATATATATATATATATATATATATATATATATATATATATATATATATATATACTTATATATTTAGGTGTCACACCTATAACTAAAAAAATAATGGACCGATTTTGATAAAACTTGGTGAGTACCTTCCTTTCCCAAGTGGCTTGAATAATTTCGTTAGCCAGAAAAAACCGCCGAGGTTTTCCCGGAAAATTTTGTGTTTTCTTTCGAAAAAAATCGAAAAAAATTTATTTCTCCGGAATTAACAAAGTAAGGGCAACCAAATTTCACACGCTGGTTTATATCATTATGAGTAAAATACCTACGAAAATTTAGCTCTATAGGTTAAAGGACAAAAAAGTTACAGGCACTTAAAGAACAATAAATTTTGGTTTTCCTCAAAACGTCAAAATCGCGATTTTAAACGTCAAAATTGGTGAGTACCTTCCTTTCACAAGAGGCTTAAATAAGTTCGTTAGCCAGGAAAATTCGCCGAGGTTTTCCCGAAAATTTTTGTTTTCTTTCGAAAAAAAATTATATCTCCAAAATCAACAAAGTAAGGGCAACCAAATTTAATACGCGGGTTTATATAATTATAGGCAAGTTACCTACCAAAATTTAGCTCCGTAGGTTAAAGGACAAAAAAGTTAGAGGCATTCAAAGAAAAATACATTTGGCTTTTGCTCAAAACGTCAAAATCGCGATTTTAAACGTCAAAATTGGTAATATTTAGGCCGTGAATCTGACACTAATATGATCTATGGAAGGAAAATGTCTCAAGAATAATGTTTTACAAAGCCTGAAGTCTTAGTTTCAATCGTCATTGTCCTTCATTTTACTAAAATATTCCCAGAAAATTCATTTCAAATAGACCCTTTCTCTGATGTTTTGGCTGTTGATTTTTCGCTGTAGGTTTAGTGAAGTTTATGGTTTAACGGTCTATAATTTTTAGCTAATTTTCGTAGAACAAATTCGTTACTGCATTTTAGCATATTTTATCCAAATATGATGCATGTTTGTAAGAAAAAATCTGGACACAGTAAGTGCGTTTTGGTAGCAAATTTTCATAAAATCCTCCAAATTTCAATAACTCATTTTCTATTAACGTAAGTTTTGTTGGTTAGGAAACCAACATTTAACTGTATTTTCGGAAAATTTTTGTATGAACGCAGCAAGGGCGTTTTGGTTGCGAATTTTCATTAAATGTTTCAAATTTCAATAACTCAATTTGCTATTAACCTAAGGTTCATTGGCTAGGAGACCAGTTTTCTCAGAAACATTTAAGGTTTATTTTCCGATAAGTTTTGTACATTTTCAAATAATTATTTTGATAAAATATGATACACTGTTCCTACTATATAGGTTATACCGGTAACCAAATTGATGCATGCTCGCATTAGAGCGATATATTTGTAATTAAAAACAATTTTATCAAAATACACTTCCTTAACGCACTTGCTGCGTCCAGAGTTTTTTAATTGTCGTTATTGTAAAAATAAAATCGACAATTTTAAGAAGACAACACTAATAATACGTCCCTTTAATCTCCTACAGAACTTAACATTTTTCATTGTCAAGACGCACACCTTAGTCTTTTTGTAAATATAACAAAACCTGAATTATAGAAAAGCCGAAACAAACAATTTTAGAATTCTATGTTTACGTTATTGTTTTATTCTAAAAGCATTTTTCAGCCAATTATAGTTGTAAATCTCAAAAAGTTAACAACAATATTGGTCAAAAGACAGTAATATAATCTATACCTACTGATAAAAGAGTTTCTTCCAGCGGCTATGAAATGAACTTTTAAGGTATATAGGTATCAAATAAGTTATGTTAAATTCTTTCACAGAGGAACAGTACGTATGCAACCAGGACGGTAAAAAATTGTGTAGATATTGCAAAATTTGAAAATAGGTTAATAAATATTATTTTTTTAAAGATCTAAACTTAAAAATTAATAATGAATATATAAACCTTGGGTAAATGATTATCTCAAGCGAAAGGCTAGACCACGTTGACTACGCCGATTTTGATCCGTTGCCGTGTGCCGTTGTCTTTTCTACTTCATCATCATCATCATCATCAATCAGCCCTCTGCGTCCACTGCTGGACATAGGCCTCCCCTAGTTGAGTCAATTATTTTCTGTCTTGAGCGCTACGAATCCAGTTTTTTGTAATTTTTGTAATGTCGTCTGTCCAGCGAGTTGGTGGTCTTCCTCTGTTTCTTTTATCGGATCTGGGTCTCCATTCAAGTAATCGTTTTGTCCACCTGTCATCTTGCATGCGAGCCACATGTCCCGTCCACTTCCACTTGAGTTTTGCCACATGTACGACCACATCAGTCACTCCCGTTCTTCTGCGTGATTCTTCATTTCTAATGTGGTCACGTAACGAAACGCCAAGCATCGACCTCTCCATTTTGCGCTGTGTTACTTTCAGTTTCTTAGCAGAAGCATTAGTTAGTGTTTCGGCGCCGTAGGTCATAACCGGTAGAACACATTGGTTGAAAACTTTTCTTTTCAAGCATATCGGAAGGTCGCTTCTGAAAACGTCTCTAAGTTTGCCGTAAGCCACCCAGGAGAGTATAACTCTTCTGTTTATCTCGCATGTTTGGTTGGTTTTGGATATGCTTATCTCGTGGCCCAAATATGTGTATTTGTCTACCCATTCCACCTTAGAGTTTTCAATAATTAGGTTGTTACTAGAAACGAGGTTTGTTATAAATTTTGTTTTTCCGATGTTCATTTTTAGACCTACTATTGCACAGACCTCCTGAAGTTCCTGTAGCATCACTCTAATATCTTCCAAGTTGTCAGCTAGTAACACAATGTCGTCTGCAAACTGTAAGATTGACAGACTTTGGCCGTCTATTATTAGACCTTTTTGGTCCCAATCCAGCTTCTTGAACACATACCCCAGGACGATGATAAACAGTTTTGGAGACATCGTATCTCCCTGGCGTACTCATCTCCTATTTTTTATAGGATTCGTGTTTTCATGTAGTTTTACTACAAGAGTAGCATTTATATATATATATATATATATATATGTATATATATATATATATATATATATATATATATATATATATATATATATATATATATATATATATATGTATATATATATATATATATATATATATATATATATATATATATATATATATATATTGTAGATCAGTTTGGTGTAGCGATAGTCAATACGGCATGCTTCCAGGGACTGCAACACTGCGTCCAGCTCCACAGTGTCGAAAGCCTTATGGAAGTCCAAGTTCGAAAATCGGCCTGCTCTACTGGCTGGATAAAGTCTAACTTCTTTTCAAGTCGTGTGGTAATTATTCTAGTAAATAATTTGTAGAGGTGGCTAAGTAGACTTATCGGCCTGTAATTTTCTAGGTTCGAGATGTCTCCTTTCTTGTGGATCAGCATTACTACTTAGTGTGTGTGTGTTGCAGCCTAGCTAGTGACATTTCTGTTTTGTTCTTAGCGAATTTTTGTTAAAAAAATTCCCTAATAGAGAGGGATCGATGGTGAGACTGTGCAACATTTTTTTTCAAAGCAGCGCGAATTTGGGCCCCTAGAACCCGAAACCAAGGTAAGTTGAAATATTTATATATATATATATATATATATATATATATATATATATATATATATATATATATATATATATATATATATATATATACATAAATATATATATATATATATATATATATATATATATATATATATATATATATATATATATATATATCCACACCAGAACTCAAAAAGTTATTAACCGATTTTGATGAACATCGGCAAGAATCTTTATTTTTTATTAACAGCTTGGATGAATTCGTTATCCAGCCAGTTTTTCTAAAAAAAAATAATTTTTCCAAAGTTATTTTGATGAAATTTGGTTGGTATGTTGCCCTCGTAAAAAAAAGCACGCTCATATGAGGTGAATTACATTAAATACTTTCCATTACTTTGGGCATTTAAAAAAAAGGGGTTTTCCTCAAAACGTCAAAGTCGCGATTTGAAACGTCAAAATTGGCAACATTTAGGCATAGAATTTGAAATAAATGCCGTCGCGGTAGTTTATGGTTTAACGGTCTATAATTTTTAGCAAATTTTCCTAGAAAAAATTCGTTAATGAAAACGCGACTTTTCGATTTTAAATATTTCTTCAAATGAGAGCAAACTAGGCCCCCTATAATCCATATCCTGGTTTAGTTTCAGTTTGTATCTGTTTACATATATACAGGATGACGCATTTCTACGGTAAAGCTCAATATAATTGTTATTATACAAGATACGAGAAAAAGTTGTATAAGTTAATTATAGGGTGTCTTGAGCTGCATCTTATAAAATTATTCTAACCATCACAGGTTGGCCCATATGTTGTTAGTGATACCTACAATTTTTTTTCGAACACCCTTATATTATTGCATTTTTGCATTCTTTTAATCGAAATATGATGCATATTTGTAAGAAAAAAAAATCGAGACGCATCAAGTGCATTTTGGTAGCCGTTCCTTTAACTGCAATAGTTTACGAGATCGCTACATTAAACATCGAAATATATATATATATATATATATATATATATATATATATATATATATATATATATATATATATATATATATATATACCGAAATATAAGAATTAAGATTTACCCCGGATATGGATTGTAGAGGTCCTACTTTGAAGAAATTGTTTTTAAATTCAAAAGTCGAGATCTCTCCAGTAGTGAATTTTTTCTACGAAAATCCACTAATAAAAATACAGTTATGGTTTAATAGACCACTCTGTTTCATTTCACATGTTTAATTACCTTTTGACTTAATGTTTCTCATTTGCCGTGGTGCTGATTTAATTTGGTGTACTTATTTGATTAACTTTTGACTAAATATTACCGCATAGCTTACGATTTCTTATCTAGTAGTAACTAACACAAACCATCTGCGACTTTGTAAACTAAATCGTAGTTCTACTAGCTTGTACAGCTTTAACTGACAACCGGCACAAGTCAGAATTACCCCAAGTACATAATGTAAAGGAACAGAGCGCAACGCGATATACATGCAAGTCAAATAAATCTGGGACTAAGTGAATAAGGAATAAATTACCACTGCACTGTGATGCAAGTTACCGAATGTCTTACCGCAAAACGCATTCTCCTTAACTTTACCACTTAACTGTGACAATGACATCCGCAATCTTGATTCTGTGTCTTCTGCTGGAAGTAATTAACAGAGGGTTGTTTAAATAAGTCTCTTACCTTGCTTATTTCAATACGGGAATCGTAAAGAAGTTTAAAGTACTAGACTAGAATAATGTTTAGAGACAGAAACATTTACCTGTAAAGTATATAGCACAGCTTGTTCATTTGGAGCTTTCATACTTTAAGATGATTTACTAACTACTAACTTTTGCAAAGGTTGTAGCAACCTGGTTTTTGTCTTATATAAGTTTTCAAAATTACAGAGTTTGCTTATTTCTTTTCACTATAAGTCAATTTAGTTCCATTATATCGAATGATTTTCCCATCTTTTGATACCACTTAAAACGTATTTCTTTGCCGAATGATTTCCTCTATGTATCAGAAGCTTTGCTTTTCCCAGGAGCTGAAATACTGTTCTAGGAACATTTATAAGACTGCAGAAGATAAAAGAATACTTCTCTGTTTCTACTACCATACTAACTGTAGCTTCTTTAATTTATGTAGCACTATCGTGATTTGTTTTGCAAGGACGCTATCTGTTTCGTAACTAGGAGCCGTGTTCTTTAAGCAGGTCTAACAAACACAAAATATTACTATACCTATGCTCCAACAGGTCAACCTTAAGGTATAATAATACGAAATACGAATAGTTGCTTTTGTGGTTTCGAGTTGCTGATTCATTATTTCAAATGTCTTACCGATTTTCTAGTGAAGAGTATGCGGATATGAATTTTATTTATGGTTTTTGTGACGGGAGTGCACGTCATCCTTTACCAGATGCAGTATTATCAATCTGAGAAACCTGCATCAGTGGAAACTATAAAATCCCAAAGCAATACGTGCGTCTAGCTTCCAGCATAAATTTTTCGTAAACGTTTGGGCTTCATTAATCGAAGATTCGCTAGTTGGTCCTTAAATTTCTCATATAGGAATAAAATGTCGCCAATTGCTTGCAGTTCCTTATGGAAAAGTTTCTATTCCTTTTCGTAGGTATTCTCCTAATCAAGAGAAGAGACATGTGAATTCAAATGCATGAGGCACTAGCACATTTCGGAATTGAGGTCCGGAACCCTATAAGCAACAATTATCCATAATGGATTGGTCGAGGGGCACTCATTGCATGGCCCCCTAAATCTCCTAATGATATTCCTTTAAATTATTATTTTTGGGGGAAAATCAAAGAAATGGTATCCGCAACAGTTTCAAAAAGATTATTGGAATTATTGGAGCGTATTTAGCACTAAATAAATCTCAAATAAAGAACAGAAAACCAGTGTGCAACAAGAATTGCCGTTTGATCCATTGGCACATGAGCACCAGATTGCATTCAGCAAGGAAGATGGCATTTGCAATAGATTATGGATTGAAGATTTGATAAATAAGTCAAGATTTGTTTGGCTTTAGAATTTAAATCTTGTAATAATTTCTTAGGCTTGTAACTTCGGAAGAAAGAAAAACAGAACTACCGCTTATGTGTTGTTTTGTCTTCGAATTAAGCCTAATATATGCTGAGAAAATTTGATTATAACGATAAGGGACAGCCTATATATATATATATATATATATATATATATATATATATATATATATATATATATATATATATATATATATATATATATACAGACCTCTTCATTGGGGAATTATTTTACGAAAATTAGCTAAAACGGCGATAACATTTTAAACGGTTGGCGACTTACCTGATTAATTGTACCGCCTTGGGTGTCATTAAGTTAACAGAGGTCAAAGTTAATTAAGGTTATCTGTGACAATAATATTAGTTTGATGTCCGGATAAGTTATATTTTTGACATTTCGTTTTTCTAGTGTTCCAACTAATAATCAAAGTGAATTTATGTACCATTTCACAGCACGATCCAAATGAAACTCCAATATATTTTTATGGTTTCCCTTTTTCGTACACTTGTTGTTTACGACTTATATACAAATTAAATTTCAGCTACAAGGTAAACAAGAGAAGCGTACGGTGTAATTATGCAAAGCCAACGTTGCAACATTCTTTAACTTGACACGAACGGGTGGGTGACAACAACAAACAGTTTTGATTAATATCTGCAGAGATTAGAAAAGCCATAATTTAACATCGCTTCCGCTTTAATGTAAGCACCTAATGTTTCGTATTGCATCTTGGTGATGTTAAATGAAGTTATGTTTCTTTTTCGCTAATTTTGTTGTATATTAAAAATTCTGACACAGCAACTACGCTATGATAGTGGATTTTTCATTATCGTAAAAACTCTGTATTTTGTACGTTATTAGTGAATTTTCTTTAAAAAGAATCACTACGGGGAGAAAATTCGCTCAAATTTATAAACTAATAAACCAAAAACTCTATAACTAAAACTACTGCCGAAGCATAAGAGAAAGAATTTTCTGCAAGGATTTTAGTAAAATGAAGGGCCATGACGGTGCAACTTAAGGCTTTGTAAAACACATTTTTTCTATAAAGCATTGGCAACACGCTCACCTGTCATATGTTTATATTTATTTACTTATTTTCTCTCAATTAATATATATAATATATCATGGAATCAAAGATCAAAAACGCTATATAATCAGTCATATATGGCTCTCTGATGTGCAAGTATATAAGTATTATATATATATATATATATATATATATATATATATATATATATATATATATATATATATATATATATATATATATATACGGTAAACGAATTTTGTTTGAAATTATTAGCAATCATACATTTTCATGTATCGAATATATATTTCGATACATGAAAATGTATGATTGCTAATAATTTCAAACAAAATTCGTTTATATATATATATATATATATATATATATATATATATATATATATATATATATATATATATATATATATATATATTTCGATACATGAAAATGTATGATTGCTAATAATTTCAAACAAAATTCGTTTACCGTATAGTTTAGATTCCCAGAATAGGATAAAATGCCTTTACAGTTTGGTTACTTTGCCTTGTCACTGGGATTTGTGACTTATATGTAAAAAAAAACTCTGGGCGCAGCAAGTGCGTTATGGTAGTGAATTTTCATAAAAATGTTTTTTATAACAAATATGTCTTTTTTTTTAAAGAAAAGCAGGCATCAAATTTGGTTACCAGTATAACCTCTACAGTGGGAACAATGTACCACATTTTATCAAAATAACTTTGTTGTTGGAAAAAGGGCAAATATTTTTCGAAAACTAACTTAAAATATCCCCGAAAAACTGGCTCGATTTTCCTGGCCAACGAACTTCCTCAAGGTATTTAGCCCCTACCAAGATATAATTATTTACAAAAAGCTTTTCGACAAAACTTACAAAAAAAATTGTAAACAACTTTTTTGCGAAAATCCAAAAACATTTTTTTTACAATAACTTATTAAACATTAGGTACTAAGTACCAAAATTTTACAAAAATTTCACAAACAATGATTTCTACATAAACAAATAAAGTTCGCTACCATAACGCACTTGTTGCGTCCAGAATTTTTTTCTTACAAACATGCATTATATTTCGATGGAAAATGCAAAATTGCAATAACATAAGGCGTGTTTGATTAAAAAAAAAAAAAAAGAAAATTTGTATCACCAACGACTTATGGTCCACTCTGTGATTGTAGAAATATTTTTTTAAGATGTAGCTCAAGACACCCTATAATTAATATATACAAATTTTTTTCATATCTTGTATAATAACGGATATATTGAGCTTTATTGATTTTTTACGAAAATTCGACATAAATTATATACCATTAAACGATAAACTCTATAGCTAAGGCCAAGCATCAGAGAAAGGGTCTAATTGAAATGAATTTTCTGGAAATATTTTAGCAAAATGAAGGACAATGACGGTTGAAACTAAGACTTCAGGGTTTGTGAAACATCCTTCTTGAGACATTTTATTTCCATAGCCCGTATTAGATTCAAGTTCTTAGCCTAAATGTTGCCAATTTTGACATTTTAAATCGCAACTTTGACGTTTTGAGGAAAACCCAAATTTATTTTTCTTTAATTGCCTACTTTTTTGTCTTTTGAGCTACAGGGCTAAATTTTGGTGGGTGACTTACGTATAAGAACGTAAACCCGTGGTTGCCCTTACTTTGTTAATTCAGGAGATATAAATTTTTTTCGAAAGAAAATACAAAATTTTCCGGGAAAACCTTGACAGATTTTCCTGGCTAACGAACTCATCCAAGCCATTTGCAAAAGGAATTTATTCACCAAATTTAATCAAAATCGGTCAATTATTTTTTGAGTTATCGGTGTGATACATACATACATATATATATATATATATATATATATATATATATATATATATATATATATATATATATATATATATATATATATATATATATATATATATATATAAACATATAAAAATTGAAACTGACCCCGGATATGTGTTCTGGGGGGCCTAATTAGCGCTCATTTGAAGAAATGTTTTCAAAATTCAAAAGTCGGGATCTCCTCATTAGTGAATTTTTTTTTACGAAAATTCACTAAAAACGAAGCAAAATTACCTGTTAGGTCAATAATGTTACAAATGCAGCCATATTAAACCATTCTTGCGGCATCCATCTTGATTGTATTGCAAAATTAAAAACCATTTTTTTTTTAAGCTAGTGTAATCAACTGTTAATTCGAAAAAAACATAAGATAATGCATGTGTACGATAAGGGTAGGATAGTTTTGTGTTGTTTACATCACCAATCTCTAAAATCAGTATTTCAAAAAATATATATAGTTTTTAATTTTAACTAATATTACTTTTTACATAGGCGCTCGAATTGTATCGAAGTACCATAATCATGTTAACAGAAAAAACCCAACGACAGGGTTTTTTCTTCATACAGTGCGGATTACCTTTACCATTGATCCAAATATTTACAGTATCTTCTTTGATCATTCAACATGTTCACTAAGTGAAGATTGGAACCTGTGATGAGCACTGATAATTGCACTTGGAGAACCCAAATCACTACAACACATTTTAAAAGACCATATTTCATGAGCAGCTTTGAAACAGATCTTGAAGTTGAAAGTAGTTATTTTCCTAGAGTGTGGTTTCATTACGTGGATATTCTCGCAGTGTTTAACACAAATATTTGCAGAATAGAAAATTTTATTGCCAAATTAAACAATAAATTTGATTCTATAAAATTTACCCACGAATTAGAAATTAATAAATTACCCTTTCTAGATGTACTAGTTATTAAGAATAAAGACACTTTAGAACTCGATGTATATAGAAAGGAAACCACCACTCTAAGCTACATTCCGAACGACTCACATCATACGTACGCACAAAAATGGCCAGTCTGACTTTTTTAGTAAATCGGTTAATTAATTTTCCTTTAAACAAAAGTAGATATACCAAAGAATTAAATTATATTAAGAACGTAGCTGAATATAACGGATACACTGCTTGCCTAGTGGAAAAATTAATCAACAAACAGAAAACAAAGAAAATGTTGACGGAATCAACGACGTTTAGAAGAAAGAAATCCGAAAAGCACTTTGTTCGATTACCATTTGAACCTCGAATCACGAGCGGTCTAGATAGAATTTTTTTAAAAGTCAACTTACAGCTAACATTTTCGACAAAAAATACCTTAGAAACTTGCTAGGTAACCCAAAGGACAAGGATAGCACGGACAAAATTCAGGAATTTATGAAATAAGTTATAAAGATTGTAATCTCAAATACGTCGGAGAAACAAAAAGATCGATTGGAATTAGATTGAACGAATATGTGGCCCAATTAGTACTATAGATAATCTTCCGTCGCCCGACATATTTGGGATATCTAATAATCATCACGTTAATAAAGATAATCTGAAATTAATAAAAAATGTTTGACAACCAGGACAGCTAAACGCGTTCGAAAGTATATATATTGCGAAGTATAGTTACAACAAAAAATGTATGAACGTTTCACCACCGCTGATTACGAGTCACGTCCAAAAGATAACATACGAATACAGATATTTCCGCCAAAGAAACTATGTTAATTTAGTTGTCATTGAACCTTCCCAAAATTATTAGAGAGAGACTCTTTTAGATAAGTCAATAGGGGTAGTGCAAAGACCTCGTTCTGCGATAAAAATACAATACACTGCGGGATTTTGCCTGCAACTAATTTCCCATCTCAGTTCGGTCTCTTTACTTGAGATCCGGTATATAAGGTGATGTTACTTTTTAAAGTAGTTAGAACTTTCCACCTCTGATGCCGCTAGCTAACGCATTGGCCAATAAACTACGTCCATTGGCCCAATGTTGAATGAAAATGCCCTAACTAAAACGCGTTCGCCGAAATGCCTTACTGGACCTATTATCGACTCCCACATTATTTGGAGTTTATTCCCCACGTTGGTAAAATACACTTGAATTTTACTTGAAAATAACCTGTGGTGATTAGGTAGCCGAACTATTGCTAGGGCGATTTGACTACGTCAATTTGACTTTTTTGTTCAATATCTAAGTAGGCCTTGATCTGACATGTCTAAGACTTGCACATTATCAGGACACTTTTTACAGAGTAATATTTTTGTGCTATTCTCAACTTTGGATTGTCATTTGTTTTTGAGCTACATGTATCAACGTTTGTTTTTATTATGGCAGCCATACTGGATTTTTTGCTCATGTGATAGACTGTGAAAAGAGCTTTCCAATTATGTACAACATGCTTGAGAAATCTTGTAATTGCACTGACAATTTTGAGAAAAACTGTTTTGAGGAAAGAAGGCTATGAAATCCAATACCGGAAAACAAATGAAAAAAAAGTGTTCAAAAGGCAGTAGGCCATGTAGTCTAACAATGGACTTCTACTTTTAACATAATTTTCGGTAATGATTCACGATAAAAAAATATTGTGTTTAATTTACAATACTTAATTAGGTAATAATGCTAGGTAATATTATGTGAAACAGTTTAATAACGAAACCCGGCAATTACAAATAGAAACTTAAACTCCACAAAACAACACAATTAGAAACGAAACTCAACAAATAATAAAATAGAAACTTAAAAATACTCTAAACAGAAAATTCTTGAATATGGCCACCGTTTTGTTGAATGCAGTTTATACGCCTTTCTGAAACATGCCTGCAAACTCTGGTGAGGGTCTTTTGGTTAATACGATTTATAGCTTCCGTGATTCTGTTTCGTAATTCATAGATATTTTGTGGTGAATCGAATTTATACACATCATTCTTCAGAGTACCCCAAAAATAAAAATCGATGGGTGCTATATCAGGACTTCGTGCACACCAATGAACCGGCTTATTGTTACAAATGACACGATTATTAAAATTTTGGTACAAAAATTCTTTGACGATCCTAGCATTGCGAGCTGAACCACCGTCTTGTTGGTACCAAATCTCGCCTAAATTATCATGAACTCTTCTAATTGTTGGTAAGATATCATTTGTTAATAGATTAAGATACCTTTCCCCAGTTAAATTATTTAAAAAAAAGAAGGGACCAACAATGAAGTTACTTGAAATTTAAAAAAATTTACTGTCTAATCTACAAATAAAAATAACAGTTTTTTTTACCTAATAAGCCGCACCAAACATTAATACCAAATCTGTCTTGCAATCGTCTTTCTTCCTTTAGATGGGGATTTTCATTTGCCCAATAATGCCTATTATGACGATTATACACACCACAATTCGTAAATCTGGATTCATCAGTCCATATTATTTTCAAATGAAAATTTTCATCTTGCTGACATTGTCGTGAAATCATATGCAGAAATAAAGTCGCTTAGGGTAATCGTCAACATTTAAGCCTTGTGCGATTGTAGGTTTGTATGGATGGTAATGACTTTGTTTTAATACACGGTGTACCGTACTTTTTGGAACGTCAATTTGTTCACCATAAAACCGAACAGATTGCGGAGGGATTTCGTTTGAAACCTGTAAGACGGCAATATTTCTTTCTTTATTTATAGGCATTGGTAGTTTCTTTGCGTGAAAGCTACCGTCGTACAATAGATTGGTCACTATCCTGCCAAATATTTTGGTATTTGGTTGTGGTCTTTCTGGGTAGTTCTTTTGATATGAATTTTCAGCTGCCTCAGTATTTCGCTTAAAACGAATATAACATACCAACATGTCAAAATATTCTTCATTATTGCACATATTGTTGAATAATATTTAAAATAAACAGGAAACAAACTATTTAGTACAAAATTTTAAGCAACATGTTAAATACACCTCAAATTGTTTAGATAATTAAGAATGACGTATTCTTAATTGTCGCGATAGTGTTATATCCATAGCAACCTTTCTTCTGTTGTTTTTCAGTTGACTTAAAAAATCAAACAATCTTCAAATGCGTCTTCATAAATCATTAATCTGCTTTTTATTGAGTTTTGTATGTAAATTTAATTATTTACTAGGTTTACCTATTTAATTAAATTATAACAATTTTTTAGGATAATGTTGTAATGTAAAATCTCATTTGTAATAATGGGCCGATTCATTGGTGTACTCAAAGTTCCTATTTTTTTTTTTGTGAATCATTACGGAAAATTATGTTTAAGTAGAAGTCTTTGTTTCTTTCGTTGTCTTTTTTTAATCATTTGTTTTCTGGTATGGATTTCATAGCCTACTATCCTCAAAACGGTTTTTCTCAAAATTGTTAATGCAATTACAAGATTCCTCAAGCATGTTGTACATCATTGGAAAGCTCTTTTCACAGGCTATCACATGAACAAAAAAACCAATATGGCTGCGATAATAAAAACAAACGTTGGTACCTGTAGCTCAAAAAAAAATGACAATCCAAAGTTGAGAATAGCACAAAAAGATTATTCTGTAAAAAGTTTCCTGATAATGTGCAAGTCTTAGACATGCCAGAAAAGAGGCCGGGCAAAATACAAGTGATATTTGGAACGAGCATGAAATTCTGCAAAACATTGCTAATTTAACCGTCTCCCTATCTCTAATAATAACGGAAAAAGCAATACATTCCCATCCAGTTTGGAACACTGTATATATATATATATATATATATATATATATATATATATATATATATATATATATATATACATATATATATATATACATATATATATATATATATATATATATATATATATATATATATATATATATATATACATATATATAAACATATAAAAAGCAAAACTGACATTGGATATCGGTTCTAGGGAGCCTGGTTCGCGCACTTGTGTAAACTTTTCCAAAATTCAAAAGCCGCGATCTCCTCATTAGCGATTTTTTTTACAAAATATCACTAATAATCTATAGTTTCGTGGAATGGCAGTCCACGCGCGGTCTATCCGGGCATTCTTAGGCAAACGCTCCATAAAATGTTGGCTATTGCTAGAATAAAGACTTGGGTTTTATTTTAAGCAAGTGTAGACATATTTGCTTAATAAGCCCCCATGACTTTGTTTAAAAGCCAAATTTCGACAATGTTACAAACTACAACAGAAACTTACAATTGAGCCGCCAATTGATTATTTTATCAATTTATGTCTATGGCTGTTGACCTTTTGTAGAATGACATTATAAAGCAGACTGAAAACGGGACGCATTCTATTTTGTATTTGTTGGCATTATATTATTAACTTTTATTGGTCAGTATTTGAAAACAGTTTAAACCCAACATTACGTGCCGACTAAAACACAAATGGCTCGCATTTACCAATACTTGATTGTAGTTATACGCTATCTAATTATAATGACAGTCGAATAGAAAATCTATAACCAATAAGTTGTGCGCATTTGACTCAATTATAGGTCAAACCCACAACAACTCATTGTATTATTAGCCGAAACCGCGGATTATAATTTAAATTACTGGAAAACAATTCCCCTGTATTTACCAGTATTCACTGATTACGGGAATTATTTAAATTAACCCCCAACATAACTAATATGCGAAGATCACTGCTAACGATAGCAACAAATTAGTAGGAAAATGTAAATTAGTATTATTAGGCAAATACTATAAATACTTTTTGCAACCTACGACAAAACACTACAAACGAACTATTGGCACTCATTTTTGAAAAGTACCACGGCGGCCATCTTTTGGAGATGACGGTGTATAGAGGAACGACTTCTCGATGCACAGACGTTTGCTGATGAGTTTGCAGTTATCTTGCATTATTCTGTAAATTTGTGAATGCCTTGTATTCTTAGTGAATTTTTATTTAAAAAAATTCACTACTAGAGAGGTATCGATGGTGAGACTTTGCAAGAATTTTTTCAAATGAGCGCAAATTTGGGTCCCTAGAATCCATATCCGAGGTCAGTTTCAATTCATATATATATATATATATATATATATATATATATATATATATATATATATATATATATATATATATATATATATATATATATATTATAAAATTGTGTATTCTCTCTGTTCCCCTGGTAGATCTGTTGGGGGCAGCAGGTGGACGAAGTATGGAAGAAAGCTTCTCTGAGCAGTGCCCGTGCAGATATCTATAAAAGAGAGAAAAAGGTCACCAACGGCAGTTCGGTGGGCAAGGGATGACAGCCTTTGGGTGAGGGTAGGGTCACTGATGAGACGTATAGCTCTCTTCTGAATGGAGTCCAGGATAGCGATTGTAGAAGCGGCAGCGGTACCCCAGATGTGGGTGCAGTATCCGAGGTTTGGCCTTATTTGTGAAGTATATGATGTATAGAAATTAGCTGGTGAAAAGTATTTGCGAGCCCGGAAGAGGAAACCTAATTTCTTAGCAGCCGCTTCTGCAATTGATGTGACATGTTGGTGCCAATTGAGATTTCGATCCACAGAAATGCCAACAAGTGAAAAGAACTCATTACTTTGAATAACTTGTTTGTTCATTGTGATGGGTCTAGGGCTGGTGTACCTCTTATGAGAAAGAAAGCAAGACTGAGATTTGGTGGGGTTGAATTGTACAAGATTTCTACTTCCCCAGTCTAATATTTTTGGTAGACACACGGAGACAGAACGCTCCATGAGTCTGCGATCTTCAGCTAATTGGGCTAAAGAGACAGGCTTAGAATATTGTATATTTAAGGGTGCTGTCGTCCGCGTAACTCTGAACTGGGTTGGATGTGCTAGAGAGGGCACTGATGTGGAGAAGAAGCAAAGTAGGGGCTAAAGCTGAACCTTAATGAACTCCTGCATTAATTGGATACAGTTTAGAGAAATGGCCATACACGACAACAGAAATGCTCTGGTTGGAGAGGAAATTTTCTGTCCAGGTACAGAGTTTTGGTGGTAGGCCATGGGCCGGAAGTTTATTAAGCAACGCTGCGTGCCAGACCTGGTCGAATGCTTTGGATATATATGTCTAGAGCGACAAACTGGGATTTACCGTTTAGTTCCATAGACTTGTTCCAAGAATGGATGACAAAGGAATGGAGGTCGGCAGTTGATCTGCTCTGACGGACTCCTTACTGCCTGTCGTGGATTAGACTGTGTTTTACAAGAAATTTTACTAATTGGGTGTTTCTATACTTTGCCATCACTTTAGAGACAACTGAAAGGAGAGAAATAGGCCTGTAGTTGCTAGGAAGCGCTTTGGATCCTTTTTTTGGGGGCGGGTTGTACGCGAGCAGTTTTCCAGTTATTAGGGAATATGCCTCTATTGTAAGATGTCTGAAACAGACGAGTTCTGGAGCGCATTTTTTGAGAACAATTGCTGGGATCTCGTCAAGGCCAGAGGCTTTTCTGGTGTTAAGAGAAGAGAGCATTTTTCGTACCGTTTTAGCTTTGAAAATGATATCCGTCATTTTACGCGCGACATTGGGGACTGTTGGTGGTTGAACATTTGGGGGTGGGTTGAGAGTAGAATTGCCGGCGAACAACGAGGCAAAAAGTTCAGCCTTGCCTAGGGCGGTAGAAACAATTTCATCCCAAGAGGTGGGAACGTGCTCTTGCAGAAATTTATCCCAATAGATTTAGCAAGAGTCCAGAATGGTTTGCAGCCGTTGGAGCTTAAGAGGACTTTGTTTTTGATGTTGTTATTAAACGAGTTTTTTTTGCCTCAGAAAGAATGCGGACATAGCGGTTTCTTGCGTCATTAAATGCTGACGGTTTTCTTGACTGGGATTCTGTAGAAGCGTTGTGTGAGCTTTGACCTATTCAAGTCTGGCCTTGTCACAGGATTAAGATAACCAGGGCTTTTGAGTGGCCGAAGAGGTTTTATGTGTACGAGGAATAAATAATTCCATGCCAACTTGTATAATTTCGGTGACGTTTTATCAGATATCAGAGGGGTCAGGTTGAAAGAAGCAGACAGACGCCCATGGAAATGAGGAAAAGTAATCCCGCATTTCGTCCCAGTTCTCGGAGTTGAAGTGCCAAACGATACGTGGGTGTGCTGTCTGTGTGACCTCGGGTTGCATTGCGCAGGAAGCAGTGACCATGCCGTGGTCTGAGCGTGACTGATACCTTATACCATTCGGGATTTGTAGTAAGAGGGAGATCCAAGGAATTTGAGGTGTGTGTTGGGATGCGAGGAAAGTAAGTAGGTTGCTGAATCATATTGGCTAAAGAATTGCTGACTGCAAAGGCCTCCGCTGCTCTCCCTTGTGGATCGGTTTTTGAAGATTCTAGCCATTCCTTATTATGGACATTGAAGGTACCAAGAATAGTGACCTCGGAGGAAGGATATTCAGAAATCAGATGGTCGGTTTTTTCAGAAAGGTAGTCAAAGAGCTGGACAAAGTTGTTGTCAGAAGGTGACCGGTAAATGCAACAGATGAATTTAGTTGCAGCCCTGAGAGAGTTTTATCCAGCTTCTAAATTGGTGAGTCTGGTGCAGGGTAGATTGCTACGGAAGTAAGGAGCTCATAAACCGGGAAATTAAGGTGATTAGTGACTGTTTTCGCACTGATTTGGGTTTCGGTAAGGAAGGAGAGTTGGGGCCTATTAGCCTGGAGTAAATGGTGGACAGAGTTCAGGTTAGAATTTAGGCCACATATATTCGAGAAGGATATGTTAAATCTTGATGCTGGCGCCTCCTGTACACGCTTCTCCCGGAGATCCGAATGGAGGGGTATTTTACCTCCGGAATCTTTTGTACAAAGAGGAGCCATCATCATTTTTGCTTATAAAGGAAACCGACTTATACACCAGAACCGAAAACTTCCGTTGGGACTTCACCGGTCCCTTGATGTATGGGGTGGTACCTCCTCGGGCGTGAAAAAAATCCTTTACTACCACGTAAAGTAAAATTCCACTACCATCTGCTTGACTCTGATTAGTCGCCTCGTACGTCAGGCAGGAGTTACCATGGGCCTATTCTTTTAGGTAGACCCACAGGGGACAGACATTTCAACACCTTCTTCAGCGCTAGCCAACGAAGCCAGTTAATTGGAGAGGGTGGAATCAATCCACCTGCAACTCGTTGGTTATAGAAAAAAAGCTGTTTCTCCCCCAGTAGCTTTTACATTTTCGGAAATGCCAATGGTGAGTTTAGAATTTGGGACACACTCTATATTTTTATATTAAACAATGCAATGTAGTAATAGTGCCCACGTCGGGAAATAGCAAAATACCTACCAATTAACGTACTAGCACGGCTTTTAGCATAAACATTTCACAATATAAAAGAACTTGCGTGCACTTACATGAGTACAGCAGTGGAGCAAGTGATCATTATAACGTATTAGCACGAAGTGCTCGTAGGTTATACACTTACAAGCTTTATCTACAGGAAAATATTTTTAGAACGATGCTTATTTTCTTTTTACGTTTTATTTTGGTTCTCCGAGAGTAAATTATTCACATACGCGGAGAAGAATGTTATCCCGTCACGAGCAAGTGCATTATTGACTGGAGATTACATGAGCTCAGTAGAACAAGACATCGGTAGTGTTGACTAAGATCTCCTGAAAACTGCGGTAAATCTTGGGATGTAAGTTTTCAATAATCCGAGGCTTGAACTGCATGACTCAGCGACTGGTCTCGTAAACTTTAGTTGCTAAAAGTGAACAAGAAGATTTATGACACAAAAACCGTTCTGAAAATAAAATTATATTGGTCATCGTGTTCAGAATAAAACTCTGGGATAATTTGGATAAGAATTGTATGCAACGTGTATTTAAATAAAGTCGTACGAGTTATACCAGTGATTTTGTATGTAAAATAGAACCAGAAATATTTTACTCAAAATTTTGCAACACTGCGAAGTTATATACCCTTCAAGGTGAAAGACAAAAAAATTCGGGACGCAGCAAGTGCGTTATGGTAGCGAATTTTTATTAAATGCTTCAAATTTGAATAACTCAATTTTCTATAAACTTAGAAAGTTTAATTTTGGTATGTGGTAAGGTCTTTCCCAAGGCAAGATATCCACTAAATTTCATTAAAATAGTTTTGTAATTTTCGGAGAAAAAGGTTTTTTTTCGGAATAAACATTAAAATTTGAATAACTCAATTTTATAAAAACCTAGAAAGATGAATTTTTGGACGTAGTATGGTCTCTTTTAAGGCAATAGACACATTAAATTTCATTAAAACAGCTTGGTAATTTTCGTAGCAAAAATTTTGTTCCAAAGAAAACTCAAAAATTTTCCGGAAAACCTCGTCCGATTGTCCTGGTTAACGAACTCATCCAAGCCATTAATAAAAGAAAGGCACTTGCCAAATTTAATCGAAATCGGTTAATTATTTTTTGAGTTATCGGACGGATACATACATACATATATATATATATATATATATATATATATATATATATATATATATATATATATATATATATATATATATATATATATATATAAATTTAAACTGGGTTCTAGGGGTCCTATTTCGCGCTCATTTGAAAAATTTGTTGCAAAGTCTCACCATCGATACCTCTCTAATAGTGATTTTTTTAAAATAAAAATTCACTAACAAGGTTTCACTAATAAATCCAAAGTGCCTTGACACGAAATGTTTAAATTTGGCAAAGACACTTGCGCGACGAAGGGAAATATTTTAAATTAATATAGTTTGGACTCTATCATTTCTGCAATACTATTTATTAGCGAATTTTCGTAAAGAAAATTGCTCTTGAGGAGAATGCAACTTTTGAATGTTTAAAAGGTTACGTCAAATGAGCTCTCCTAGAACCAATATTCGGGGTCAGTTTCAGTTTTTCCCTGTTTACATATATACGAGAAAGCTCAATGCGCTATTATACAAGATACGAGAAAAAATTATATATCTTAATTTTAGGATGTCTTGAGTTGCATCTTAAAACAATATTTTGACAATCACAGGCTGGTCCATAAGTTGTTGGTGATACAAATTTTCTTCAAACAAGACCCCCTAAAATAAATATCCGGGTTCAGTTTCAGTTTTAATCTGTTTACATATATACTGGGTGGCGCATTGCTGCGATAAAGCTCAATACATCCGTTATTAGCGAAGATACGAGAAAAATTAAATATGTTAAATTGAGGGTGTCTTGAGTTGCATCTTATATAATTATTTTGACACTCACAGCCTAGCCCATAAGTCGTTGGTGATACATTAGCAATTTTTATTAAGAAAAAGTCCGCTAATAGAGAGGTCACGATGAAAAGCTTTCGGAAAAATTTCTTCAGATGAGCGCGAACCTGGGTCCCTAGGACAAAAAACCAAGGTCCGTTAAATTTTTTATATGTTTATATATATATATATATATATATATATATATATATATATATATATATATATATATATATATATATATATATATATATATATATATATAAAATACTTTTATACGACAGCATAATAAATCAAATCTATGCTGCGCTAAAACTGTATTTGAGGCTGTTCATAAAGCTATAAATATAGTGTCTTTTAATAATTGATTAAATCCCCCAGTTAAATAACAATCACTTGGCAGATTTTTTAGCTAATTTTCATAAAGAAAAATTCGCTAATAGAGATGTCAGGATGTAAAGCTTTTGAAAAAGTTTCTTAAGATGAGCGCAAAGTTTCTTTAAAATGTTTATATGTATATGTATATATATATATATATATATATATATATATATATATATATATATATATATACATATATATATATATATATATATATATATATATATATATATATATATATATATATATATATGTATATATGTGTATATATATATATATATATATATATATATATATATATATATATATATATATATATATATATATATATGTATGTATATCCGAGCGATAACTCAAAATATACTAAACTGATTTCAATCAAAAATGTGAACAGTTGCAAAACAACTGAAAGGACGGGAAAACGATGAACGGTCTCCAGTTTTTCCGCCCACAAACATGCACTGAAATTTAATAAAAAATGCAAAAGTTCAATAGTATAAGGGCTGTTCAAAAAAAATTGTTATCACCAACATATGGGCCACTCTGTAGTTGTCAAAATAATTTTGTAAGATGCAGTATACAATTTTCTTTCTATCTTGTTTAATAAAGGATATACGGAGCTTTACCGTCGAATTGTGTCACCCCATATATATATATATATATATATATATATATATATATATATATATATATATATATATATATATATATATATAACTGAAGCTAACCCCGGATTTGGGTTCTAGGGCATAGTTCGCGCTCATCTGAAGAAATTAATTTAAAAGTCGCAACCTCCTGAAGACATTTTCTCTGCGAAAATTCACTACAAATTATAGACTATTAACCTATAAATTCTATAACTAAAACTACTGCCAAAGCATCAGAGAAAGGGTATATTTAAAATGAATTATCTGGAAGTATTTTAGTAAAATAAAGGACATTGACTGTTGATGCTGAAACTTAGGGGTTTGTAAAACACTCTTTTTACGACTTTTCCTTTACGTGACTCGTATTCGTTTAAGGTTCTTTGTCTAACAGTTGTCAATTTTGACGTTCAAATCGCGACCTAACGTTTTAACATGAAAAACCATAAAATTTTTGTTTTTGTGCGTTTCTCTGGTCATCAGCGGCACCCATTTTTTTAAATGCCCATAACTTTATTTTCTTTTAACCTACAGATCTGAGTTTTGGTACCTAGTTTACTTTTTGTGGCCTATACCCGTGTACCAAACATGGTTGCCATAACGTCGTTATTTTCAGAGATATATAAGTTTTCCAGAAGAAAACACAAAAACTGCCGATTTTCGTGGCTAACAAACTTATCCAAGCCATTTGCAAAAAGGAAGTACTCACCAAATTTGATCGAAATCATATATATATATATATATATATATATATATATATATATATATATATATATATATATATATATATATATATATATATATATATATATATATATATATATATGTATGTATGTATGTATCACACCGATAACTCAAAAAATAATGGCCCGATTTTGATAACATTCGGAAGCTACCTTCTTTTTGTAAATGGCTTGTTTCGTTATCGGTATACATTTTTAGCTTCGAAACTAACAAAGCTAGGGTAACCAAATTTGGTACGCAGGGTTTATGTGAAAAAAGTAAACTATACACTAAAATTCAGTTCTTTACGCTATAAGAAAAAAAAAGTTATAGACATTTATTTTTAGAAACTATCCATTTCTATACAAATTCAATACTTTAACGACTTGCTGTATTTGTGTATTTTTCAAACACTTAAGTTATTTTAATGAAAGATGGTGCATTGTTTCTACTATTAATGTTATATGCCAAATTTGATGCCTTTCATTAAAAAGATAACATATTTAACATTAAAACATTTAATTGAAAATTCGATGACATAATGCACTTGCTGCGTGCATGCTTTTTACAGCTCCTACAAATTTTTGGCAGCTAGAATTTTCTGTTTACCTTCGAGAATATAAGCTCCAGTTTGCATGTAGGAGTGTCGTAAAAACTTTTTGTGTGCTGAAATAAGAAATCGGTAGTGTTGACAAGAAGCCGATCTAAAACTGTTGTAAATCTTGCGATGTAAACTTTTCAATAACCCGCGTCTCGAGTTGCATGACTCAGCAACTGGTCTTGCAAACTTTGGTTGTCAAAATGGAATAAGGGAAAGATTGATGGTGCACGCGCATTTTATCAAGAATTAAAATGACGCTAGCCATCCCCAACGGCGTTGTTGACTTAGTAGATACTTCATTTGTGACGAACGCTAGCGATGGGAGGTGGAGAACGTATCCAGGAATTCCCTGAATCTTGTTTCCGTCAGCGAAGTAGACACATGATTTATCGTTTTCTTGGGTTCGGTGCGTCCAGATCAGATAGGAGACTGTTAAATGTTTTAAACGAACCAGTTACTGCCAGGGCGGTTGTGTTATCACACACGCCATCAACCGAATAAAATAAATAGAGCTTCGTTCGTCAGTTTGATAGCGACGAGATAAGCTTTCAGCAAAAAAAAATGTAACAGTATTCCAGAGGAAATTACTAATCAGTTTTATTTTAAGTGTGTCAAATAAGTAGCATGTTGTTGTCTTATACCAGTATTAAAACTTTTAGATTGCAGTCTCCGTAGCTCAGTGGTTAGAACGTCGACTCGCTATACAGGGTTGCAGCAGTTTTCCCGAAATTTTCGAAAACCCCTAAAACACGTCGATTTTGCTTGCGAAGGGGACACCCTTTGAACCCTTAAAGAATTTGTAGGACCCAACCCCTAGCGGTGGCGACTTTCACACCTTTACTTTGAATTTGGAAGATTGCCCCTTTTTGGACAGCTCTGTTGATTCTACACTCAGCTGCAATTTTAATTTACCGAGTAGTTTTTAGATGCTTGCTTTCAAAGCTTCAAAAAAAAAAAAGAAAAATAGTAGTATTTATTTCGTGTTTAAGCCATGGATTAGTTTTTGAAAAATTATTAAATCTTTGGTAGTCCCTGGGTATTGAAAAGAAAACGACTTCCTTTAGTCTTGTGTTTTTGGTGATAAAGTGTACGAGTTGGTAAAAAAAAGTAAAAGTGATGCAAAATTCCAATGTGAAGTATCTCAATACATTTTTTTAGTAAATTTGTTTTATTTTGAAAACCTTAAACCAAATATCTAAAAAAAAAACGAATCGATAGACTTTAAAATTGCAGCTTTAGTTTAGAAAGTAAAATCAGAAAAACTAATCTTTTTTTAATTTCAACAACACACCACGAGGTCTTACAGCCTAAATACTATCGTACCGTGGGTGTCGACAAGGAGGAAAGCGGCAACTTGTTAATTCTGGACTTGAAGGCTTGGAGGTTCGGAGGAGAAGGAAAAACATGCGCTGGTTTCCGAGGCAATGTTAGTTTGTTTAAAACGCCTAAGCAAATTGTTTTGTAATAATAAGTTGTCATTTAAATTGTGAGTATTATAATTTTAGTTTGAATTTCGTTAACTTCAATTCTGAAAAATGGTTAGATTAACGGAAATGCATAAAATAACAGTTATACAAATGATTGGTTACGGAGATAAACCCCGAACACAACATGAAGTAACTCGCCGATTTCATGAGAAATTTCCTGATTTACCGCCTGTATTCCAAGGAACAATTACTAAAATAGAGAAGCAGTTTAGCGAGTTTGGTCATGTAAGGCAGATTAAAAAATGCAGCCAATGCACTGAGTGATGAAATCAAATTAGATGTGATGCTTGAATGTGTGGAAAACCCACATACATCGGCTAGACAGGCATCCACTACATTAAATGTTAGCCATGCATCGATAGTTAACATATTAAAATAAAATAAAATGCATCCCTATAAAATGGCACCTACTCAGGAGCTCATGGAAGGCGATTTTGATAGGAGAACTTATTTTTGTGAGCGAATGATGGACATGTTGGATAATAATATTATCCAATTAGAAGACGTTATGTTTTCTGATGAGTGCACTTTTTCACTTAACGATCATGCTAATCGGCAAAGTTGTCGCTACTGGGCAACGACAAAGCCTCACTGGATGAGAGAGGAATGCACGCAATACCCTCAGAAGGTTAATGTTTGGGCAGGGATTGTTGGAAACCATATAATTGGTTCCTTTTTCATTGAGGGTAATTTGAATGGCGATAATTATTTGGCACTACTTCAAAATTTTGATCCTGATCCATGAAACCCTCAAGTTCCAGTGAATACGATATGGTTTCAGCAGGATGGAGCACCACCACATAACGAACTTAATGTCCCGCAGTACCTCGATGCAATATTTCCCAATCGGTGGATAGGGAGGCGAGGATCAACAGAATGGCCAGCGCGATCACCTGAACTTACCTTATTAGATTTCTTTTTATGGGGATATGTGAAGAGAATTGTGTACAAAATTAAACCTTTTGATTTAGATTACTTAAAAGAACGAATAACGCTTGCGATTAGGTCGATTACGCCTGATATGTTAAATAATGTTAAGACAGTTTTATTTAAGATTAGGGTGTTGCCAAGAAATTCGCGGTAAACATTTTGAGCATCTACTTCATTGACATTCATAGTTCTTTTTAGTGTTTTACATTTTATTACATTTTGCATTACATTTTAGTTTTTTATTGTATTGTAGCAAATTTCTGCAACCACATGATTTTATTTTATTCTATCTTATTTGTTGCAATAAACTAGAAAACGATAACTTTTTTGAATAGAGAATGAACAGACCTTTCAAGCGACATATCACAAGCCTATACTTCCCCTTTAAAAAATTGGGCATTGTACCTGTCATTCGAAGGGGGTTGAAGGTAGAGATTGCATTTTCACGTCGAAAAATGTCAATTTATAATTTAAATTTGACCTGCTTCGGGATTTTTTATAAGAATGTACAGTAACCGAAATAATGAATTTATTCCATTTGTCTTTTACAGACTGTATATGTATATATATATATATATATATATATATATATATATATATATATATATATATATATATATGTATATTTCATTAACCAAGTTAGCGTCATCAGTCTTATTTATGATGACGATGACTTGGTTAGTGAAACGATCGTCAGGTTTTTTTAAATATGTTGTGGTGATTTGTTCCAATCTTCACTTATATATATATATATATATATATATATATATATATATATATATATATATATATATATATGTATATATATATATATATATATATATATATATATATATATATATATATATATATATATATATATATATACATATTTCAGCGGCCTTAATTCGCGCTCATTTGAAGACATTTTCTGAAAGTCTTACCACTGATACCTGTCTAACCGTGAATTTACGTAATGAAAATTCACTAAAAGTTGTAATAAGACAATATATTGATGAGTGTCAATATTTTCGTTGTATAGAATCGGAATTATTGATGTTATTGTTTAGTAATTTTATTGTTGTAATTGTTGTTAGTTATCATTTTGGGCCAGATGTATTCTCACCATAATTAGAACCGCAGACCGGTTACGCTCTAATTAGAGCTCGTCGGTAACATATACCAATTACAGAGAACACACCTAGAAAGTAATATGGCTATGGTAGCCAGCCTCCTGGAACGTTGTCAGATGTACGACAGCGTCGCCATCACGGTGCCGAACCAGTTAGTATGTTGTCACAGCAGTTCCAATTGTTAGTTGGTTGTACACAGTCTCTATTTTATAAAATTTTGTGTTATTTGGAACTGTCGTTGTAAAAAGAAAAAAGAAAAAGAACATTTGTGAAGCCAGAGAAATAGCAATATAATGATAACACGGGACACTCCTATGCTTTAGCATTGGTGATATTTGTGACAAGTTAACTAGCGCCACCTCGCGTGAAGTGCTGACAACTGAGCGGGTAATTTGAATTGTATATGTACCTGCATATTTTTAATTTAGACAATTGGTTTATTATAGATGAGTATGACAACTTGTACATGGCAAAACAGTGAAAATTTTCTGATTATATAGTTATAAATAGAATTTGTATCGACAATCAGCTTGAAACCTAAATGAATTCAGCATGAATAATTCTGCAAATTTCTCTTACCCATAATCTTATTTCATCATAATTTAAAATACTACCTTGAAACCGTCGTTAAACTACTTATTCAAGGGTAGATATAGGAATATACTGAAAGCTGTTTCTGAGGATATTAAGTTACAATCTGTACTTACCTATAAATAATTGTTCTAGGTATAAATGGTAGCACAGTACTCAATTTGCTATATCTCTCTGCATGAAAACTGTCTTATTAATCTAATATTTTAAAATATGTAACTGATATACTTAATACCTAATTAAGAAATTGTGCAGATGAAAGGTGAGACTAACTCTTACTTCCGTTAATAAATCTATTATAGGGCTGAATCTGCTATTTCTACTCTCTTTGATAACTTGTCTTGGGAAGATAATTAAAAGCCTTTACCAAGTAAAATAATTTTAAATGTGAAAAAATGTGCCAGTTTATGCCATACTGAAATAAAAGAGGACACAGAATAATATAGAAAAACTGTTTTCTTAAACCATTTATTATTAATGCAAAACTTTTTTTGTCTTCATGTTTCTTTTTTTTTATGCACTGCAAGACAAGTTATGATTGAAGCCTTTCAACCATCTATTTACGAAGTTTATCTATAAATAGATACATGATGGTAAATATTACACAATAAATTATCTTCTGCGAACTGTACATATTGGCATAAAAGTGATTCTAAATTTGTCTTCTGCTTTTCAAATCATATTCACGTTTCGCCATCCTTTGGAAACCTATGAAATGTCTTTGATGGATTTCGCACGTTATAATTCGAACAATTATAGATTGCACACACCCAACCACTAACATTCATTGTAAAAACACAGCTCAAACTTAATTATACACAGTTAAACACCAGCAATTGCTAGTGTTAGAGGTTCTCGAACGACGTAACATCGGTACTATCCGCTAGGGGCGCTGATATTCTTGAAACACGAAATCAGCCGGAGTGTCCTGTATTATCATTATATGGTATTTGGAAATAGTAACTGCGTCTGTATTTAGTATTAAATGATTTCTAAAAGAAATTCGCAAGCACATCAAAATCGTAACAATATTACATGGCCGGCAGCAATTTTTTTCGCAGAGTAGTAAACTTTCAAAAAGACTTGAGTGTGTTATTCGATGAATGTCAAGGGCTCTTTTTATCTATACTTACGTGATAATTTAGAATCCTGTCCTTTTGAAGCGCACACGTCTACTAATGGAGCCGAATGAAATTCAATAAGCGAATTCCATTTATTCACTCGCATATATATATCTCTGCTTTCCCGTCTCCTGGAAACGATAATATACTTTACGTTTAGTCATACTCATTCAACGTGGTAACAGCACCAGTAAATAAAACATTATTTCCGAACACATCAATATGACGGTGTCAGTGCTCTCATCTTGGATGGCTTTGAATAAAAATATACACGTCCTTTCGTCATTGGGAATTTGAATTTCACACCGTGTGAAAATAGGTTTTTATTAGTGAATTTTCTCAATTTATGTTATTGAATTATGGGCCTATACAGGAGATTTCAACAAATATTTTAAACTACATACAGACTTGGAGACTACTTCTCTGGCTTCACTGGTGGTTTTCGTTGGTGAAGGACGTAGCCAGCGCGTAAGCTAACTGGAGCAAGTGGCCCTTACGAATTCTGGATGTTCTAGGATGTTCTTCAACGTTTCTGTGACTATAGTTTCGCTGCTTGACAGCATTCTCAGACAGATTAAAATTGAATTAGTACGAAATCATGACAACTACAAATAAAGATCTGTTGCTATGTTATGATATGATGTTTTGATCAAAAAATGTATCAAAATGAAAATAAGCAATGAAACACAGATGACACATGGGGCTTTCAAAATGTCTACGTGATGTATGTCAATATTTAACATAAAAATAGAACTAGCCTATAATAACTATGACAACAGTTACAACAATAAAATAACTAAACAATAACAGTATAAAAGCAGTCTCTATACAACGAAAATATCGACATAGATCAACTCATTATCTTATTACAACTTTTTTGAAAGAATAGTTAAATTTATTTTCTTTGACTTATTTAATTAGAAAGAAGAATATCCAAGAAAGAGGAATTCATTAAATCAGTTTGCTCGTTTAAAACAAGGTAGCTATTGTCGTGTGTGTGCTTTTTGACTTCCAAAGCTTCAAAAAAGTCTAGTTTACGCTTGTCATTATAAAAATGTTGTGGTTGTATGCGGTTATTTACTGTAGGTCTATGTTCGGTATCAATATAAGAGAATGAGTTTATGTATGTCGATATTTTCGTTGTATAGAGACTCCTTTTATACTGTTATTGTTTAGTTATTTTATTGTTGTAAATGTTATCATAGTTATTATAGGCTAGTTCTATTTTTATGTTAAATATTGACATACATCACGTAGACATTTTGAAAGCCTCATCTGTGTTTCATTTTTTATTTTCATTTTGATAAATGTTTTGATTAAAACATCATATCATAACATAGCAACAGATCTTTATTTGTAGTCGTCATGATTTCGTAGTAATTCAATTTTAATCTGTCTGAGAATGCTGTCAAGCAGCGAAACTATAGTCACAGAAACGTTTAAGAACATCCTAGAACATCCAGAATTCGTAAGGGCCACTGGCTCCAGTTAGCTTACGCGCTGGCTACGTCCTTCACCAACGAAAACCAACAGTGAAGCCAGAGAAGTAGTCTCCAATTCTGTATGTAGTATGGACAAGTTTCACCAAGTAAGGGCAACAACAATCAATGAAATATTTTAAATTACAATGGTGTATATAGGGGTTGGTTTATTTTCGCAAACTTTTCAGGTTATAGAACCGTATGCAATCTGAATTTATTTACAGAGAAGTCAGAAGAAGGTGTTAAAAGCTTAACTCAAGATTCTTCTCGCCAAAGCTATGTTTTTATCGAAATACTTGTTCCAACATGCCTCCTTACAAAAATAAAGGTGTTTTGGGAGAAAATAGTTTAATATCTCCCAAACGAATAAAAACGTCGGGACGCAGCAAGTGCGTTATAGTAGTGAATTTTCATAAGAAATGTACACTATATTAGTGAGGTATATTATTAAAACTAAATCTTTAAATTGAAATGGATCTTGGAGGTTGGTTTTAGAGGTCCCAGTAAGCGATTACTTGAAGAAATTTATATTTTCTATGGAGCTAGAAAATTAAAATTTGGTACATAAGTATATGTTAATACTGCCAGTTGCTTTAAAAAATGGTGTTACGAATTTCACTAGTTACAAAAATTTTCCAGAAAAACACTAATTATTTACAAACTGAAAGTACGTGCCAAATTATCAATATGGCAGGTATTTTTCCTTATTAATTGCTTGGATGGTTTTGTTTTAGTCAACTAGTTTTTGCAAACAAAGCAACCAACAAGGTATTTTACATAGGTTTTACTATGGCTCAAGATTGAAGTTTATATCTGAATGGGAAACTGAGTTATCGGATTTGAAATTTTTTACGAAACTTCTCTACCACAACGTATTTGCTGCACCCAGAACCTCTTCATCGCTTATTAGCAGTTGATGTATACATACTTTTTTAAATGATAAAATAATGTAGCTTTCTATGTGAGACTGACAAACAAGGCAACCACAAATTCATTTTTGGAAAAATATTTTAAACAAGTGAAATGACGTAACAATTTAAACATAAATTGAAAATCTTGGTTCGCTGATTCGTCACGGGAGTTCTTTCCCTTTTACATGCCTACAACCACCATCAATGCGTAAACAAGAACAATATAAACAAGTGAAATTTTTTCGGAACAACCTCCAAGAAAGTTGAGGGACCTGCGGTGAATAAGGGTTCTAGGCGAAGTATACATGATTTTAAGGAATTGTAGCTGCAAAATGGGTAAAATGTAGTATAGAGGTCCAGCTAAGCTGTTTTTTTCGAATTTTCCGCTCACATTTCCGTTTTAGCTTCTTCCCTGCCCAACACCCCTATTCACCTCCTGGTCATGTAACTTTCTTAGGGGCTGTTTGCAAGAAATTTTTCTTGTGGTATGTGCATTCAGAAAGGGTTCTAAGCATGTTTTTGAATTTTTTTTCTAAACGTCGCTCGTGTGCTAAACTGCAAATTTACCAAAAATTTCATTTTTATTTCCAAAAGGAATGTACCTGCTAAATTATAAACGTGGCAGGTATTTTTCTTTGTTAATCGCTTGGATGTTCCATTTTAGTCAACTCAATCGAACTAGTTTCTGCAAACCAAATAACAAAAAAGGTTTTTAAAAGAAATTTGTAGTTATTTTTCAAATCTAGTACGCATGCTGCCTTTTATGGGTTTTATGTATCAAAACTGAAGATTCTAGTTTAATGGAAAATTGAGTTATCACTATTTGAAATATTTTTACAAAAATTCGCTACTATAACGCACTTGCTGCACCTAAACTCTTTTCAACGCTTTTACTATTACTGCATCCATACTTTTTGAAAATGTAATAAATATAAACAGTACAAACGTTTGAAATTTTAATTTTAATAATTTACACTCTTCATCTCATTATATATGTAATTTAAACTGCTTTATGATATTATGTAGTTTCATTTAGTATCTACATGCATTGATTAAGAACCTGAATCTGATGTACACAACCACTTTCTTATTTATTTGATTGGATGTTAGAATCATAATATACTACAGTCACAGTCAACGCCCGAATGAATTTGTTAAAGTAATTGTTAAAATAATAAAATTAAATGACTTTCATTAAAATTTTCGTTTATTTACATTTTTCTGATATCTACAGATTTAGATAAGAGTTGTCGCAAATGGCAACCCCGCGGATTGTTTATTGTAACATATTTTCGTAGCCTGTCCGTTTAAAACGTAATTTGGAGATCATGTTTGTAATGGCAGCGGAACCCTGATTTGTCAAGTTTTAGTTTAATATTTCTAGTAATTCAAAAGATATTTCGTTTTCAAACAGTTTTTTTTCTTCTAAAAGCATTTGAGTGTCAAAATTGTCTAACGAACTCATCCAAGCTATTCACAAAATAAAGGGGATTTCGAAATTTTGTTTTGATTGGTGAAGTTTTTTTTAAGTTATCGGTTATATATATATATATATATATATATATATATATATATATATATATATATATATATATATATATATATATATATATATATATATATATATATATATAGTTACAAAGCACTTCAATAGATGTAGGTGCGGTGTTACCACATCTATAAAACTTCCCGAACATCTGGAAATTCTTGCACAATCTGGCAACACCGAATCCCCAGGGAGTGCCTGGGGTGACCCCCCCACAGGCGAAGTCTCAACCCTCTAGGACCAAAAATAATGAAGTTACCAAATTGTTGCATTTTCGCCTGGTTCTGGATAAGTGAGACTTTTCATTTTAACAAAACAACTTTATTTACTCTCTAAATATGGCTACAATAACAGATCTATAATGTCTCTCTCGCAAAAAAAAACTTCGTTTATCTGGCTTTACAATTACTAATCTGTACACAACGTTTATCTGGCTTTACAATTACTAATCTGTACACAAGTCACTACACTGGAACTTCGCTACTCTCTAACACTGGTTACTGCTTCTTCGAGTTACTTCAACATTATCTAATTGAACTGAACTGATCTGGCTTGCTTCCACCTTTATATACCCGTCGTACCGTCCACCTCGTTTCGGGAGTGTTCCATTCCAGAATGTTCCAGGACTTTCTTTTGCTAGAAGGTTCTGTGAATACAGAACGCCTCCGTGTGTATACAGGGGGATGCATATACAGGATGATCCAAATGTGGCCATCACTCCTGTTACACAAGAGGTGTTTCTCGAACTATAAGGGCTCTCTGCGTATACAGGGTGTAATAGTTCTCTGCGTATATAGGGTGTTTGGAATGCGCAGGTCTCAGTTATCCGTTCCGACGGAGTACAAGTTGGTGACTTCGTTATTTTTGGTCCTGGGGGTTGAGGCTTTGCCTGTGGGGGGTCACCCTATTCACCCCCAGGGGAGGCGGAGGGGCGGTGTTGCCAAAGTGTGCAATAATTCCCAGATGTTGGGGAAGCTTTGGAAATGTGGCAACACCGCACCTACATCTATTGAAGTGCTTTGTAACACTGCTCCCCTCCTTAAGACTGTTCGTCCCGAACAGTATTTACGTATTTACCGGACGCCAACTTGCAGGTTCGTTGCCTCGATAGAGACTCAACCTCTCTATGTGAACAACTTTGGGTTTAGCTCTTGGAGACAGCTGGATTCTGTAAACTAGGTCGAATAAGTTGAGATATCATCTTCAAATTTGGTATCCAGTTAGCACCCGACAAAGGACGCTTCCAATTGTTTTTGGGTAAGATCGCTTCGGGGCTAGGTGATAAATAAGGGGTGATTTAGTGAAAATTCACATTTTTTCAATAAAACTCGAGTAATATAACGTTTCAAAAGTTTATGGGTACAGAAATAAAAAAAAAATTTGTGGACAAGTCCTGGCCCTGAATTCATTTAATGAGAATGTTTTTCTGAAGAGAATAAATTATCACAGCTATGTGGAAGTTATGATTCAATTTGCAGCACTATTTATCTTGTACTTGTAGCATATTGTAGGAGTTTTATTGTGTCTTGTTTTTGTCACTTTCTATATTCTTTCGCATATCAACTTGCAGAAGGCCGTGTCTTTGCAATCTTTCGTCTTGTGGCCTTTCTTCCCACAGTTCATGCATTCGTCCAACCTATCTGGATTTTTGCATTCCAATGGTGGTATGGCCTCGAATGTACTGTCATTAGTCACACATTTTGGAATCATCACTATGGTGAACCTTTTTCAACAAAATTATGTTGCGCCACTGACTAATATTAAAACTAATCAATTTTTTAGATTAAACCATTATTTCCTAGTTTGCCCTGCCATCGTTACACCAGGACCCTTTAATCTTGATTCATAGCACTTCCTTGTTAAACGTAATTTGCTTTTCAGAATTCATTAAAAAAAACTACAATATTATGGAGGTTACAAACATCCCCCCACCCGACGCCAAAAAAAACCCTCAAATTCTCCCAAGGAAAACTGATCTGACCAGGCTGGCCAATGAACTAGTCCAAGCTATTAACAAAAGAAAGACATGCCGAATTTCATCATAATCGAAAGTTAGATTGTTTGACTAAAAATAAGTTTTGTAACAATTATCAGTGTTCAATACCTTCAGCAAAATCGCCGCATAAAGAATTTTCTTTAAACACATTAGATTGATAATCTAGAAAAATTGTGCAACGTGTAAGGAACTTTAAACGTCAATAATTCGGCAAAAAGGAAAGAACAAAAGGTAAAAATAGTGTTACCGTGCATGTATGATAGCAAACTTTATCTATCAGCAGTCGATGTTTTTAAAATCGTTCGGGAGTTAATCTGAAAATTCACCCGTATGAAATCTGTGCATTATTGTTTCTCCAAATGTCAAAATAAAACATTAAAAAAAAAAACCTGTATTACAAATTCCAATAAAGTTATATGTACAAAAGATTTCCAGAAGAAAACTTAATTTATATTTAGAAAAGTAAATTATCTGCCAAATTATAAACGTAGCAGTTATTTGCATTTATATTCGCCAGTATGATTTCGTTTTAATCAACCTAATCAAACCGGTTTTTTCAATATCAACAATAATAAAATTATAATATCAGACTTAAAGGTGACAAACTTATTCAGGCGTTTTCAACAAAAATGAGATCTTGTCCAAAACGTATGACATCTGTGCACTATTGTTTCTCGAAATGGAAAAAATAAATAAAAAAACCTACACTCATCGATCTGGATTCGATCGCGCAACCTTCTGCTTAGAAGACAACGACGCTGTCTCTTAGCCATGTAAGCACACGTTAGTTAACGTTTTATTACTTGATACTCCAGATCGGCTTCATGCCCGGGATATTATATTCAAAGTATACGTAACAATTAATTACAGAATTAATAGAATCACCATTGAAACACATCCCACGACTGTTTCGATCTTATATGACGTCTTATGTTTAAGTTTAAAGATAAAAGATACTATTTTAGAATCATTTTTATGGAGACCTGGCTTGATTTTCATTACATTTCTACTATATTACGCGACAGCATAATAGATCTATGCTGCGCTAAAACGGCATGTGGGGCCGTTTATAAAGCTACAAATATAGTGTATTTTAATAATCGATTGAATCCCCCAGTTAAATAACAATCACTTGTCAAATTTTTAATTTCATGTCGTCTGTTATTTTCCATAATTGCGGCCGAGATTCCACGATTGTTGGTTCGGGTAGTATGTTTTATGAGTAGTATATATTTAGTTCGGTTACCATTGATGTATGGTTAATACCTGTTGTCTTAATAACTAAAGTTTCTTTCGTCCATCTAATAACAAGTCAAACTGACAATTTTCTTTTTTAAAAGTTTTGGAGATATGCTCATTATTTTAGGCAAAAGAATATTATAACATCATAAATGTGTAAACTTTCAAATGACACCTCGTACAACGCGCGTTTTGTTCGACATCCCATGCTTTGTATCTAACATTGTTTTCCCCCTAATGTTCATCCACATACTACATGGAAGTTCCATAGTAGTAAATATGAGAAGGAAACAGTGCCTTATATCATTGTCAAGATGTATTCGATATCTTATTAATGTCGGTATGTCTACAGTGGATTCTGTCCGTAGTGAAAATGTACTGTTATCCGACTTTAACAAGATATGTAGGTATATGGTGCTTCCCTTGGAGAACGTATAAAGAGAAACAGAAGACGTTACGGATGATGTACTCTCTAAAATTTAATAATGGTGGCGAGGAACTCTCCAAGATACTTGTTGATTTGCATGTGGTAACAAAGAAAAAAAGCCGAAGACGCAGCAAGTGCGTTATGGTAGTGAACTTTCATAAAAATGATCTGGCGCAAAATATTTTATTATAACTTTTTTTTCTTGTAACATAGAAATCTAAATTTTGGTGTGTAGTTTACTTTTTATATCGTAAACCTACCTACCAAATTTGGTTATCATAGAGTTTTTATTTTTTAAGATAAAAATTTTTTTCAAATGAAAACTCAAAATTTTTCCGGAAAACCTCGTCCGATTTTTCTGATTAACGAACTTATCAAAGACATTTACAAAAGAAAGGTACATGCCAAATTTTATCAAAATAGGCCCATTATTCTTTGAGAAAAAATTTTTTTTTGAATGAAAATCAAAATTTTTCCGGAAAACCTCGTCCGATTTTCCTGGCTAACAAACTTATCAAGGCCATTTATAAAAGGAAGGTACATGCCAAATTTTATTAAAATCGGCTTATTACTTTTTGAGATAAGAATTTTTTTCGAATGAAAACTCAAAATTTTCCCGGAAAACCTCGTCCGATTTTCCTGACTAACGAACTTATCCAAGCTATTTACAAAAGAAACGTACATGCCAAATTTTATCAAAATCGGCCCATTATTTTTTGAGTTATCGGTGTGATACATATATATATATATATATATATATATATATATATATATATATATATATATATATATATATATATATATATATATATATATATATATATATATATATATATATATATATATATATATATATATATATATATATATATATATATATATATATATATATATATATATATATATATATATATATATATAAACATATAAAAATTGAAACTAACCCCGGATATGGGTTCTAGGGGTCCTAGTTCGCGCTCATTTGCAAAAATTTTTTCAAAATTCAAAAGTCGGGATCTCCCCATTAGTGAATTTTTTCTACGAAAATTCACTAATATAGTGGTACATCCAACATCATGCATGCAAATTAGATTAGTTAATACCTAAACTAAACCTAAACAGCCCATGTAAAAGTATTTTGTGTAACCATTATATCAAAATACATATTTTAGTGAAAATATTTTACTGCCCAAAAAAAGTAAAAGTAACTATTTTGTTTAACTATATAAACTTGTATTACTTCCACATCGTTAATACGTGTGGAGATAGCCGCGGCGACAAAAATTTCAAAAATTTTTTTTCGCTCAAACGTAAAATGTGTCAAAATATATAGAAAACATGATTTGGGAACGAAATTTTTCTTGTCTGTCGGTCTGTATGTTTGTCTGTTTGTAGCCACGATAATTTTAGACCGAATTGAGATATCGTCTTCGAATTTACAGTTAGCACCCGATAAACGAACGGTTCGGATTGTTTTTGGGTCAAATCGCTCCAGAGGGTGAGGGACGAATGATGGGTAATTTAAAAATTGACATTTTTGCATTAAAGCTCGAGTAATGTAATGTTTAAAGTCCCTGAGGCCAATAAGTCTCATGTCTTTCTTGCTAAAAACAATGGAAAAACTGCTCGACCGGCACAGTAGGGGCGGTGTACTGGAAGCATATTCTCTACACTGCGGACAATACGCATACATAGCAGGAGTCTCAACAGAAACAGCACTGCACCAACTGTTGCTGAAACTGGAGAACACGCTGGAAACAGGAGGTGGTGCTGGGGGCCTTTCTAGACATAGAGGGGGCCTTCAGCAACACCTCATTCGGGTCGGTTCTAGCAGCTGTCAGGGGGCGTGGAATAGAGGAGAACTCGACGACGGGAGGGGGTTGGGGGGCTATGCTGACTGGGGTCGCGGCGGAGTGCCCGCAGCGCTGCGTTTGGTCTCCCCTGCTCTAGTGCCTAGTCGTGGAAGGCCTGCTAAGGAGGCTCTAGGGAGGGGGGTACGATGTACAGGGCTATGCGGACGACATTGCTGAAACAGGAGAATACGCTGGACACAGGGAGTTGGTGCTGGGTGCCTTCATAGACATAGAGGGGGCCTTCAGCAACACCTTATTCGGATTGGTTCTGGTAGCTGTCGGGGAGCGTGGAATAGAGGAGACCTGCTGCAGGTGGATCGGTTCCACACTCAAGGATAGGGCGGTGTTTACCTCACTTGGGGGGCTGGGGGCTGGTGGTGAGGGGTACTATGCTGACTGGGGTCGCGGCGGAGTGCCCGCAGCACAGCGTTTGGTCTCCCCTACTCTGGTGCCTAGTCGTTGACGACCTGCTAAGGAGGCTCTCGGGAGGGGGGTACGAGGTACAGGGCAAGGTGGACGAGACTGGCATCATAGTCCGAGGCAAGGTTAAACAGTCAGTGTGGGAGCGCATGCAGACAGCACTGTGTGTGTGATGGTATTTTAACTGCGGTGTTTACACAATTCGTGCATTTACCAGACAGCACTGAAAGTGGTGGTGGACGGTTAGCCAAGGGCTCGGGGTGAGCCCGGAGAAAGCCACCGTCATACCATTTACAAGGAGGAGGAAGTGGGAGGACCACAGAACTCTCACTCTATATGGTAGAAACATCCCGATGGCCAGGTTGTATTGGACTCTAAGCTAGCCTGGAATGGCCACGTTGAAAAAACACTGCGCAAGGCAGTTATGACCCTAGCTGTCACTAGGCAGCTATATGGAAAAACGTGGGGACTGATAACTAGTAGAGCCCATTGGCTGTAAACAAGGGTGGTCAGACCATCGTTAACATACGCAGAACTGATTTGGTGGCCTAAGGTGACACAATCCAGTGCCAAACAAAAAATGGGTAAGATCCAAAGGATGGCATGCCTCCGCATCACAGGGGCCATGACCTCAACCCCAACAGCCGCCATGGAGGTGTTGCTGGATCTGTCCCCCTACACTTAGTTATTATGGGGGACGCTAGGATAGCAATGATAGATTGAAGGCTAATCCAGGCTGCAGGGACTACTGCAAGATTCAGGAGATCGTGAAGGAGCCCGTGCATGAAATGAGGTCAGACTTCGAGAGCCCGCGAATCTGTAGGGATAATAAGTTATCAGTAATAATCCCCGACCGTGAGGCATGGCGTGGGGAGACGCCGGGCCTCCCACGGGACACGCTCGTCTAGTTCACGGACGGATCCGGCGGGGAGCGTGGGACGGAGGCAGGCGTCTATTCGGAGGGACCGAGTGTAAGTCACCGTATTTCCCCCGGGGCTTATGCAGCGGTCTTTCAGGCCGAAATGTACGCAATCTTGGGGGGAGAAAGGGCTACACCAACAAGCGGTCCCTCTTAGCCACAGACAGCCAGACGGCCCATAAGATAGTAAATGCCGGGACGAGACGACGAACTTGGGTGCCGGGTCACTCGGAGGGTCAAAGGCAATGAATAAGCTGACAGTCTCGCGAAGAAAGGATCAGTAGAACCATTTATGGGACCAGAACCGGTCCTGGGCGTATCGAAAGGCACGGCAAGGGGAACCATCAAGTCCTGGTTCGGGGACCAGTATAAGGCATATTGGGCAGACTGTTCAGGGTTCAGACATGGGACGACACTAATTGGGATCCCAGTTCAAAGAGAGCTGTGGAGCTGCTAAATCTTTGCAGAGGACAGCTCAGAAACATAACATGACTCTTGACGGAACACATGGCTGTCAAGAAAGACCTGCATAAAATGGGGTGGTTCGAGAGGAACCTGGCATGCAGACTGGCGAGGGGGAGGAATCCGCCCAACACATCTTGTGCGAGTGTAAAGTCTGGACCGCAAAAGACAACTGATCTACCGACAGCCTAGACCGGAGATATATATATATATATATATATATATATATATATATATATATATATATATATATATATATATATATATATATATATAGCGCAATATAAAACTTCACCCTACTAATTGCCGTGCAGACTAGTTCAAATTTGGGAATGGGTGGAGTAAAAAAGACTAAGGGCATGCACAATAAGCCAAATGCTGCGGTGCTATCGGGGCGGCAAAGACGCAGACGAGCCCTAAGAGAAAAAAAAATATTTTAGGGTTTGTTTATTAGTAAACTATAAGTTTCATTAAACATCTGCTATTTTATGCTGAAATTAAATTAGGGGTTGAATGTGTGGGGGTGGAATATCGGTGACAGAAATTTCGAATTTCTAAAAACGGAATAAAATGTCTCAAAACATATAGAAAACTCGATACTGGAACGAAATTTCTTTGTCTGTCGGTCTTCCGGTCTGTCGGTTGGTCGGTGTGTCGGCCTGTACAGATCATCCTCAAATTTGGTATACAGTTGGCACCTGACAAACGAACGGTTTGGATCGTTTTTGGGTAAAATCTCTCCAGCAGGTAGGGGATAAATAATGTGATTTGGGAAAAATGTACATTTTTTCGTTAAAACTCGAGTGATGTTAGGTTTCAGAAGTTCATGGTTATAGGAATACGATTATTTTTTTTGTGGTCAGGCCATGGACCTTAAATTCATTTCATGAGGATGTGTTTCTGAGGAGATCAGATTATCACAGCTATGGGGAAGTTATGACTTAATTTGCAGCACTGACATTTATACTGAATGTCAAAGACATAAAAGTCTATGGTCAAACAGTTGCACTGAGATTATAGAGGTATACTCTATGACAAAAAACATCAATAAGGTTCAAACTTAAAATGTAATGAATTACGACCAATGCACAGGTCCATTAGTATTTGTTATTATACAAGATACGAGATAAAATTGTATATGATAATTGTAGGATGTCTTAAGCTACATCTTACAAAATTATTTTAGTAATCACAGACTGGCTCGTAAGTCGTTTTTTTTTTGTTTAAACAAACACCCCTTATTTTACTGCATTTTTGAATTTTCCATCGATCTAGAGGGCATGTTTCCAAGGAAAAAAATAACAGTCTAAACGTAGAAAGTGCGTTATGGTAATTAATTTTCATAGAAATGAATTTGGCACCAAATATTTTTTAAAGCTTTTGTCCCCAACAGAAATATAAATTTTGGTATATAGTTTCCTTTTAATGTAATAAACTCGTGTATCAAATTTGATTGTCATGTTTTTTTTATTTTTGGAGATAAAAATGTTTTCCGAAAGGAAACCCAATATTTTACCGTAAAACCTGGTTTGATTTTCCTGGCTAACGAACTTGTCTAAGCCACTTACAAAAGGAAGGTACGTGCCAAGTTTTATCAAAATCGGCCTATTACTTTTTGAGTTATCGGTGGGATATATATATATATATATATATATATATATATATATATATATATATATATATATATATATATATATATATATATATATATATATATATATATATAAACAAATAGAAATTGAAACTGACCCCGGATATGGGTTCTATGGGTCCTAATTTGCGCTCATTTGAAAAAAAAAATTGAATTTCAAAAGTCCGGATCTCCACATTAGTGAATTTTTTCTAAGAAGATTCACTAATGGTGTTCTTGGTTTCGAGTTATTTTAATTGTTTTTCAACTTTTCACATTTTTGGCGTTTATCAAAAATTATGATACAAGGTTTCAACAATAGATAGCGGATCCCATGAAAATGACGCATTCAGAGATACTTTCCTTTATATTATTGGTTAATTTTTGTACTTTTTCAAAGAATAAAGCTATTTTCATTAAATACCTAGGTACATTGTTTCTACTCTAAAGTTTATACTGGCAACCAAATTGTATGCCTGGTTTCATTAAAAAAAGACCTATTATGTAGTTATTAAAAACATTTTTATAAAAATTCACTACCATCACGTTTTATCACTGTTTTATAAATTTTTTTGATGACAATGATTCCCTAAAATATGTATTGCTATAAAAACAATTTAGCGTATTCTCTTCTTTGTCACATGCAGACTCGTTAAAAATCTCATTGATATACCAGTTTGGCGTTACAATGTACCATTTTTATATTTGTATATTCAACATATCGTAACAAGAAGGCTGTGCCGTTTTACATATTGAGCCAATCAGATTTCCTAACAAATAAGTTACAAACTTTCCAGACATACATGTCTGCCTTATTTCCAACATTCAGTTGTACTGGCAGTTTACAGTTGCTACAAATAGAATCTAATTATTTTAAAAATATTTCACTGAAAAAAACATGTATCTACGCATATCAAAAAGTCTTGACGCAGCAAGTGCGTTATGGAAGTGAATTTTCATAAAAATGTTTTCAATAGCAAATATGTCTCTTTAGTGCAAGCCGGCATCAATTTGGTTAACGGTATAACCTATATAGTAGAAAGAATGTACCATATTTAATCAAAATAACTTATTGTTTGAAAACGTACAAAAATTTTCCGAAAATAAACTTTAAATGTTTCCTAGAAAACTGGTTTCCTAGCCAAAATGAAATTTGAAGCATTTCATCAATAAACTCCCCATAGGCCGCGGAGCCATATTCGTACACTTTTTATTATTACTAGATTTAGCAATATATACACATGTGTATGTATATATATATATATATATATATATATATATATATATGTATATGTATGTATATATATATATATATATATATATATATATATATATATATATATATATATATATATATATATATATATATATATATATATTTATATATATTTATATATATATATATATATATATATATATATATATATATATATATATATATATATATATATATATATATCCAAAAATTGTGGGAAAGCCGTGAGTTGCAAAATAAAACTCTTTATTAAATGCCGAGCTTTCGGAAAAATTTATTCCATTCTCAAGGCTACAACATGGAAAGAAAAAAGTTTACAATTTACATAGGAAAAATATAAAAGTTTAAAATACTTAATTATAATGTGAGTTTTACTAAACGAATTAGAGCCTCGGTGGTTCAGGGGTAAGAACGTCTGCCTCTGAACCGAAGGGTACTGGGTTTGATCCCAGGGTTCTCCTTTTCCTTTTTCATTACAAACTGTAACATTAACATCAACCGAGGTTCTGGCATTGTATTTGAGCAAGTTGAATGTCTGCACGTTCCGCCCTTCGGAGGGGGCGTAAAGCCGTCGGTCCCGTGTCCAAGCGATGTTGGGCACGTTAAAGATCCCTACCCTTCTTGCAGAAAGGCAGGGGTTCGGCAAAATTTCCAGGATAGTGAGGTGAAACTGCTCCCTGGCGTCGGTGATTGGCCATAGTTGCGGAAATAGATCGACGTTAAAGAAACAAAAACACAACACACACACACACACACACACACACACTAAACGAATTATTCAATAACAAACATGAAAAAAACCTTTTTATAAATTTGAGTGAAGTCGAAAAGTGCCAAACTGTCATATAAAGCTAACTAGTGTCTAATTGAATTTGTTTTTTGTTTTTGTCTGGAAATATAAATAGGGATAATGATTTCTAAAATTATTATTTTTCTTTAAGTTTATTAAAGTGTCGTCAAAAGTAATTTGAAATACTTCTAAACACATTCTTTTACTACTTAAGGTTTTGGCTGAATATTTACTGTGGTTAATTTTATACACTCCTCACTATAACAAAATTCAACATGGTAATTCTTAATGTAATCTGCCTATACAGAGTGTTAAATTTCGCAAAACTGAAATTTTCTCGAAAATTTCAAATGGAACGCCTGTATATTAGAACGTTATTAGATGCGCATTTTCATGGCCTCTTCAGGAATACCACACTTGATGACATTATTTTGAACGGTTTCAAAGATATAAAGCATTAATTACAAAATTTATCGTTTTCAATATTTATGAAACTTATCTTAAAATCTAGGGGCGGCTTTTACAACGCCACTTGGCATTTGAAATATTAACTAAATTATTGACAGGTAGCTTTCTTAGTTATCCGCTGTTTTCTTGATATCAGTATGTTTTTTACTGACGAATTTATATCAATGCTGTACGTGATTGCTGAAAGTGATGGAAATGTTGCCTTAGCAAAGAGAATCTACAAGCAGAAATACCCTAATCGACAACAACCTCAGTTGAAAGCATTTCGATTGGTGAAAGCTCGTTTTGATGCATACGGCAGTGTACAGTATCGGGCTCCCGTAAGAAACAAAACTGTTCTAAATGAAGGTACGTCTGTAAACATCATAGCCTCAGTCATTGAAAATCCAGATATCAGCAGCGACAATTAGCTGCGAATTTAAATATCAGTAAAACTTCTGTCGATAGATGTTTTAAGGAAAACAAATATCACCCATACCATGTTAGAAAGGTTCAAGAGCTGTCTGCAAGCGATAAGCAGCAAGTATTGAATTTTTGTATTTGGGATCTACAAAAGGACAAGCAGGAACCAGGATTTCTTGCAAAGGTGCTATCTACAGATGAAGCAAATTTTTCAAACTGTGGAGGAATTAACATACACAATGTGCATTATTATGCTGATATCAATCCACATTTTTGATAGTGGATCGTCAGCATAGGTGGTCCATAAATGTGTGGGTTGGAATTTTGCGTTCGTATTTAATCGGACCGTATTTTTTCGCTGGGACTCTCACTGGTGAGTGTTATCTAAATTTCTTCAATAATGATCTACCAGAGATGTTAGAAGAAAATCGTCTACAACTCCGGGGTGAAATGTGGTATCAACACGATGGAGCGCCTCCACATTCAACAGGAGCTGTTAGAGCATTTTTAAATCATAATTTTGAAGAACGATGGATAGGTCGAGGCAAATCAACCGCTTGGCCAGCAAGATCTACTGATCTTTCCAAAATATATTTCTTTTTGTGGGGTGACATTAAAGGTAAAGTATATGCAACTTCACCAACAACCAAGGAGGACATACGCGCAAGGATTTCAGAGGCTTTCAATATTGTACGCGAAGCATCATTGTTGAAGGTGCAAAACAATTTAAGACAGAGATTACAAATTTGTATCGATAATGACGGCTCCCAACTTGAACATTTGTTGCGTTGAATTTTTGTTGTTTATTTTGCGAATTTCGATTTAGTATTGTTCTTGTTGATTTAAACCTTGTTAATATATGCATAGAATGTTTTGCTCTTTTAAATCACACATACTTCAGTTTTTTATGCAGTATGTATTACGTAAACTATTTGAAAATGATATTGTTACAAAGCACTTCAATAGACGTAGGTGCGGTGTTGCCACATCTCCAGAATTTCCCCAACATCTGGGAATTTTTGCACAATCTGGCAACACCGCCTCCCCACCCCCCTGGGGGTGCCTGGGGTGACCCCCCCTCAGGCGAAGTCTCAACCCTCTAGGACCAGAAATAACGAAGTTACCAACTTGTACCCCGTCGGAACGGATAACTGAGGTCTGCACATTCCGAACACCCTGTATATACACCCCGTATACGCAGAGAACCCTTACACCCTGTATACGCAGAGAGATCTTATAGTTCGAGAAACACCTCTTGTGTAACATAGGAGTGGTGACCACATTTGGATCATCCTGTATATACATTCCCCTGTATACACACGGGACCGATCTGTATTCACAGAACCTTCTAGTAAAAGAAGGTCCTGGAACGTTCTGGAATGGAAGGCTCCAGAAAGAAGGGGAAGGTACGGCGAGTATATAAAAGCGAAAGCAAGCCAGCCCGAGTTAGTTCAGTTCAGTAAGAGAATGTGGTAGTGACTTGAACAAGCAGTAATCAGTGTGAAGTGTTAGACTGTAGTATAGTAACTTGTGTGCAGATTAGTCATTGTAAGGCCAGTAAATTAAGTGTTTTGTGAGAGAGATATTCTAGAAATTTTATTGTATCCATATTTAGAGTGTAAATAAAGTTGTTTTGTTAAAATTTAAAGTCTCACTTATCCAGAACCCGGAGAAAACGCAACAATTTGGTGTCAGAAGTGGGATAAGTGAGTGAAGAAGTGGACAACTAAGCTAGCTGTAAATGGTAAACACTAGATCGACTGACTACGACAAGATGGCTGAAATCAAAGAGTTGATGGACTTACTGAAAAGACAACGCGAAGAAGACGAGAGAAGACGACAAGAAGATAAAGAAGACCTCAAGAGGCAACGCGAAGAAGACGAACAACGGCGACAAGAAGATGAAAGAAGACGACGCAAAGAAGACGAACAACGGCGTCTTGAAGATAAAGAAGAACTCAAGAAGCAACGCGAAGAAGACGAAAAACGACGACTAGAAGACAAAGAAGACCTCCGAAGTATGTTTCACAATATGAGAGTCGATGTAAAAGAGGAAATTGAACTGATCAACGAACAAATAGAAAGTGTGGACAGGAAAGTAGAAAATGTGAACAGTAAAGTAGAAAATGTAACAGAAAATGTAAAGGATTGGAACAAACGATGGAAAGAAGTTGAAGGGTTGAAAGAACAAATGAAGATGATCATGAAAGGCACAGAAATCACACATAGAGAACTGACAGAGCAGGTGATGGGCCAGACTGACAGAACTCAACCAAGAGGAGTTACTGGAATGTCCCCAGTTCAAAATCGGCCGGAAGAAAATATGCCAATCGTGCAGCAGCCTCATGGAACCTTGAAGCCGCCGACTTTTGACGGAGAAACATCGTGGCCCATGTACAGGAGGCAGTTTGAGGCGGCAGCTCTCAGCAATGGGTGGAGCGAACAACAGGCAGCAACTGCTCTAATTCTCTCGCTTCGAGGTAAAGCCCTAGAAATCCTCCAGAACATCCCGGAGTCGAAACAGCAAAACTACTTAACAGTGATACAGGCCCTAGATTTGAGATATGGTAACAAGTACATGAGCCAGGTCTACCAGACACAACTAAAGTCAAGGGTCCAGAAGCCAAATGAGACGCTGCAAGAATTTAGTGGCGAAGTGGAGAAACTTGTGCGACTGGCATATCCCCAAGCCCCAGAAGAATTTGTCAACCAGATAACCGTCCAGACCTTCATCGATGGGGTACTTGATAATGAAATGCAACAAGCTTTAAGGCTCGGAAGGTTCAAAACACTTACGGACTGCGTCATTTATGGCTTGGAATTTGAAGCAGCGAAGAATGCATCTCAACCTCGCCGCAACAGGCTGCGCGAAGTGAAGGAGATAGAGGACTTTGCAGACACGACAGCGGAACTAAGGCAAGAAATGAAAATGATAAAAGAAGCCATAAGCAAGCTCACTGTACCGGTTGGGGCACGTAGGACGAAAGCAGATTGGTCAGACATAGAATGTTACAAGTGTGGTAGGAAAGGGCACATAAGTAGACAGTGCTCACAAACCCAACAGGTGGCTCGCAGAAGACAAGAATACACCAACAGTGAGCGGCGTCAGGGAAACGACCTGACGCCAGTGTAAGGGGGCGGCAGCTGGCGTGCGAGTCCCAAGGCCCCAAAGTAAAGGTCTCCACTATCCGACGCTACCACGAGAGCCTCGTTATACCTGGCAGCATAGACGGAAGACAATGCAGTTTCACCATCGATACTGGTGCCACTAGATCCGTTGTACGTCCAGACATGTTGCCAAACAAGTCAGCACTCACTACCAACAAACAGCCTGTGTTGGAGACGGCAAAAGGAGATAGAATACCCGTGCATGGAGAGGCCACTGTTTACATTAGGCTGGGCAGTACTGAGCTACAGGTAAGGGCTGTCGTCGCAGAAATCGTCGACGAATTTATTCTGGGCCTGGATTTAATGGAAGATTTCGATGTCCTATCAGTAGACTTCCAGAATAAGATCTTGAAAATCGGTAACGAAGAGTTGTATTTATCTCCAACAGCAGGCGAAGCTAATCCCAGGGTGAGACTTATTGTCGACGAGGATACACGGATTCCTGGTAACAGTGAGAAGATTGTCAGAGCCAGGCTAGAGAAGAAACTTGATGGTATGTCTGCTCTCATAGCGGAGCCCCTAAAAGATAGACATGATGGTGCCCTCGTCGCACGATGCTTAGTAGACCCGAAGAAGACAATACCCATAAGAGTGGCTAACGTGCAAACTAACAGAGTCACATTGAAGAAAGGTGAGGTTATCGCCACTTGCGAGCCCATTGACCGAGTAACGTTGTCAAGAAACGTGACACCCACTGCATTAAACAGAAGACTGCCAGTAGAAATAGTAGAGCGGTTCAAGAATTCATGGGGCCAATTGAACAACATGGAGATGGAAATGGCCCTGAAGTCCATATTGGAGGAGGCCGATATTTTCGCTCAAGATAAAATAACAGGTCGTACGAGTCTAGTGCAACACAGAATTAATACTGGCGACGCAAGACCAATTAGACAGCCGCCGAGAAGACTGCCTTTTGCCAAGCAATCAGAAATCAAGGCGATGGTTAACGAAATGCTGGAAGATGGTGTGATCGAGGAGTCTAATGGTCCTTGGTCGTCCCCAGTAGTTTTGGTCACCAAGAAAGACGGCACTATGAGATTTTGCGTGGACTATAGGAAGCTGAATGACGTCACCAAGAAAGACAGTTATCCCCTGCCCCGGATCGACGACACTTTGAACACTTTGGCCGGATCAAAGTGGTTCTCTACATTAGACCTGAAAAGTGGCTACTGGCAAGTAGAACTCCATAAAGACGATAAGGAGAAGACTGCTTTTTCAACCGGGAATGGGTTGTACCAATTCAAGGTCATGCCATTCGGCTTATGTAATGCTCCTGCCACCTTCGAGCGACTAATGGAGTTAGTGCTGAGAGGACTGACATGGGAAACATGCCTGGTGTATCTCGATGATGTCATGGTGATTGGAAGGACTTTCGATGAGCACCTGTCGAATCTGAAGCAAGTTTTCTCCAGGCTAAGAGGTGCCAATCTGCAACTTAATCCCAAGAAATGCGCCCTCTTCCAGAAGAAAGTGAGTTTCCTCGGACATGTCGTTTCTGAGAAAGGGATAGAAACTGATCCAGAGAAAATAAAGGCAGTAAGAGACTGGCCTGTGCCGAGGAACAAACATGAGGTCAGAAGTTTTCTGGGACTTTGCAGCTACTACCGACGCTTTGTGAAGTACTTCAGCAGCATTGCGAAACCTCTGCATAGCCTGACTGAAAATAAGGTCGAGTTCATCTGGTCACCAGATTGCCAAGAGTCTTTTAGAGAACTCAAACATCGTCTTCTCACTGCTCCTATACTGGCTTATCCTCGGGACGAAGGACTGTTCATACTGGACACCGATGCTTCCCAGTATGGCATTGGGGCAGTACTCTCGCAGCTCCAAGCCGGAGAAGAAGTTGTGATAGGCTACTTCAGCAAAACGTTCGGAAAAGCAGAAAGGAATTACTGTGTAACCCGGAAAGAACTGCTGGCAGTTGTAAGATCCATCGAACATTTCCACAGCTTCCTGTATGGAAGAACATTCCGCGTGAGGTCGGATCACTCTGCTCTGCAATGGCTTCTGAACTTTAGAAATCCCGAAGGACAGATAGCCCGATGGATAGAGAAACTGCAGAGCTACGACTTCCGGATTGAACATCGAAAAGGAAGAAGTCACACCAATGCAGACAGCCTGTCAAGAAGACCATGCTCAGTGCATGAATGTAAATTTTGCGAGCGACAAGAGAACAAAGAGATCGACAAAGTAACTCATCAGATCAAACAACTGGTGGCAGGACAGGAGAATAACACCGATGTAGACGTAAATCTTGAATACATCAGAGACGCACAGAAGACAGATCCAGACTTGAAAAATATTAGAGAATGGCTACAAAAGGGGAAAAGACCTGAGTGGCACGATGTGTCCCGGTTTGGGGCGGAGGTTAAAGGCTACTGGCTACAATGGGACTCATTGTGTCTAAAGAATGACATGATCACTCGAAAATGGGAAACTGCCGATGGTAGAGACTGTATATACCAGACCGTTGTGCCAAGTGAGTGCATAGACAGTGTTCTTCAAGAGTTACACAATAGTAGAAGTGGAGGCCACTTTGGGGTCAACAGGACTCTTGCCAGAGTGAGAGACCGCTTCTATTGGATAAACTGCCGAAGAAGCGTGGAAGAATGGTGCAAAAGGTGTGACCAATGTGCTTCAAAGAAAGGACCAAAGACCCGATCCAGAGGAAAAATGATGCAGTACATCTCAGGTACACCGTGGGAGAGAGTTGCCGTAGACATCGCAGGACCTTTTCCCATCACAGAGTCTGGGAACAGATACATAATGGTGGTGATGGACTACTTCTCGAAATGGCCTGAAGTTGCGCCGATCCCCAACCAAGAGGCAACGACCGTGGCAGAAGCCCTGATGGAAAATGTCATATCACGGCATGGCGTACCCTTAGAGATTCACACCGACCAGGGCCGGAATTTCGAATCAGAGGTCTGGAAGAGCCTAATGGACTTGCTAGGCATAAAGAAAACGAGAACAACGCCACTCCACCCTCAATCAGACGGCATGGTAGAACGGCATAACAGGACCATCAATCAGTATCTTGCTATGTTTGTCGACGAGAATCAGAGAACCTGGGACAAGCTGATACCTCTGTTCCTCCTAGCTTACAGAAGCTCTCAGCATGAATCTACCGGCTACACTCCATCCATGATGTTGACCGGCAGAGAGATGCGGTTACCAATCGACATGACGAGACCGCCACCGAACGAGGACATAGCGGACCTAGCTACGTTACCTGAGTATGTCGCCGACCTAGAAGGAAAACTGCGCACTATACACAGATGTGTCAGAGATAGGCTCCTCTTAAGCAGTGACCGGATGAAGATGCGCTTGGATCGCAGAGCAACACCCCATACATTCAAGGAAGGTGATGCAGTGTGGCTGTACCAACCAACAAGGAGAAAGGGCCTCAGTCCCAAACTTCAGAAACCATGGGAAGGGCCATACTTGGTGACTAAGAAAATTAACGACCTAGTCTACAGAATCCAGCTGTCTCCAAGAACTAAACCCAAAGTTGTTCACATAGAGAGGTTGAGTCCCTATAGGGGCAACGAACCCCCAAGTTGGCGGCCGGTAAATACTGTTCGGGACGAACAGTCTTAAGGAGGGGGGCAGTGTTACAAAGCACTTCAATAGACGTAGGTGCGGTGTTGCCACATCTCCAGAATTTCCCCAACATCTGGGAATTTTTGCACAATCTGGCAACACCGCCTCCCCACCCCCCTGGGGGTGCCTGGGGTGACCCCCCCCTCAGGCGAAGTCTCAACCCTCTAGGACCAGAAATAACGAAGTTACCAACTTGTACCCCGTCGGAACGGATAACTGAGGTCTGCACATTCCGAACACCCTGTATATACACCCCGTATACGCAGAGAACCCTTACACCCTGTATACGCAGAGAGATCTTATAGTTCGAGAAACACCTCTTGTGTAACATAGGAGTGGTGACCACATTTGGATCATCCTGTATATACATTCCCCTGTATACACACGGGACCGATCTGTATTCACAGAACCTTCTAGTAAAAGAAGGTCCTGGAACGTTCTGGAATGGAAGGCTCCAGAAAGAAGGGGAAGGTACGGCGAGTATATAAAAGCGAAAGCAAGCCAGCCCGAGTTAGTTCAGTTCAGTAAGAGAATGTGGTAGTGACTTGAACAAGCAGTAATCAGTGTGAAGTGTTAGACTGTAGTATAGTAACTTGTGTGCAGATTAGTCATTGTAAGGCCAGTAAATTAAGTGTTTTGTGAGAGAGATATTCTAGAAATTTTATTGTATCCATATTTAGAGTGTAAATAAAGTTGTTTTGTTAAAATTTAAAGTCTCACTTATCCAGAACCCGGAGAAAACGCAACAATATAATGTTGCATATTAACGTGAAGTATTTACTTCAATTTATATAAAAATGGTTAATTCCGTAATTGAGCCTTAATATCTTTGAAACCGTTGAAAATAATGGCATCCAACGTGGTATTGCTGAAAAGGCTATAAAAATACGCGTCTAATAACGTTCTAATATACAGCGCGTTCAAATTTTCGAGAAAATTTAAGTTTTGCGAAATTTAACAGTCTGTATAGGCGGGTTACATTAAGAATTACCATCTTGCATTTTGTTATAGTGACGAGTGCATAAAATTAACTCCAGTGAATGTTCAGCCAAAATATTGTGCAGAATCAAAGTATTTACGCACCAAACTAGACCAATATTTCTAATAAACAAATGAATAACTCTGAAACGGTTGAGCCTAGACCCATCATGTGGGGTATCAATTTGCTTGTCGCGATACCATCTTTTAAAAAAAGATATAAAATACAGGCTGTTCTATTTAAAAAATGTATGTTTGGTCTGCCACGGAGAAAATGAACACCCTTTGTAAAATAAGATATTTTTGAATTGCGCAGCTGATTGATAGGAACAACTTTCAGTTGAAACTTTTTTTATGAAACTGAGTTTAATATGGAAAACTGGGCTTTTTCCGCGAAGTGGACCACCCTATATATATATATATATATATATATAGATATATATATATATATATATATATATATATATATATATATATATATATATATATATATATATATATATATATATATATATATATATATATATATATATGTCGTTGGCGATACCTATAATTTTTTTCGAACATCCCTTATATTATTGCATTTTTGCATTTTCCATCGAAATATGATGCACGTTTGTAAGAAAAAAATCGAGACGCAGTAAGTGCGTTTTGGTAGAGAATTTTCATTAAAATTCGATCGAATTTCGTATCAAAATTTATTGTAAAAAAATGTTTCTAAATTCACGTAAGAAATATTTTTGAATTTTGGTGAAAACAATTGGTTTAGCTAATTTTTGTGTAAAAAACTTTTTAAAAAAATTTTCGTAAAAAGATTTTTATATAATTTTTGTGCAAGACTACTTAGCCAGTTTTTGAAAAAAAAATTACCAATTTTCGTGTAACAAATTGTTTGAAAATTTTCATGCACACATTTTTTAAAATTTACGTCAAAACGCTTTTTGTGAATACATAATTATATCTTGGCTGGTGTAGTTTTTGTGAAAATTGTTCGGATCGGTTGGTGGCTCAAGAAAATCAGACCAGTTTTTTGGGAAATTTTTAAATTTGTGTTCGGGAAATGTTTGTACTTTTTCTAAAAAAAAGTTAGTTTGATTAAATATGGTACATTAGCTTCTACTCTAAAGCTTATATGATCTATTGAATGTGATGTCTGTAAGAAAAACAACATATGTTATATTGAAACACTTCTATGAAAAAATTAAGGTACTTAATGAGAAGCTTCATCCAGACAGCAAAATTTATTGATGGGGTGTCCTACGCGTTTCGGCTATACAATAGCCATCATCAGGGGCAAATCTAAAAATTGTAATAAACAATTTTTAGATTTGCCCCTGATGATGGCTATTGTATAGCCGAAACGCGTAGGGCACCCCATCAATAAATTTTGCTGTCTGGATGAAGCTTCTCATTAAGTACCTTAATTATGTCTATCCTAGACCTTGTGACGTTCAGGAATGAAAACTTCTATGAAAATTCGCTATGATAACGCACTTGTAACGTCCATACTTGTTTGTGTCTAAAGTTATACCAAGGTGTCTGACATTTTTCGGTAGCCATATATTTAGAAAACATAATTAAATGACAAATATTAACTACCTTCAGCTTTCCCGTAATAATAATTATAGGTTTGATGAACACATGCATCATTTTGAATTACACATTTTCTATTAAACTGGTAATAAATAATGAAGCTGTTAGAATCTTGCCACCTAATTGCTATCATTATACATCAGCAGCCTTTAAAATTTGTTAAATTAGCAATCGAAAGCTAGTTACACCTGCGCAATCAAGTCTATAAAAAAATTCTGGACGCAGCAAGTGCGTTATGGTAGTGAATTTTCATAAAAATCTTTTTAATAACAAATATGTGTGTTTTTTTTTAAGAAAGCAGGCATCAAATTTGGTTACCAATATAACCTATATAGTAAAAACAATGTGCCATGTTCCATTAAAATAACTTTATTGTGTGAAAATGTACAAAAATTTCAAAAGTTAACTTAAAATGTTCCCGAAAAAACACATTTCTTGGTCAACCTTATAGGTTAATAGCAAATTGAGCTGTTCAAATATGAAACATTTGATCAAAATTCGCTATCATAACGCACTTGCTGCGTCCAGCATTTCTTTTCGTACAAACATGCATTATATTTCGATGGAAAATGCAAAAATGCAATAACATAAGGCGTGTTTGATTAAAAAAAAAGGAAATTTGTATCACCACACCTGTGATTGTAGAAATATTATTTTAAGATGTAGCTCAAGACACCCTATAATTAATATATACAAATTTTCTTCATATCTTATATAATAACGGATATATTGAGCTTTATTGATTTTTTACGAAAATTCGACAAAAATTATATACCATTAAATGATAAACTCTATAGCTAAGGCCACTGCCAAGCATCAGAGAAAGGGTCTATTTGAAATGAATTTTCTGCAAATATTTTAGTAAAATGAAGGACAATGACGGTTGAAACTAAGAGTTTAGGGTTTGTAAAACATCCTTGTTGAGACATTTTATTTCTATAGCCCGTATTAGATTTAAGTTATTTGCCTAAATGTTGCCAATTTTGACATTTTAAATCACCACTTTGACGTTTTGAGGAAAACCTCAATTTTTTTTTTTAAATGCCTATAACTTTTTTGTCTTTTGACCTACATAGCTAAATTTTGGTAGGTAACTTACCTATAAGGATGTAAACCTGCGTACCAAATTTGGTTGCCCTTACTTTGTTAATTCCGGAGATATAAATTTATTTCAAAAGAAAACACAAAATTTTCCGGGAAAACCTGGGCACATTTTCCTAGCTAACAAACTCATCCAAGCCATTTGCAAAGGGAATTTTTTCACCAAATTTGATCAAAATCGGCCCATTATTTTTTGAGTTATCGGTGTGATACATATATATATATATATATATATATATATATATATATATATATATATATATATATATATATATATATATATATATATATATATATAAACATATAAAAATTGAAACTGACCCCGGATAATAAATTCACTAAAACTACTCTCCGGTCGCATCAAATAATATAATAAGAAGTTCGGAACGCCGCAATGCGTAATGGTAGTGAATTTCCGTTAAATGCTTCAAATTTAAATAACTCAATTTTATTACCTATACCCAAGAAAAATAATCCTAAGTCGTGCGATGACTGCCGATTAATTAGCCTTATGAGCCACACATTACGGTATCAGTGCAAAAGTGCAGGGAATATAATAAAAGCGTGTTCATATGTTACATAGATTATCAAAAAGCGGTCGACCGAGTTCAACACGGTAAGCTTATCCAAGCACTAAAAAACATAAAACTAGATTCCAAAGATATTATTCTAATCAAAAATCTATACTACAACCAAACAGCTGTTATACGGGTAGACGACAGTGAAACAAACCAAATAGAAATCCAAAGAGGAGTCAGACAAGGCTGCGTGTTGTCACCACAATTGTTCAATGTGTATTCGCAGCTAATATTTCAGAAAGCACTATGGGAAAGAAAGCAAGGTGTGAGCATTGGGGCGGAGCATCATTAATAACATAAGATTTGCAGATGATACAGCAATAATGCCGGAGAGTATAGAGGACCTACAAATCCTTTTAGATAGTATTAATATGGAAACCAAAAAAATTGGGCTAACAATGAACATAGGCAAAACCAAATACATGGTCATCTCAAAAACTCCAATTGACAACATACAACTTACACTAGAAGGTAAACAGTTAGAGAGGGTTGACAAATATAAATACCTGGGAGCAACCATAAATTCCCAATTGGAACAAGATGAGGAGATAAAAGTCAGAATAGAAATAGCCCGGAATGGACTTGTAAAATACAGGTCAATGTTCACAAATAAGAAATTAAGTTAAGCCATTAGATTACGTTCCTAGTATGCTATGTATGGTCTCAGCTGTTATATGGGATAGAAACTTGGACATTAAAAGCACAATACATAAAAAGATTGGAGGAATTAAAAATGTGGCTCCACAGACGCATACTTAAAATTCCTTGGACTGCTAGAACCACAAATGAAGAAGTATTAAGAAGAATTGGACACGGCAGAAAACTGATGACAATCGTCAAAATAAGAAAAACAGCATATTTAGGCCACATACTTCATAATGACAAATACTCTCTCTTACAAGTAGTCATACAAGGACGAATATAGGGAAGAGAAGGAATAGGAAGAAAACAGAAATCTTGGCTGAGGAATATCAGAGAATGGACTAACCTCAGTGTTGAACAAATATTTCGCGTTGCAAGAGATAGGAAAGCGTTTAAAGAAGTGATCGCCAACCTTCGCTAAAGAAGACGGCATAGGAAGAAGAAGATGATGAAAATTCCGCCACCAAAACTCTGTGCCTGGACAGCAAATTTCCTCTCCAACCGGAGCATATCTGTTGTCGTGGATGGCCATTCCTCTAAAGTGTATCCAATTAATGCGGGAGTCCCTCAAGGTTCAGCTTTAGCCCCCACTTTGTCTCTTCTCCACATCAATGACCTCCTCTCTAGCACATCCAACCCAGTTCACAGTTACGCGGACGACAGCACCTTCCCCTCACCTATACAATATTCTAAGCCTGTCTCTTTAGCCCAATTATATGAGGATCGCAGATTCATGGAGGGTTCTGTCTCTGTGGATCTCAAAAAAATATTAGACTGGGGAAGTAGAAATCTTGTACAATTCAACTCCACCAAATCTCAGTCTTGCTTTCTATCTCATAAGAGATACATCAGCCATAGACCCATCACAATGAGCAACCAAGTTATTCAAAGTAATGAGTCCTTTTCGCTTGTTGGCATTTCTGTGGATCGAAATCTCAATTGGCACAAACATGTCACATTAATTGCAGAAGCGGCTGCTAAGAAATAAGGTTTCCTCTTCCAGGATCGCAAATACTTTTCACCAGCTAATCTCGATACCTTATATACTTCACAAATAAGGCCAAACGTCGAATACTGCTCCCACTGCCGCTGTTGCTTCTACACTCGCTATCCTGGATTCCATTCAGAAGAGAGCCATACGACTCATCGGTGTCCCTACCCTCACCCAGGCTGCCATCCCTTGCCCAGTGACGTGCCGTTGGCGACCTCTCTCTTACAGATATCTGCATGGGCACTGTTCAGGGGAGCTTTCTTCCACAGTTCCTCGACCTGCTGCCCCCAACAGATCTACCAGGATAACAGAGAAAATGCACCCTTTTACTGTCCAGGTCACCAGACATAGCACATCTTGTTATGCCCACTCTTTTGTTCCGAGGACCTCCCAATTGTGGAATTTCTTGCCGGCACATGTTTTTTCTTCTGCTCCGAACCTCCAAACCTTCCAGTCCAGAATTAACAAGTTGCTCTTTCCTCCTTGTCGACACCCACGGTACGATAGTATTTAGGCTGTGAGCCCTCGTGGTGTGTTGTTGAAAAAAAGAAAATCTATATATATATATATATATATATATATATATATATATATATATATATATATATATATATATATATATATATATATATATATATATATATATATATATTGAAACTGACCCCGGATATGGGTTCTAGGGATCCTAGTTCGCACTCATTTGAAAAATTTTTTGCAAAGTCTCACCATCGATACCTTTCTATTGGTGAATTTTTTAAATAAAATTACACGTAAGTGTCATATATCTTTTTACCAACAAACTTATAAATATATGTATTTTTACAGTTACTAGAGATAATATTGTCATTTTAAATAAGTGCTACATTCTCAATGTGTGGGTTTACAGGTTGTTGACTATCTAATTTTATGCCTTCATATGTTTTATTATAAACATAGGAATGTTATCTGAATATTATTCATCTAAATCAACACAAAAGAAACATTTCGGGACGCAGCAGGTGCCTGATACTAGTGAATTTTCATAAGAATTGTACACAATTGATACGGCATATTACTAAAACTAATACTTCTGACACAGACCTTGAAGATCGGTTTCAGAGGCGTTAATACGCCCCTTGAATAATTTTGTCGAAACTTTTACCTTATCTCTTTATTGTTAAAAAAAATAATGAATCTGGTGTTCTAGCTCCATTTGAACAAAATGGCCAAAACTCAATATGTCACTAAGTGAAGTATGGAACCTGTGATGAGCACTGATAAGCACACTTGGAAACCCCAAATTCACTAACCAAGTTAGCGACATCGGGAGATGAATAATTCTAAATATCTTATATCCGCAACTGTATTAGCGAATTTTCATTAAGAAAAATTCGCTATTTGAGAGGTCGCGATGAAAAGCTTTCGGAAAAATTTCTTCAGATGAGCGCGAATTTGGGTCCTCAGAACCCAAAACCAGCGTCGGTTAAAATGTTTATATGTTTATATATATATATATATATATATATATATATATATATATATATATATATATATATATATATATATATATATATATATATATCTGTGTGTGTGTATGTATGTATCCGAGAGATAACTCAAAAGACTACTAAACTGACTTCAATAAAACTTGGAAAAAATCTTGATTAGCAAAAACCGAGGTCAAGTTCGTTAACCAGCCTTTATGCTCAAGTTTTTTCGGTAAAAATTGGGGAAAACTTTTCGAAAACTCTATATTTTTGTAAGTATCAGAGTAACTGGAATGAAACTTCACATGTGGCTAGAAATAGTGCAAATAAACCTATTTTGTGAATTTTAAGTAATTTGGTACACAATGTTTACAGTTTTTTCCAAATTAAAAATTAAATCGCAAAGACATGCGTTGAAACGACTTTGTGGTTAAAGTACAATGCCTGACAAACACAGTAGTTAACTGCCACGCGTAAATTGATTCATACAACAGTTATAAACCATACATCAACGGCAATCAAACTAAATATATACCAGGCATAAAACATACTACCCGAACCAACAATCGCGAAATATATATTTCCACTATATGATACATTTTCAGTCTAAGGCTTTAATTGGCGTCGTTACTTCAGCTACAAGTATAGTGTATTTTAAAAATATATTGAACTCATACTTTACCCACCAGTACTCGGGTGAAGTCTGACAGATACTCTCTTTCATTTATTTACTTTACTGTTGCAACGAAAGCGGATCTCCAATCGGACAACGCATTCTTCTAGCGTCGCAATCCCCCCAGCAAATACATGGATGATGTAGTCAATCCCGTTGGTGCCCAGTTAGTGTCCGCATGGGCCATAACTATCTGACCAGTAGCGGCTCGTGCCTTAATGCATTGGGGGTGCGCAAGAAAAAAAAGTTCGGGAAGCAGCAAGTGCGTTATGGTAGTAAATTTTTATTAAATGTTTCAAATTTGAATAACTCAAGTTTATACGAACTTGGAAAGTTGGATTTTGGTGTATAGTAGGGTCTTACTCAGGGCAACATATCCACCAAATTTTATCAAAATAGCTTTGTAATTTTCGGAGAAAAATTTTTTTTTAAAAGAAAACTCAAAATTTGAATAACTCAACTTTCTAAAAATGTAGAAAGTTGAATTTTTGTGTGTAGTGAGGACTTTTACAAGGCAACATATCCGCCAATGTTCATTAAAATACCTTTGTAATTTTCGGAGAAAAAGTTTTTTTTGAAACAAAACTCAAAATTTCCCCAGAAAACGTCATCCGATTTTCCTGACTAACCAACTCATCCAAGCCATTAATAAAAGAAAGGCACTTTCCGAGTTTCATCGAAATCAGTTGCTTATTGTTTGAGTTATCGGTTGGATATATATATATATATATATATATATATATATATATATATATATATATATATATATATATATATATATATATATATATATATATATATATATATATATATATATTTGAATAACTCAATTTTCTATAAACTTAGAAAGTTGAATTTAGGTACGTAGTAAGGTCTCTCTCAAGGCAACATATATAGTAAATTTCATTTAAGCAGCTTTGTTATTTTCGGAGAAAATTTTTTTTAAAAGAAAACTCAAAAATTGTCCGGAAAACCTCCTCCGATTTTCCTGGCTAACGAACTCGTCCAAGCCATTAATGAAAGAAAGGCACTTGCTGAGTTTCATTGAAATCGGTTAGTTATTTTTTGAGTTATCAGACGGATACATACATACATACGTACGTATATATATATATATATATATATATATATATATATATATATATATATATATATATATATATATATATATATATATATATATATATATATATATAAACATATATAAATTGAAACTGACCCCGGATATGGGTTCGGATTCTAGGGGTCCTAGTTCGTGCTCATTTGAAATTTTTTTGCAAAGTCTCTCCATCGATACCTCTTTATTAGAATTTTTTAAAATAAAAATTCACTAAAAACGAAGGGCTCGCCTATTTTTCACCGAAAATGTATTATAAAGAAACCTACTTATTAAACTTAATAATTATTAACTACCTACCAAGTTTTCTTCCAGTTAGTCATACGTTATAGTAGTTAAAAAGTCCCTTAAAAAGTTAACCTTTAAATTTAAAATATCTACTGAATTAATCACAGTATCACAATTATTTGGTCCACTTATTAAGCAACCCGAAGTAGTAACCATCCTAATAATAACAATTGTCTTGTTAGAACATGTAAACAACAACGAGTTGATCTAATTAAAAATCATTCCGACGCGAAAACGAAAATTACTACGTAGTAGGTATACATGCTCTGCCAAAAGTCGACTACAAACTGCAATTGTGTAATTTTATAGTGCACAACAGACTGCTTATTCAGTTGTTTTCGACAAAGATCATCAAGATTCGGCGATCATTTCGCACTCAAGTATCGCATTTCGTGAGAGCGCCGAAAAATACACACCGCCGCCCAAATGCTTTATTTGGATATGAATGTATATAACGTCTGTAACGATTAACACTATACTTATTCTGATTCTGTATTCTGTATTAATGGCTGCCGACTCTCTGCGATCCTCAATATATTAATTTTGTTTGTGGAATGCAGGAGGTAAAAAAGTAAATAAAAATTTATTAAAATATAGCATAGCAAAAATATTGTTTTTCCACGGCAGGCGGCAGTCCGCTCGCAGAGGCGCACATATTAAGGAGCCGCCCCTGTATCTGACAGACACTGCCCGATTACTCGCGTGACAAAATTTAATTTAAGTAATTTGTATTGAAACTGTCAAATTTCGTTAAAATGGGTCCTCATTTGAAAGAAATTCAACGTCTGTAAAAAGTATAGCAAGAATTTCACGTTGACAAAGGAATTCAATTCGAAGATGAATCAGAATCAGACGTCGATCTCTGTGACGAAAACGATTACTTTTCCGAAAAGGAAGAAATGCAATGAAGTGGAAGAGAAATACAGCACAGTATGAATAAAAAAATCGAACCAAGTGGAACAAACATACGTACAAAAGTGACAACAAGAAATTCTAACATTTTGACACATTTAGCTGGTACCAGAGCAAGTGCAAAAGACGTTGTGGAGTGTTGGTCGGTTATTTTGACTGAGGAATTGTTGAAAATATTTTATAGCAAACATCGCTGCCAAGTAATATCAGATTGATGTGAAACCAAAACACATTGTGGAAATTAAAGCACTCATTGGGATATTATACTTGATGGGACTTTATAAAAGCGCACGCAAGAATATCAAAGACTTTTGGGTGGAAGATGGTTCAGGAATCGAAATTATGCATGCAGCTATGTCTCTTCGCAGATTCGTATTCTTGTTGTATTGCTTGCGGTTTGACGATGTACACACTCGACAACAAAGACAACAGACATATAAGTTTTGCCATATCAGAAAATTGTTCGATTCGTTTGTTTATAATTGCAAGGATTGTTACTCTACAGGCGAATATGTAACGTTGGACGAAATGTTGTTTGCATTTAGAGAGATGTGCTCTTTTCGCATGTACAATGCGGACTGAGTAAGCCGGCTCGCTATGGCATCAAAGTATTCGCCTTAGTTGATGCAATAATTTGTTACGCATCCAATTTAGAAGTCCACTTTGGAGTTCAACCACCTGGTCCATTCGCAGTTTCCTCCAAAGCAGATGATGCTGTGAAGATAATGTGTACTCCCATTTATGGCACAGGCAGAAACGTAACGATGGACAACTGGTTTACCAGTTTAGACATTGTAAAGTTCATCGACTGACAATTGTAGGAACTATTCGTAAAAACAAAAGAGAAATTCCTCCGGAATTGGTGACCATCAAGTCGCGGGCAGTTTATTCGGGTTTAAAAAAAATGTTACTTTGGTCTCATACGTGCCCAAGGAATCAAAAGTCGTACTGGCAATATCTTCCATGCACTACGATGATAGGATTGATCCAGCGACAGGCGAAAAATACCCACACAACATAACAAAGTGCGTTGTGGATTCTGCTGACCAGAATATGGCGGCATAGAATGCGAATAGAAGCACAGGCAGATCACTTTGATGTCCGTCGATGGCGAGGTGGCGACCGTGTGATTGAGTCCCTTCTTATAAAGTGGTCGAAGCCCCGTCACTAAGACGGGTAGTAGTAGTAGCAGCAACAACAATAGGCGTGTCCAAAATGTTGAAAACGATATCCCCATTGATGAGGAAATGGCTGCTTTGTCAGTATACTTGTCACCACGTGTCAAATTTATTGTCTCTAAGTGAAACAAAAATTGAGTTATAAGAAGTTTTTTTGCTTTTACAGATGGCTAGATGATGGTTAAGACTAGACGGTTTTATATAGTTACCACAATGACTAAATTTTGTAGGCAATTTTAATTTCAACCCAAACATCAAAACGTATATGAGCCACAAAAAAAGCACTGCATAATGCCGAAGGTGTTTCGGTTCATTCATTCCCGTAGCGATAATGAAATACGTCCCGCATAGGATAAACACAATTTATTACCACGGGACTGGTTTTCGCCTACACCTTCCATAAAGGAAAACACTTCAGCTCTCCTAGCCTCTACCCACCGGCTGACAGACGGCGAATAAGATCATTTGCCACCAAACACTTCTCTTTTGATATTTGGTTGTATTTCATCAATGAATGCATGTACGTTTATATCTGTTATGACACGGATAGTGTGGGTGATAAGCGCCCAATGGGTGATCTACTTTCACTTGTGATTTGGTGTCCTTCTACGGTATTAATATGACATTTAAATTTATATTTAGAAACGACAGTCCAATACCGGTTCCTAGTGTTGTATATATTATAAGAAATCTGCAAGAAGCACTAAAGAAACGTACAAAGTGTCTACGCAACTATAAACTTTGCAAGCATATCTTGCTTAACTATTAGATATTCTATATACAAACTCCATTTTGCTGCTTTAAAAGAAGGGTCGTTTTAGTGAATTTTCTTTTAAAAAATCCACTAATGAGGAGATTCCCACTTTTGAATAAGCTCTTCAAATGAGCACGAACTAGCCCTCCTAGAACCCATATCTAAAGTCAGTTTCAATTTATATATACAGGTGGCGCATTGAAAATGAAACAGACCGATTTGCGTCCAGAGAATTTTTTTTTTAAGAAACGCTGAAACACGTCAATTTTAATATTGAGGGGGACATGTTTTCACATAAAACTCAACTTTGTCACATCAACCGCTTAAGGGTGGTGATAACAACCCTTTTATTTTTAACAGGGAACATGGGTCGAGTCTTACATCATTTGAAAGCTCTCTCTTTTCTGAATTCAGCACGCTAATTTTTTTGGAAGTTTTATCAACTCGTTTAAAAATTATTCACAGTTGGAGATGCAAGAACGTATTTTATTCATTGTGATAATAAATGCACTAGTTAGTCAATTTTGTGTTAAAAAAACTAAAAAACAAAACCAAACTTTCAAAAATGTTTATTCAGTTAAGTAAGTGTTCAAATTGTTGACCACCAGCTTCCATACAAAAGTACAAATTTTGCTCAAAACGAGCTCTGACATTCTAGAGCATTTGTGGAGTTATCAGACGCCATTCTTCGACAATGCGTCGTCGTAATTCTTCCAAAAACTCCGGTTCTGTTTCGTAAATTCTACTCTTTAAATGGCCCCATAGAAAGAAGTCTAAAGGAGTTAAATCCGGTGATTAGGGGGCCACTTAATAGCAGCTCTACGACCAATCCATTGTCCTGAAAACTCTCTGTTCAAAAACTCTCTAACACGTTGTGAAAAATGCGGAGGAGCTCCATCTTGTTGAAACACTAATTGATTTTCTTGATAGCGATCATCATTTTCAACAATGCCAATTAGTCGAGGGTAAACGAGATCTTCTAGTAACTCCAAATACGTTTCGCCACTCAAATTGCCATCAAGAAAAATTGGTCCGATTAAACGGTCTCCAAAAATGCCAGTCCAGACATTCAATTTTTGTGGAGTTTGAGTGTGGACTTCCTGAACATTTATTGGATTATTATCTGCCCAATAACGACAATTATGACGATTGACTGTAGAGTTTAATAAAAACGTACACTCGTCTGAGAAACAGATATTGAACAGAAAGTTTCCGTTATCAGCTACTCGTGCAGCCACAGCTTCACAAAACTCCAGCCGCCGATCAAAATCATCTTAACTCAGTTGTTGTACAAGATGAATTTTATACGGGTGAAATTTATGATGCTTCAATATTCGCTGAATAGTTCTTCTTTTGATGTTTGAAACAGTGGCCAATTTTCTCGTGCTCAAAGTTGGGTCTGCAGCAATTTGTCCTAACAAATTCCTTCTGAAAGGCTTTTATAACTTTAATGGAATTTGCAATATAAGTTTCTTTTAAAGAGACTTGCACTATCTATAGATATAGCAAAATTTAATTTTCTAGCTTCATAGAAAATTGAGTTCTGGGCATTTTTCTCAGCAGTTGGAACACAAGATTTTTTTGATAATATAGAGATGGTAACACTTTCTAAAAAATTCTTGAAATGTGCGAGTACTAGGACCTCTAAAATAGATCTTCAAGGTCTGTGTAAGTTTAAAGCATTAATTTTAGTATTATGCCGTATAAGCATAGTGTACAATTCTGATGAAAATTCACTACTATAACGCACTTGGTGCATCCCGAAATTTTTTCATCGTTAAATGGTTATATCTACAGCTGATGTATTGTCATTTCAAAAACGCCCTTTCCTTCTGCCTCGCTATGTACTTAGTACTTTGTGTGTGTGTTTCGTTTCTTTAACGTCGGCCTATTTCTGCGACTATGGCCAATCACCGACGCCAGGGAGCAGTTTTACCTCACTATCCTGGAAATTTTGCCGAACCCCTGCCTTTCTGTAAGGAGGATAGGGATCTTTGACGTGCCCAACATCGCATGGACACGGGACCGACGGCTTTACGCCCCCTCCGAAGGGCGGAACGTGCAGACATTCAACTTGCTCAAATACAATGCCAGAACCTCGGTTAATGTTAATGTTACAGTTTGTACTGAAAAAGTGAAAGGAGTACTCCGGGATCGAACTCAGTACCCTTCGGTTCAGAGTCACACGTTCTTACCCTTGAACCACCGAGGTTATACTTAGTACTTAGTATATCTGTTAATTTTTACTTTTGAAATAAAGTAGTTGAGTTTAGGTGTGTCGTAATATTTGGTGCCACATAATTAAATGCTTCTATGCGTTCCATTACTTTGAAAGTATTCTGCATGTTAAGGGTATTATTGTACTTTGTGTACAGAATACATTTTACAGAATTAATTATAGCGATGTCAAGTGTCAGCAAATCTAAGCAACAAAACTAAACAAGGAAATGGTCAAAGCTCACCTCGAAGGCTAAAAATTCAATAGAAATTTATTACCAGAGATTCGGAAACAACATATTTCATTTAGCTCAGCTGTCGATAAGAGAAAGGAAATCAATTACTAAGAAAAAATCACCGGTGTAAAGGTGAACAGAGAGAATAGAATGCAAAAAATACAATCCCTTTTGCGCTTTAAAAATAATGAATCCTGCCAAGATGGACAATGGAATGACATAAATAATGGAATGAAATTTCGGATCTCAAACAATGTAACCTGGATGGCAGATCACGTAGAGAGTGTAAGGCTTATTAGTTGCCGAAAGAGAATGGGAGAGGAAATCAGGAAAATCATGATAACTTGCGAATCTTATCACACTGACTCCATGAGTCTATTTCCTACTTTTACTTACTTCTGTTGTAGAGGTCAACGCATATCATCGACGTAATCTGTAACAAAAAAGTTAGTTAATATTTCGGTTGAGTGAGAATACAATTTTATATCTAACATGGAATTGACGTGCACGTATTCTACAGGGTAAGTCGGCAGCAACAAGCTAAATTTTGAGGGTATATTACGAGTTGTAAAAAGTTCGGGACGCAGCGTTATGCTAGCGAATTTTCATTAAATGCTTAAAATTTGAATAGCTCAATTTTCTAAAAACGTAGAAAATTAAAATTATTCGTTTGTAGTAAGGCCTTTCACAAGGCATCACATCCACCAAATTTTATTAAAATAGCTTTGTAATTTTCGGAGAAAAACATTTTTTTTAAAGAAAACTCAAAATTTTCCCGTAAAACTTTGTCCGATTTTCCTGGCTAACGAACTCGTCCAAGCGGTTAATAAAAGAAAGGTCCCTGCCGAGTTTCGTCCAAATCGGTTAATCGTTTTTTAAGTTATCGGTTGGATACATACATACATACATACATACATACATACATACATACATATATATATATATATATATATATATATATATATATATATATATATATATATATATATATATATATATATATATATATATATATATATATATATATTAAAACTGACCCCGGATATTTTTGCAAAGTCTCACCATCGATATCTCTTTATTGGTGAATTTTTTTAAATAAAAATTCACTAAAAATGTAAAAGAGCAAAGGCTATCAGATTTTTATTTCTTATAACGCCATGGAAAATTCTCCACTCACATTATTTTTGTTTTAGCTTTCATGTAATAAATTGTGCATTTTTCGCTTGTTTTTTAAATGACCACTTGTTTAGCTAATAAGTAAAACGTTATTAAAGAAAATTTCGGGACGCAGCAAGTGCGTTATAGTAGTGAATTTTCATAAGAAGTGTACACTATTCGTAAGATATATTATTAAAACTAATTCTTTAAATTTAAACGGACCTTGGAGATCGGACTTAGAGTCCTAGTTAGGGATTATTTGAAAAAATGTATATTTGATATGGAGCTAAAAAATAAATGTTGGTCTTATATATATGTAAGTACTGCAAGTGTCTTTAAAAAAATTGTGTCACAAATTTCATTAAAGTTGCAAAAGTTTTTCAGAAAAAAAATTATTTACAAAGGGAATGTACCTGTCAAATTATAAATATGGCAGGTATTTTTCCTTATTAATTGCTTGGATGGTTTGTTTTAGTCAACCCATCCAATTTTTGCAAACAATAAACCACAAAAAGATTTTTTAAAACAAATTTGTAGTCATCCTCGGAGCTCATTATGTTATTTTTCTTTAATTTAGTACCTACGGGGCGTTTACATACGTGTTATTATGATTAAAGATTCTAGCTTAATGAGAAAATTATTGAGCTATCGAATTTGAAATATTTTTACGAAAATCTTCTACCATAACATACTTGCTGCACCCAGACCTTTTCCAACACTTATTTACGGTTGCTGTATCCATACTTTTTGAAACTGATAAAATATTGCAGCTTACCATGTAAGACTGACAAACAAGGCAGCCTCAAAACCATCGTTGGAAAATATTTTAAAAAAATGAAATGAGATAACAATTTACACTAAAATAAAAAAATACTTAATTGCAATTATCTGAAAAACCTGTAGAGCTGGGTACAGGAATGCTAGTGCAAGTCATTGTAGAGTTTAATTTTGTATCTGCCAAGCTTATAACATACATTTGAAAAAAGTGACTTTTTGGCACTTTTGTGTTGGCGCCGTTAAAAAATTTAGACCACCTTTAGACCCTCAATTTTAAAATTGAATCAAATAAAAATGAACTAGAATATTTTGACTGTATTGCTAAAAAATTTTTTTGTTCTATCTTTGTTAGTTCACTCTTACAAGTGTCGTTAACACTGAGTATTTTTGTCAGTTGTGACATAAAACAGTTTTATCTCCGAAAGTTGACGTTTTAGGTTAGGCGTATGTTCCATAAAGTCGACCTAAAATTCAACAGAGAATCACAAAAAAAAAGCATGGTCATTGTATATGGAATAGCCAAGTTGTTATGAGTTTCCGGTACTTTCGAAAGCTGCGCCATTTTGAAATTATTTTAAATCAATAGATAGTAGGCTCAAGGGGCTTTTTGTCAAATTTTGATTTGCTAGCTTTTGCGCTTCTGTAAACGCCGTATCACAACTTTTAATATGTTCCAAAAATGTAAAAATTTGAAAAACAATTGAAATAACTCAAAAACAAGCATGCATTACAATCCGATGAAAAATGCAAAAATGCAATAACAGAAGGGGAGTTCGGTTTATAAAACAAAATTTGTATCGCCGACGACTTATGGGCCACACTTTTTATAAGATCAGCTCAAGATACACTATAATGCGCGTATACAATTGTTACTAGTGTCTTGTATAATAACAGTAATATTGAGCTTTACCGTAGAAATGCGTCACCCTGTATATATGCAAACAGACAAAAACTGATAATAACCCCGGATGGGGGTCTTAATTGACCTAGTTCGCGCATATTTGAAAAAATCTTTTTTAAATTCAAAAGTGGCGGTCTCCTCGTTAACGAGTTTCTTCTACGAAAATTTGCTAAACATTATAGAGAATTAAACCATAAACTCTATAACTAAAACCACTGCTAAAACATCAGAGAAAGGGTCTATTTGAAATGAATTTTCTGGAAAGCTTTTAATAAAATCAAGAACAATCACTGTTAAAGGTGACTTGTAAAACACATCTCTTGTGACATTTTCTCTACATAGCCCGTATAAGCTTTAGGTTCTTTACCTAGAAGTTGCTAATTTTGACGTTTCAAAAGTAATTTTTCTGTCATTTTTGGCCTTTTTGTCTGTAACATACAATAGATTTTGTTATCCACACAAAATATTTTGCTTTTGTGCGTTTATCTGGTCATCAGTGGCACCCAATTTTTTTTCATTAAAGCCTATAACTTTTGTTGCTTTCACCGTATAGTTCTAAATTTTGGTACGTAGTGTACTTTTTACGACACCAAAGTTAATATAAAAAAACTTGAAGCAGAGGGCTTGCCCTTCACTTCTGAAACAAAAAATACAGACTGTTTGATTTGAAGAAAATGAGTTACCGCTGATTGAATTTTTTGTAAGTAACAGTTTCGAAAGAATTTTTCAAACGTGCGCGTGCTAGGACCTCTAAAATCGATCTTCGTGGTCTGTTTAAGTTTAAAGTATTAACTTTACTATAATGCCGTATAATAATAGTGTACAATTCTTATGAAAATTCGCTACTATAACGTACTGGCTGCGCCCCAAAATTTGTTTTTGTAGTTATCGGTGTAATACACTTATATAAACAGATAAAAATTGTAACTGACCGCGAATACGGATTCTAGGGGGCATAGTTCAAACTCATTTGAATTTTTTTTCAAAATTCAAAAGTCACGATTTCCTTTAGAGAAATCTTTTTTTATGAAAATTCGCTAAAATACAAGAAAATGGTATCCATTTATTCACAATTTTTAAATGCCAAACAAACACAGAACTTTTTTACAGAAAATCTCACTACCTAGTGCGTAAAACCAAGTGTTGCCAACATTATAAGAATCATGGAACAAACAAAAACACTGGCATCGTCAGTGTTGACCCGAATATAAGAAATGATACATACCGTCCCTAAACTTGATCTTAACATGTTCAAGAAATAAGTTTCCAACATCGTTCATGAATAGACTTTGGAAAAGTTGCTGAATTTTTTGAGAACGTGCGATGATTGCAGGCACAAGGCGAACTCTGCTGCGATGATGTAAAATATGCTCCACGTCGCTTCTATGAATAACGCCTTTAGGGAGTTGATAGCAAGGAACGATGTATTGATTTTATCACAATACGTTAAGTTTTCAAACTGAAATGCATAAAGTATAGGTCAGTTTGCTTATATCATCATTCAGGTAAAATGTCTCAAGAAAAACGTACGGAAAGCAGCTTTGGTGGCCAGGAGTAAGCACGTGTGACTCTGGACCTGAGGGTTCCAGGTTTAATTCCCAGTAGAAACGTCAAATTATTTTTCAACAGAAAATACCCTCAACCGAGGTTGTGGAATTGTGCTTGAGCAATTTGAATGTCTGCATATTCCGTCTCACGGAGGGGGATTTTAACCGTCGGTTTAGTGTATAATCCAATGTTGGACACGTTAAAGATCCCTACATACCTTACAAAAATAAAAAGATTCGACAAAAATTCACAGAATAGTGAGACGAAACTGCTCCCTGGCGTCGGTGATCGGCCATATTCGCGGAAAAAAACGTTAAAGGGAAAAAACATACGGAAACGCTAGTAAGGTAAGATGCTTTCCGCATGTTAGGTATTGACAATCAGCATGGTGTGTAGGGTCTATTATACAGGGTGGCGCATTGAAAACGAAACAGACCGATTTGCATCCAGAGAAATTTTTTTCTAAGAAACGCTGAAACACGTCAATTTTAATATTGAGGGGGACATGTTTTGACATAAAACTAAACTTTGTCACATCAACCCCTTGAAGGTGGTGATAACAACCCTTATATTTTAAATAAAGAATATGTGTCGAGTGTTATATCATTTGAAAGCTCTTTCTTTTTTGAATTCAGCACACTAATTTTTTCGGAAGTTTTATCAACTCGTTTAAAAATTATTCACAGTTGGAGTTGCAAGAACGTATTTCATTCATTGTGATAAGAAATGCACTAATTAGTCAATTTTTCGTAAAAAAAAACTAAAAAGCACAACCAAACGTTCAAAAATGTTTATTCAGTTAAGTAAGTGTTCAAATTGTTGACCACAAGCTTCCATACAAAAGTACAAATTTTGTTCAACACGAGCTCTGACATTCTGGAGCATTTGTAGAGTTATTAGACGGCATTCTTCAACAATGCGTCGTCGTAATTTTTCCTGAGTCTTCGGTTCTGTTGCGTAAATTCTACTCTTTAAATGGCCCCATAGAAAGAAGTCTAAAGAAGTTAAATCCGGTGATCTAGGGGGCCACTTAATAGCACTTCTACGCCCAATCCATTGTCCTGGAAACTCTCTGTTCAAAAAATCCCTAACACGTTGTGAAAAATGCGGAGGAGCTCCAACTTGTTGAAACACTAATTGATTTTCTTGATAGCGATCATCATTTTCAACAATGTCATCAAGAAAAATTAGTCCGATTAAACGGTCTCCAAAAATGCCAGTCCAGACATTCAATTTTTGTGGAGTTTATGTGTGGACTTCGTGAAAATTTCTTGGATTATTATCTGCCCAATAACGACAATTATGACGATTGACTGTAGAGTTTAATAAAAACGTACACTCGTTTGAAAAACAGATATTGAACAGAAAGTTCCCGTTATGAGCTATTCGTGCAGTCATAACTTCACAAAATTCCAGCCGCCGATCAAAATCATCTTCATTCAGTTGTACAAGATGAATTTTATACGGGTGAAATTTATGATGCTTCAATATTCGCTGAATAGTTCTTCTTTTGATGTTTGAAACAGTGGCCAATTTTCTCGTGCTCAAAGTTGGGTCTGCAGCAATTTGTCCTAAAACTTCAATCTCAGTAATCTCATTTCTAACCGGAAATTCACGTTCAGGATCCCGTTTTTTGTTGGCTACTGAACCACTTTGTCGAAACTTTGCAACTAACTCCAAAACGTATTTTCTGTTAACATGTATGTTCGGATGTCGTTCATTAAACAAATTTGCGGTACGGTTGGTACAGTCATCGTTTTTGAAAAAAAAGAGTAATTATTTCAACTCTTTTTTTAACAGAATACACCATTGTGAAATTAATTTTCGGTAGTACTATCAAGAATCGAACCGACAGATAAACTGAAATAATAAACCGCATTTCTCTCATTCCGATAAGAAATGCTCTGCTAGTCAATTTTTTTTCACAAACGAACAAAACATTGACTATCAGCCCATTTCTTATCGGAATGAGTGAAATGCGTTTTTGCATCTTCAACTGTGAATAATTTGTAAACGAGTTGATAAAACTTCAAAAAAATTTGTGTGCTGAATTCAGAAAAGAAAGAGCTTTCAAATGATGTAATACTCCACCCATGTTCCCTATTTAAAATATAAGGGTTGTTATCACCACCCTTAAGGGGTTGATGAGATAAAGTTGAGTTTTATGTCAAAACATGCCCCCCTCAATATTAAAATTGAGGTGATTCAGTGTTTCTTAAAAAAAATTGCCCTGGACGCAAATCAGTCTGTTTCGTTTTCAATGCGACAGCCTATATATAATTATATATAACTATAAAGTTGTTCTGAATTTTAAAGTCAGGACGCCGCAAATGCGTTATAGAGGCGAATTATCGAAAGTTTTGCAATAGATTCGCTACTTACTTTATCCCCTACGCATATCATTGAATCTGTTTGAACCTATTTGCGTACAATTTGAGTACTGTTGATTGTCATAAACATTTCACTACAAAGCATCTAAGTGTTCTTTATAAATTCAACACGAAAGGTCGCTCAAATTGTGTGACATTTCGTACGGTAGAAACACACAACGACTAAATCATTTAAGATTTCCATCTTTGTTTATTATATTTAACTTTATACTAAACAGTAAGGTCTCTTTAATTTTTTCCTTTTCTGTGTATTTTTTTTGTGGAAAAACCTTAATATCTCAAGAGTAGGTTGAGATACATACAGCAAACATGATATTTTCTGAATGAGCACACTGAGCTCTCCAACGGCAAAATAATATTACAGGATGTTGTATTTAATAAATTCAATTAAAATGAAGGTGAATGTAGAGATGTTCAAAGACAAAATTTGAACACCCTGTATGAAAGAATCCAAAATAAATATAGTTCAGGATGTACTAGGCCAATATTAGATTGCACATAAATTTTTCAGGGCAATTAATGACCACTGGCAGAGATATAACAGTTTGAAAAGAGTATGTTTTGAGTACATTATCAAAGAAAAATTAATAAGTTAGCAACACTGCATCGGGAATCTTACAAATTTGTAGTTAAATAAAGAACCTACAGAAGCTTCATCTTGTGACAGCATAAGGTCCCTTATGTTACTTATGCTGCATTTGGGGTATTCAAAGAAAGTCAACCTTTTTTTTGCCTCGGGGCTCGTCCGCGGCCTTTGCGCCCCGATAGCACTGCAACCTTTGGTTGATTGTGCATACCCTTAGTCTTACTCCACCCATTCCAAGATCACTGTGCCTTGAACTAGTCTGCACAGCGATTCGTAGGGTGAAGTTTTATATTGCTCTGTCTCCGGTCTAGACTGACTGTAGATCAGTTGTCTTTTGCGGTTCAGAGCTTTACACTCGCACAAGATGTGCTGGGCTGATTCCTCCCTCACGCCGCAGAGTCTGCATGCGAGGTTCCCTTCGAACCGCCCCATTTTATGCAGGTGTTTCTTGACGGTCTGTCCCGTCAAGAGACCTGTTATGTTTCTGAGCTGTCCTCTGCTATGATTTAGCAGCTCCACAGGTCTTTTTGAACTGGGTCCGTCAATTATTGATTTCCCATGTCTGAGCCCTGGGCAGTCCGCCCAGTACACCTTGTGTTGGTTTCTGACCCATGACTTAATGGCTCCCCTGGCAGTGCTCTTTGACACGCCCAGAGCCGGTTCTGGTCCCATAAATGGTTCTGCTGACCCTCTCTTCGCGAGACTGTCAGCTTCTTCATTGCCTTTGACCCCCGAGTGACCCGGCACCCAGATGAGGGTCACTTTATTCTGCCCAGCCAGGTCGCTCGTCTCGTCTCGGCACTCACCAGCCAGGAATTTACCCGTGGGCTACTTAGTGCCTTAAGGGCTGCCTGGCTGTCTGTGGCTATGAGGATACGCTTGTTGATGTAGCCCCTCCTCTTGTTCTCCCGCACACAATGCAGGATGGCGTACATTTCGGCCTGAAACACCGTTGCATGGGCTCCGAGAGAAATACTATGACTTACCCTCGGTCCTTCCGAGTAAACACCTGCCCCCGTCCCACGCTCCCCGTCGGATCCGTCCGTGAACCAGACGAGCGCGTCCCGTGGTATGCCCGGCGTCTCCTCCCGCCATGCCACGCGGTCGGGGATTTTCACTGTAAAGTTGTTTTCCCTGCACATTCGCGGGCTCGCGAAGTCTGACCTCATTTCAAGCATGGGCTCCTTCACGACCTCCTGAATTTTGCAGTGGCCCCTGAAACCTAGGTTGATCTTCAGTCTACCATTGCAGGCTAGTCTGTATAGTCCTAGCCTGGCCTCCCCCATAATAACTAAGTGTAGGGGGGGGGGCAGATCCAGCAATACCTCCATGGCGGATGTTGGGGTTGAAGACATGGCCCCTATGATGCCTAGGCAAGCCATCCTTTGGATCTTGCCTAGTTTTTGTTTGGCACTGGCACCAGTGCCGCGTATGTTAACGATGGTCTGACTACCCTTGTGTACAGCTAGTGAGCCATACTAGGTCTTAGTCCCCAGGTTTAGGAATGAATACAACCCTGGCCAGTCTTCATGCCCTCGGAATGTACCTCAGAGCCAGGCTGGCCCTCATAATGAGGGTAAGCACCGGCGCCAGTATATCTATCCCCTGTTGGAGCATGATGGGCATTATTCCATCAAATCCCGGCGATTTGTATGGCTTAAAGCTGTTAATGGCCCATCTGATTTTGCTCCAGGTAACCACCTCTTTAGCGACTGTCCAGTCTACTCTAGATGCCCGCCTATAAGGCGCCTCTATTTCTGAGTATTCCCAGTCCGGAGGTGATTGGTTTATTATGTTACAGCCGGGGAAGTGCGTCTGGAGTAGAATTTCCATAGTTTCCTCCCCCGAGCGTGTAAAGTCAACCTTGATATAACCGCTTAAAACAAACACAATTTAATTATGACACCTACTGAACTATATTGTGCGACACTACCTAGTTGCAAGAAAGCAATTTAAAAGTATTGTAATTATATAAGATTCTTAAAACAAGCTATTTTACCGGCATGTTATCACAGTGGGTTTACATGCAAAATAAAACTATGTTAGCTGACAACAAATGTCGAAATATTGGTTGTTTCGAACAAGCGAATTTTCGTAAAAATATTCCAAATGGTGATAATTCATCCTATTAAACTAGAATCTTCAATATTGATACATACTAAAACCTATATAAAAGCAGCGTGGGTACTAAATTTAAAAAATAACACAATGGGCTTTACAGGCAACGATAAATTTGTTTTGAAAAACCTTATTTGTTATTTTGCTTGCAGAAGCTGTTTAGATTTAGTGGACTAAAAAGTAAGTGTTGAAAAAGGTCTGGGTGCAGCAAACACATTATGCTAGAGAGTTTCTGTAAAAATATTTGAAATCCGATAACTCAATTTCCTATTAAGCTAGAATCTATAATTTTGAACCTTAGTAACACCTATGTAAACGCAGCCTGGGTACTAAATTAAAGAAAAATACCATAGTGAGCTTCGCGGATAACTACAAGTTGGTTTTAAAAAACATTTTTTGTTGTTTTGTTTGTAAAAAGTAGTTCGATTGGGTGGACTAAAACAAAACCATCCAAGCAATTAAAAGGAAAAATACGTGCCATATTTATGATTTGGCAGGTACATTCTCTTTGTAAATTATTAATTGTTTGCTAGAGAACTTTTGAGACTTTAATGAATTTGTAACACAATTTTTTAAAGACACTTGCATTACTTACATATATATGTACCAAACTATAATTTTCTAGCTCCATAGAAAATTGAAACTTATTCAAATAATCGCTAACTGGGACCTCTAAAACCGGTCTCCCAGGTCCTTTTAAATTTACAAAATTAGTATTAATAATATACCTTACTAACAGTTACTACAATTTTTATTCACACACTTGCTGCGTCCCCAACATTTTTAGTGAATTTTTATTAAAAAACCGTCTGATAACTCAAAAAATAATTAACCTATTTCAATTAAACTCGGCAAGTGCCTTTCTTTTATTAATAGCTTGGATGAGTTCGTTGGCCAGGAAAATCGGACGAGGTTTTCCGGGAAAATTTTGAGTTTTCTTTCAAAAAACAATTTTTCTCCGAAAATAACAAAGCTGCTTTAATGAAATTTACTATATATGTTGCCTTGGGAGAGACCTTAGTACGTACCAAAACTCAACTTTCTAAGTTTACAGAAAATTGAGTTATTTAAATTTTAAATTTTCTTTCAAAAAATTTTTTTTCTCCAAAAATTACAAGGTTATTTTAATGAAATTTGGTGGATATTTTGCCCTAGGAAAGACCTTACTACATACCAAAATTAAACTTTCAAAGTTTACAGAAAACTGAGTTATTCAAATTTGAAGCATTGAATAAAAATTCACTACCATAACGCACTTGCTGTGTCCCGAGCTTTTTATTTAATGGCTTTGTTGAATTCTTAATAAAAATGTTTCTTTTGATAACGCACACTTTATTGTGCTAAAAAGTATCTAAAACAGATACACATAATTTTCACTAAGATCGAAGCCTTCGCGTATACATAGTGTTTGCGCAAAATCGTTAATTTAATTTCATTGAAAAAGTACGTTTATTTTGAAAACGGTCAACTTTTTTGACTTCAAAGAAGTATACCTTTTTTGTGTGAAACTAAATGGGCGTTCTTTATTTTTGTTCGAAATTGTGCATACAGGGTGGACAAAAAATTATGAACCATGTTAATGAACCAGTGTTGCTGTCGGTGGGGTCACCTAGCGGCAGTGGTGAAATTGATACCGTCCTCGTATTACGCAATAATTCCATGCCACATTTCATAATAATATGTTGAACCTCTCTTAAGATATTTGAAAAAATATTTTAAGAAAAATTACATGGAAAACGAAAACGAGTAACATTTTACTAGGGCATGTTGAGCTCAATCGCTTCATTTTTGTGCCAGCTATCAGCTCTTAGATAATGTCCAATTTATTATGGGGCAGCCTGTATATTTTTAGTGAATTTTCATTTAAAAAAAATTCACTAATAGAAGTACCGATGGTGAGACTCTGCAAAGAAATTTCGAAATGAGCGCGAACTAGGAACCCTAGAACCCATATCCGGGGTCAGTTTCAATTTTAATATGTTTATATATATATATATATATATATATATATATATATATATATATATATATATATATATATATATATATATATATATATATATATATATATATATATCCAACCAATAACTCAAAAAATAATTAACCGATTTCGATGAAACTCGGCAAGTGCCTTTCTTTTATTAATGGCTTGGACTAGTTCGTTAGCCAGGAAAATCGGACAAGGTTTTCCGGGAAAATTTTGAGTTTTATTTTGAAAAATTTTTTTCTCCGAAAATTACTAAGCTATTTTAATGAAATTTGGTGGATACGTTTCCTTGGGAAATGCCTTACTATGCACCAAAATTCAATATTCCAAGTTTATAGAAAATTGAGTTTTTCAAATTTTGAGTTTTATTTCGAAAAAAAAGTTCTCAGAAAATTACAAAGCTATTTTAATGAAATTTGGTGGATACGTTTCCTTGGGAAATGCCTTACTTTGTACCAAAATTCAACTTTCTAAGTTCATAGAAAATTGGGTTTTTAAAATTTTGAGTTTTATTTCGAAAAAATTTGTTTTCTCCGAAAATTACAAAGCTATTTTAATGACATTCTGCGGACACATGTTGCTTTGGAAAATGCCTTACTACATACCAAAATTCAACTTTCTAAGTTTATCGAAAATTGAGTTATCCAAGTGTGAAACATTTACTAAAAAATCACTACCATAACGCATTTGCTGCGTCCCGAATTTTTTTTAATATGTTTCTGGTTTATAACAATCGCTACTGCTTGTAGAAAACATATTCAATTTAAGACGATTAATGAATTGTGTTCAAAGCTTTGATAAAACAAAGGTAAGTAAACTTATAAATAATAGACAAAAAGTCAATATCAACAAAACAAAAAACCGTAAGACAATAGTCCAGAGCCATTACTTTTTCTCCATTCTCCAGCCCATCCGATGCCAATACAGCCTCTTTAATTATATCAGCGTTAGCAGCTTCTCGCATCCTTCGAGCTAATCTCGAAGTGCCTCTCAGAAAAATCTGAAAAGCTAAAGCGTCAGAACAAAAGCATAAAATTTTCCTCACTGTTAGTTTTTCTCTTATTTTTTCGCTCGTCCTATTCTCTAAGACGAATAGAAGAGTCAGAAAGTGCGTTCTTTAGAGAACAATAACAGTTAGGGGAGGGCACTTCACTCTCCACTCCAGCAAAAATGGCCTGGACGGTCCGCAGTAATTGTATTCTAATAGCGTCCAGGCCATTCCCGGGAATTCTTCAGCAGGAAAACGTAAAAATGGAAGGTCCAAAGCAGTATTGGCGTGTTCGCTTTCCATTCAATAACCGTGAAAACATCGGTCGGCTTGCGAACTTTCAAAGAGGATGAGAGGGATGTGGCTGCTATATATGCCTTCATTATTTACTGGGTATCTGTAGATTAGGGAGCGAAATTTATGTATCGATGCTCTGTGGCTCTCAGGAGCTGTAGCGAAGACGATCCTGAACTGAATTATTGGTCTGTCGGGTGCCGGCCTATTGTATACACTCTTGTAAGGGGAACATAAAACGGTAAAACAGAAGTTTTACTGTTTTCCATAAGACCCTGAAATAAACTAGATCCTTATGACAGCAAGAAAAAACAAACGAACTAGAAACACGTAAAACAACTGTCGATATCCCGGCACACGACTGTGCAAGCAGAATCGAAGATACGTAATAATCGTAGAAAATATTAGCGGTATTTCGCAATTGCCTTTGTTTCGATTTTTAAATCATTTTCACAGTTAAAGCCTTCAGTGTGTTCAATCTGCGCTCCTTGTGTATATGGGATGTGTGGCAAAAGTGTAATCGCTCGGACAATACACTTTATATTAATAATAATAAAACAATAATAATAATAATAATAATAATAATCCTGAGAATATTTGAGAGAAAATTAAGAGACTGGGTCTTGGAGAGCATCTTTATAAGGTTCTGCAGAAGGTGATATTGCTTGCAACTGCTCACGACGTGTGGAAACTCCTTCGGAAATGAGGATGTGTCGCGTTTATATATACATAAACATAAAATGAGCGCAAAATAGTCTATAGAACCCATATCCAGGGTCAGTTTCAATTTTTATACGTTTATATATACAGTGTGGAACACGCTTATGGCATAAAATCATCATTCAGCAAAAAAAGTTTTTGTGGAAAACGCTGAGACACGTGAAGTTTAATTTGTCGAACATTATCTTACAATCATAGTTAAAAAAAATACACTCCCACCATTTTACCCCCACTACATTACCCATTAAAAAAATAGCAGCCCTACATTTTTTCATCACAATTCGATGGATCACATTTTCTGAATGCGGAGATACCCCATATGTATGGTATAATATTACAGTTTTCAATACAGGGTAGAAAGGTAATACCGGAATATAAAAACTAAACAGTTTACCCTGAAATTCAAATTTCGAAAATAAACTTAATAAAAACGTTCCTTTCTTATAATAAATGTTCAAAATGTTCTCCATTCACTTGCACATAACGAAATAATCTGATCTGGAACTCTTCCCTAACTCTGTTCAACACGCAAGGCGGTACGTTCCTAATTTCTGTTGTTATTTTCATTTTCAAATCCTCCAGATCAGCAGGATGCATTTTATACACTCTGTTTTTAAGGTATCCCCATAAAAAGAAATCAAGAGGTGTAAGATCTGGCGATCTGGCGGGTCATTCTACGAAACCTCTTTGTCCAATCAATCTTTGTGGAAAGACTTCCTGTAAATATTCCGCATTTGAAGAGCAAAGTGGAGTGGTGCACCGTCTTGTTGAAACCATATCCTTTCAAGGGGAACATTAGGTTCTATTACATTTGGATACAATTCTGCTAACATTGAGCCAACCTGTTCTCTTAGCATTTCTAAATATCTTAGACCGTTTAGATTTTTTATAAAAACAGATCCAACTACGTGATCACAAATGATACCAGCCCAAACGTTCAACTTCTGAGGATGCCGAGTGTGTGTTTATCGCATCCAGTGGGGGTTTTCGGCAGCCCAGTATCTGCAATTTTGCCTGTTTACATTGCTATTCAAAAGAAATGTTGCGTCATCGGAAAACAGAACGTCAGCAGAAGAAACAGCATTTCTATGTAACAAGTCCAGCAGTTATTCATAAAATTGCAGTCTTCTATCAGAATCACCGTCAATCAACTCTTGAACGTGTTGTAGGGATGCATTTTTGCGTTTTTGAGACACCTTAAAACTGTTGATTGACTAAGATCATTTTCACGTGCAACTTGACAGGTAGAAGTTGTTGGTTCTTTTTAAAAAGCCAATAAAATGTCGACTTTTACATCTTCTTCAACAAATTTGCGTCTCCTAGGCAGTGGTTTAACGTGTCCATAATCACGAAATTGTGAATGTATCTTAGACACAGTTCCCTGGGTTAGTGGGGGCAAATCTGAATGTTTTTCATCAAATAGGTTAACAACTTGTGCCTGTGTTCTACACATATCACCATACCCAATTATCATTAATATTTCTGTTCGCAGAGTTTCAGTTAAGTATCGCATTATAAGACAAAAAATTTATTGACATTATCACAACAAAATTACGACGAATTTATTAGGAGACCGCGCACTCAACACAATACACCACAAAATTAAACAGAACTGTTAAATTTCACCTTTCACACTGCAAAAATTGGTAGTTAATAAGAAACAATTAATGATCCCAAGTACGTTTTAGATAAAAGACAATATAAGAAATTTAAGACAAGAGTCAGTGAAGAATTCCAGATCAGATTATTTCCTTGTGTGCAAGTGAATGGAGAACATTTGGAACATTTATTAAAATAAGTTGTTATACTATGTAGGTATGGTTTTCTTTTAGTAGGATAATGGTCTTCTTCTATAAATTTTTGCCTTGACGGTGCCAAAACTTTTGTAATTTTCTATTATTCGCCGTACACTGTTTTCCGACGGTTCCTGTTTATCTGGATATGTATCAGCAAATATCTGGCTAAAACTTTGTTACGTTCCCCATAGATAATAAACAAATTAAAATAATCCACCTGTGTATAATTTAATCGCACCAACATGATTATTAGTAATAAGTATTTGTCAAATGACAACAAATAGTGATGTTTCTGTAGTGCTGCTAGTTTTCTTTTAACGTGCGTCGCCGTCATGGCTAACTAACAACAAAACTTAAAGCCGTATAACATTTTTACAATATAAAAATGTTAAATTGCCAATATTTCGAAAACTACAAATTTTCGGCATAGATAACCTTATTTATACAAAGTTACCCTCTTTTTTAATGCTGAATAAGATAAAATAATAAAAATAGGGGGTTTCCATTAAAAAAAACTCAGAATTTTTCACATAAATTTTCGATGTGAGTTTTTGATCATACTGTATTTATTTATTATCAAAATAACATCACAGACCACTAAAGTAGATCCCCTTCTACAAGAAAATCAAATCCAATGAAATGATTTTTTCAAATCAATTTTCAATGTGAGTTTTTGATTACCCTGTATTTATTTATTATCAAAATAACATCACAGACCACTAAAGTAGATCCCCTTCTACAAGAAAATCAAATCCAATTAAATGATTTTTTCAAATCAATTTTCAATGTGAGTGTTTGATTACCCTGTATTTATTTATTATCAAAATAACATCACAGGCCACTAAAGTAGATGCCCTTCTACAAGAAAATCAAATCCAATTAAATGATTTTTTCAAATCAATTTTCAATGTGAGTTTTTGATTACCCTGTATTTATTTATTATCAAAATAACATCACAGACCACTAAAGTAGATCCCCTTCTACAAGAAAATCAAATCCAATGAAATGATTTTTTCAAATCAATTTTCAATGTGAGTTTTTGATCACCCTGTATTTATTTATTATCAAAGTAACATCACAGGCCACTAAAGTAGATCCCCTTCTACAAGAAAATCAAATCCAATGAAATGTTTTTTAAAAATCAATTTTCAATGTGAGTGTTTGATTACCCTGTATTTATTTATTATCAAAACAACATCACAGGCCACTAAAGTAGATCCCCTTCTACAAGAAAATCAAATCCAATTAAATGATTTTTTCAAATCAATTTTCAATGTGAGTGTTTGATTACCCTGTATTTATTTATTATCAAAATAACATCACAGGCCACTAAAGTAGATGCCCTTCTACAAGAAAATCAAATCCAGTGAAATGATAAATGCTTTCTTATAGGAGGAACTGGCAGTTATGTTGAAGCCTGCAAACTTAATTTTTGACATAAAAATAGAGATATTTCAAAAACGGCTGGACTCAGGTATATGACTTTATGCATGAAATGTGTCTAACAATTTGCGTACTATCTAAAAATGCAAGAATATATAGGCTGTCCTATTTAAAATAAGCAAATTAAGATCAACACCCTGTATAACCGGAAGCGCCACCATCTTGTAAATGTTTTAGCCGAGCTGTCCCTATCCACTTCAATAAGCTGGAAAATTTTCAACATTTTTAAAAGTCTAGTTTCCGAGAAATCGATCGCGGGCGTTAGTCGTGGGACACCTATATATATATATATATATATATATATATATATATATATATATATATATATATATATATATATATATATATATATATGGAGAGTGCCCATTATCAGCTGGACAGAGTGGAGCAGCAGTTACGGGCCAACAATGTGAGAATATATGGAGTTCCAGAGGTTGAGGGCGAAGAGCTGCCTGATTCTGTTGTTGGACTGTGCCATCAAAGGCTGGGGATGGCTGGGTTCAACAGGGGCGACATTGAGGCGTGTTACCGTCTACCAGTGGGAAGAGATGGGAGTGGACCTATCCTGGTCAAATTTTGCGGAAGGCGTGTCAAGGAGGATGTTTTCAGAAATAAGAGCAAGTTGAAGGGCACTAGTATTGTGATTAAGGAAGATTTAACATCGCACAGATTTTCTGCATGTAGAGAAGTCATGGTGAAGTATGGCGCCAGGAATGTGTGGACTAATGGTGGTACCATTTTTTATAGAGAAAATGATGTGGTAAGAAAATGGAAGTTTGATAATATGTATTAACTTGTAATGTGTGCGTTGTGTTGGTGACTGGTCCGTGGGCTCACCTTAACATGTGAATACATTGACCTGAACTGAAACAGAAGTAATCTGTAGACGCACGGCTGTTATCTTGAATTTATTTAGGTGTGTTTTTGCATAGGCATTGTTTTATATTATCTTGATAACTTTTGTGGAATTTACAGTTTTTGTTTGTATAATATTTTTGTTTACTTTTGCTTTTGTTTATTTACTTTAGGTTTTTTGGATGCTGGCATAGCGTGGGGTGATATCGGTTGTAGACTAATATTGATTTGTACGTTCTTAAATACTTTATTTTTTTGAGTGGCGTACTTGTAGACATTAAACTCGAAATTTTATATTGTTTAACGGTTACTTTGGATATTATATTACTTTATCGGCATCTTTTAAATTGTTAAATTTTGGTGTTAATATTTGTGTATAATAAGGCACTTTTAATCATATACATTCTTATCTTTTCTTCTCACATTTTCTTTTTGTTTGCTATACAGGGCCTGTATGATTATCACTTTGAGAACTATAGTACGTGTATTTTGACTGATGTGATTTGACTGGTCAATAATAAATTGTTTTCTTTTTGGGGATACAGCTTGCGATGAATCTTAAAAAATTAAAAATTGCAGAGTTGAATGTGCGATCATTGCGGCCGCATTTGGAAGAGGTGGAGCGACTTATAGGGGATGAGGATATTGATATATTGTGTGTCACCGAAACGTGGTTGTACTCTGAGACACCGACCGCTGTTCTGAATGTGCATGGATTTCGTTTGGTGAGGGGGGATTACGATAGGAGAGGCTCCGGTGTTGCTATTTATGTAAGGGATCACATAAAATACAATTTGATCTCTACAACGAGCAGTATAGAGCAGGTATGTGTATGCCTGAATATAAACGATAAAAGAATTTTTCTTGCGGCCTTGTATCGTAAACATCAATTGAATTACAAAATCTTCATTGATGAACTTGAAAATTTAATTGGAAATGCGCTGCTGCTTACTGATGACATCATCATTTGCGGCGATACGAACATTGATTTACTAAAAGATGATTCCATGAGCCGGGCGTATAATGTTTCGCTGAAGGAAATTGGTTTCAGACAAATGATAGAGGATCCAACGCGAAAGGGGGCATTACTGGATCACATTTTGGTATCAGACAGTGGTATTGTAGTGGCATCAGGTGTTGCGCTGACTGAGATATCGGATCATGATATGGTATATTGTATATTAGACGTGAGAAAGGCTGCTAGGAAGCCAGTTATCGTGACAAGCCGTGATTACAGGCATTTTAATAATGACTTATTTATGATGGATCCAATTTTCACTGATCTCGATGGCATTTACCACACGAGTGATATTGATCAAAAAATTGCAATATTTACCAGCACTATTACTGGACTATTTGACAAGCATGCCCCTTATAAAGTTAAGAAAATCACGAGGACACCGCAGCCTTGGATAACGGATAATGTAAAAATGCTTATGTCGCTGAGGGATAATGCTAAAGTAAAATATCGTGGGTCCCTGGCTGTGGGGGACTGGAATTACTACAAGGCTCTGAGAAATTTTACCAGCGCTACTATACTTAGAGAAAAAAAGGCATACTTTGAATATTCACTGAAAGGTAAAAATATGCGTGATTTATATAGGGAATTAAATAGACTGAATATTAAAGGTACAGGGACTAGGGTGGGCATTCCTGATAGCTTGAGTGACGTAGATAAGTTAAATGATTATTTTGTGAATAGTGTTCCTGTGGGTTCTATAAATGATAATTATAAGAGATATTATGCACATATGAAAAGTCCAGCTGATTTTCAATTTGTTCTGGCAGACACAGAAACCATATCTAAATGTTTAGATAAAATCAAAAGTAATGCAAGTGGTATTGATAATATAAGTCTTCAAATGTTAAAAACATGTGCACCACGTATTACTCTATACAAAGCTAATATAATTAATTCCTGTATTTTAGCTGGGTATTTTCCAGACATGTGGAAGTGTGCTAGAGTGACGCCTCTGTCGAAGGTTAATGAGCCCACAGAGTTCAAGGATTTGAGGTCAGTTAGTCTGCTGCCAATATTATCAAAGATTTTTGAAAAGGTCCTTTGCCTGCAGCTGAGACAATACCTTGATGAAAATAAGATTTTGCCGGATGTGCAGTCTGGTTTCAGGCCAAATTTTAGCTGTACAACAGCCCTCTGCAAGGTCAATGATGACATTCTTCAAGCCTGCAATGATGGCAAGTTTACTGTATTGATTCTTTTGGATTATACAAGGGCATTTGACACCATAAGGCACGATGTTCTGGTAGACATATTGCGTTATATTGGTATTGGCAGCGAATCCGTTGGGCTTCTGTCTAGTTACCTCACTGGTAGGTCACAGCATGTAGAGTTGCGTGGCAATGTTTCCGCTGCAATTGGGGTGAGTAGAGGTGTACCCCAGGGTTCAATCCTTGGCCCGCTTTTGTTTACCCTTTATACGCATATTTTTCCAACATTTATAAAAAGCTGTACAATACATATGTATGCGGACGACACGCAGCTCTATTATTCATTTCCAAGGTCACGACTCGGTGAGGCACTCAGCAAGATAAATGATGATTTGAGGATTGTGAGTGAACTATCGTTGGATCACTCACTGCATTTGAATGCAAAAAAGTCTGCAGCAATTGTTTTTGGTCATAAATCAGGTATTGATATTATAAAGCCGCATATAATGTTGAGTGTCAATGGGGAGCCGATACCTCTGCTTGAAGAAGTTACGAATCTTGGCCTCACCATGGACGCTACTTTCAGATATCGGAGACACGTTTCCAAATGTTTACAGCGAGGATATGGTGGTTTAAAGCTACTGTACCCACATAGATCGTATCTTTCGCGTGGACTGAAAACTGTGCTATGTGATTCACTGGTCCTATCGCAGCTGGAGTATTGCTCGCAGGTGTACTATCCGTGTCTTGATGCCGAGTATATGAGTAGAATACAAAAGTTGCAAAACTCGTGCTTGCGGTTCATTTATGGGGTGCGTAAGTATGATCACATATCGCGTGAGCTTAGGGACAGTGGCTGGTTGAACATGAATAACAGAATGACACTACGTAGAGCCTGCTTTTACCATTCTATAATTCAGTCAGGGTTGCCTCGGTACTTGTGCAGAAGAATAAGATACCGCACGGATGTGCATAATGTGAACATACGAAAGAAGGATTTATTGTCCGTGCCTAAGCATAAATTGAATATTTACAGGCGATCCTTTTCATACGATGTTTGTAGCGTGTACAATAATATACCAGAAGACATGAAAAAGTTATCGGTGCGATCCTTCAGGAAGGCAATGACTGGTTATTTGCATGGTAGGCAGTGATGAATGAGCGTGTATGTTTTTTTGTGTGTGTAAAACGTAAAACAGGTGCCCTGCCTTTTTCTCTTTCTTTTTCTTTTTGCTATCATTCTCATGTTCTTTCCCTTTTCCAGGATACTTTTCCGTCCCACAGCCGAGTTTATTATTTGCTCACTAGATGAGGTGCTGATGAGTGTTCATTGTTTTTGGCCTTGACTGATGTCTCCCATTGCGGTGTGCCAGTATATGTATATAGTATATAGTGGATAGTGTGTATGCTGGGGTTAAGTGGTAGAGCAGAGCACACGCTTATGTGTTGCACTGAACTTCGCCCCTGTACTACATTGTAGGTTATATTCTTGATGTGAATTTTGTATAGTTTAGTTTGGTTGTAGTACAAATAAAGACATTATTATTATTATTATTATTATTATTATTATATATATATATATATATATATATATATATATATATATATATATATATATACAGTGTGTCCACGGATTGAGTGTGGGTAAGGTATAAGTGACAAAAATTTTTTGAATTAGATTATGATATTCTGGGAATCACTCCTGCTTTGTCTTAAACTAAGATGTTGAGGAAATGAACAAAATCATTTAATATCCAGGGTGGTTTAGAACTGATTTAATTAAATGTGTTAAGAGTAAACTACCTTCGTTTATAAAGATAGCGCAAAAAGTTATTAACAAAACTTGTTTATAATTAAAATTTATGACAGGCTCTCAATTTTTAGCCAGATCAGCCTACTTTGAATTTTCAAGTAAATTATTAACATTTTTTTCCTATCAACATGGATCTTTTTGCCTGTGGTTTTCTGAACGCAGGTGCGCAAAGTAAGTAACCATGCAATGTTAAATAATAGTTTGCCACCAACCGATACACATAACTAAGCCCGTTTAGGAAATGCTTTGTAGGCATTTTGAATATGTTGAATTGGAATACCGTCAATTACCTCTCTCAACCTCAGTTGCAACAAATCAAGATCGTTGTTTAACCCATTTGTGCCCACGGTAGTTTTTTTTTTCGAAAAATACTACAAAATTAACATTTTTGTAATGAATCGTATTAGTACAACATAGAAAATTTTTTTTTTTTTAATTTCGAAAATATCATGGGAAAAAAACTGGCGTACTCATTTGAGTACAGCGGGCACAATTGGTAGCTATGATTGCTAAAAGTTCAAATGTATTAAAATCACATTTTTAACCAATAAGAAAAATTAAAACACAATATCAGATGCAAAAACGTTATAATATCAAACTTACATAGAATAATATATAAAAAAATAATAATATATAAAAAGACGTTGCCACTAGCGGTTGCTGTGAAATTGAATGAAGCATTCTCTCTCAATACACAAAGTAACATTACATTTTATACACCTCCAGCGTGCTCTGAGATGACATTGCCTGCAGCGTAATTGTTTTCCAAGTTTTTCAGGGAAATGACCACCTTCATCTTGTACGATACTGCGGGGAACAGAGGCAGACGGTCTTGTTTTAGAATAAGTAGCCTTTCTGAAACAGCTTAGATAATGACGTGTGACACTTCGAATGAATGACAGCAGATCAACGTTCTTATTGGCACTGTTGAGTATGTGAATTCTCCAAGCATTTACAAGAGTGAGATTTACCATATGGGTAAAAATTGCCCACCACCATTTTTTTCCCTGGATAGAGATCCTATAATTGTTAACACCTTGATCGAGAAGGTCTACCCCTCCCATTGATAGGTTGTATTTACGAAACAACTGTGGCTGGGGGACATCTATTTTCTCTTTTTTCACCGAAGACCAACGTTTGACCCTTGATTGTGGTTCGATATTGTCGTAATTCGTTGCCATGGTGACGATATTATTATCTTTCCATTTGACAAATAGTAGAGAGTTAGTTGTGTCGAACATATATTGAAAATGTCCTCGTTCTTTATTGTTCATATCGTTTTTAGGTGGCAACGGGCATTTTTTTGTCCTATTCTCCCTAACTGTTCCTGTTGCTCTAAATCCTTTCTCTCGTAACATTTTCAATAAGCTATGGCTTGTAAAATAATTATCAAAAAATACGGCGTGGTCCGATGGTTGAGCAACACATTCTAAGAGTTCTAAGACAACTTTAGATCCAAGAGGTAATGTAGACTTCGTTTGGTTTTCAGTTGAGATTCTGGATGGTTTTGCCCCGCAGTAAACGTCAAAATTATAACAATACCCAGTTGAGCTGCAAAGCATCCATTCTTTATACCCAAATCTCACTGGTTTTCCTCTAATGAACTGCTTTGCAGAATGGTGTCCGAAGTATTTCACCATTGCCTCGTCTATGGAAAGGTCAGGGTGGAAAATTCCCCACTGTTGGAAGTTTTTATTCAGCATCGTTATCAGAGGTCTTAGTTTGAACATTTTATCGTTTTTATCCAGTTTCGAATTGTCGGCAAAATGCAGATACTTTTTCATTTCATAATAACGATTTCGGGACATAGCTTTGGATACACAGGGTACTGCTAGATCATCATCTAAATTCCAGAATAAACGTTCCCTAGGTAGTTTGTGATATCCACTAAACATCAAAATACCTAAGAAGACCTTGATCTCATCCTCAGTGATCGAAAATGTGTGGTCATTTTTTTGGGCTGCATAGACCATCGACTGCTCTGCAATATGCTTGAAAATTTCTCTATCGAAGAGTCTCTCGAACGTCTGTATGGGAGTTTCATTATATGTACACTCTTTCAGATAATTCAAACGATCAATATATCCATTAGTTTCGGTCATTTCCAGGTTGCCTATATCTTCACTCCACATAATAGGCTCAGGTTCTTTGTCGGTTTTGGTTTTTTTTCTTGGATTTGAAAAATCCTGAACAGCTCCAGTCGCAAGTTCAGACAATGGAATATCGTCATCGTCACTGTCATAACGGACTTCAACTTCCCCAGGTACATCAGTCGGAAAATGTGACGTATCACATTCATCTTCGTCGATATTTTCTTCATCGGTTTGGGTGTCCACATCTGGAGGAATAAGAACAATGTCTGCACGTTCGTGACTTGAACTGGCAACATCGTCAAGCGCACTTTCAAGTCTTTTGTGACGCCTACCATAGAAAGATATAGCACTTATTGATGAAAAGTCCTCAGCATTCATCATATCAATCGACCTGCAACAAAACTAATTATAATAATTTTTGACCACGTGTGTGCCCAGTGTACTCATATGAGTACATCAACCTAGCATGCTACTGTGCAACTAAGTGAAGTAAAATGTAACTCTGCAATATAGCTATTACCCTTGAATACATACCTGACAATGTGTCTATGATAACAGAATCCTAAATAAATGGATTTTTTCAACAGAAATTTGAGCACAAACGACCTCAAAACACTTGCAACTTTGTTCACAAAATCAGCTGTTGTCTTGTCAATTACCAACAGCGCCCTCTTCCGCCAAAACTACATAAGTTGACTTCTTGAATATACTAGATGCCTACCATGTGGAATTTATTTACATTTTAAGCGCTAGATGTCACTTGTGATACAATTTGTGAGCTGTACCCATGCGAGTACAATGGGAACAAATGGGTTAATGGAGCCGCGTAGACTTTTTGTTTGAGATAGCCCAATAAATGAAAGTCCATTAAGGTAAGATCGGGACTTCTGGGAGGCCAAGGTATTGGCCCATATCGACCAATCCACCGCCCAGGAAATTCGCGATCTAACCACTCTCGAACGATTCCTGTTGCATGTGCTGGGTGGCCGTCATGCTGAAAGTATGCTGTTTGTCTATCTTCTAGTGATGCAAATGGTCTTGAAGAATATTTTCCAGCATTTCCAGATAACTGTACAGGTTCATATTCCGCTCAAAAAATATGGCCCAATTATCCCAGTGTAAGAAACAGCACACCACACATTTACTTTCTTATGGCATTGTCTTCTGCAATTAACTCGATAATTGGGATTCTCCATAGACGAATGCCGTACATTTTGGTAATTTATCACCCCACTAGTGGTGAAAGTGGATTCGTCCGAAAAAATAATACTTCTGCCAAAATTGTGATTTTGTAGATATTGCTCGCTGTACCATAAACAAAAATCTAATCGTATTGACTCGTCATGTTCTTCCAAAGTGTGTATAAGTTTTGCTTTGAACGGTTTCACCTTGTTGGTACGATAAATTTGTTGCAAATGCGATTTGCTAATATTGCCAATTTCTAATGTCCTTCTTCTTATAATGATAATTTCGGAAAACGCCTAACAGAATCCATAGCTAATGCAGCTGCAGCATTGTCTTCTTCATTTAGTGTCTTCTTAACATTTAAAACACTCCCAGTACGCATAAATTTTGTAACAACTTTTTTTACACCAGTAGCGGAAACCGGATAATTTAGCCAGCGTTAAAGGAATTTTCTTATCACTCCCTGATAAGAATGTTCTTCACCCAAACCATAGCACTGCACAATAAACACTTTTTGTTCTGTTGTTAACATTTTTAAATACAGAAGCTTGCCGTTCGTGACAAATAAAATTGATGTTTAAATTTTCCAAATAAGTAGTATCCCGGAAAACGAACAAGGCAGAGCTCAAGTAGCCATGCAACTCGCCAATTATTGCTTCGAATGTCCAATTGTGCGTTTACTTTACTTCTTTTATTGGCTGAGATGATTGCAAACCTATCCCAAGTTTAATTATGGTAAAGACTATTTTTAATACAGTTTCAAGTATTTTTTAAAGTACACCTAATCACAGAAGCCGTCGAACGTCATTTAAATAAAGTCGCAGCTAAAAAAAAATCATAGTATGATCTATTTAAAAATTGAGAGCCTGTCATAAATTTTAATTCTAAACAATTTTTGTTAATAACTTTTTGCGGTATCTTCATAAACGAAGGTAGTTTACTCCTAATACATTTCATTACATCAGTTATAAACCAGCCTGTATATTAATTGTTTTATTCATTTTCTCAACATCTCAGATTAAGACAAAGCAGGAGCGATTCCCATAATATCAGATTCTAATTCGAAATTTTTTTGTCACTTATATCTTACCACACTCAATCCGTGGACACACTGTATATATATATATATATATATATATATATATATATATATATATATATATATATATATATATATATATATAATTTTTTCAAGAAATTTCTCTTAAAACAGTTTTACTCAATTATCTCGGAAACAGTTTTTTGGAAATTAAACCCTTTGTAACTTATAGTTTTCACTTTATGTTGGACACAACTGTTGCAAATAATAAAAATAACTAATAGCCTGACGCTTTCTCGCATTCCCTACTAAAAAATGTCACAGGCTTTGTCAAATGACCACTAAATCATCTAAAAACCTATTTCAACCCACAAATCTACCTAATAGATCAATTAATTGAAATATCACCAACGCTAATGTCGTTATCATTTTGTGCTTAACTCACAGGATAGACATAATAGTAAATAGTCCCAGATCAGAGAAAACAAAAAGCAAAAGACTTTTGAGACAAGTTATTGGTCTGGCTGTGCGTGTATACCTTGTATCGGAAATATAAATAACGTACAACCTACAAGCTATTCCGTCTATCTTTGTGGTCGTTCGTTCGTTCATTATTTTGTAGTTGCAGGTCAACGACATGCCTAGTTACCTGTACTTATTACATCGTTGCCAGCCTATTGATTTTATAATTAGATTTAGGGTTCCTTTTGTTGTTGTAGCCGTTAAGTTTTGGGATACATATATGCCCGGTTTCACAAAGCTTGACATTTAACAGCCGGTTAGTTAATCAAGGCTTCAGACGACCAATCACAGACCATGATTCGGGTTTCTGTCACGACAATCAAATATTTTGTAGTTGTGATTGGTCGTCTGAAGCCTTGATTACCTAACCTACCGTTAAATGTTTGATCACGCTTTGTGAGACTGGGCATAAGTAGCTTATATCCAGCGTAGTAAAAAAATAACGGTTATTGGCATCAAAATATTACGATTTAACGAAACTTACCTAAGTCCAAGGGTCCAAGTAACAGAAATATACGAGGGTTGGTCAATAAGTACCAGTGTCTGGAGACAGATGGCGTTGCTGCGAAAAGTTGGCGCTACCGTCGTGTCAAACGACATGTTACGTTCGTGTTAGTATATTTTATTTAAAAAAAATCACTACTGAAGAGATCGCGATTTTTGAATTTTGAAAAAAATTTCTTCAAATGAGCGCGATTCGATTCAGGACCCCTGAAACCCAAATCCGAGGCCGGTTTCAGACCTTAAATGTTTATATTAATATATATATATATATATATATATATATATATATATATATATATATATATATATATATATATATATATATATATATATATATATATATTGTCACGGCTAAAAAACTGCATTTAAAAAGAGGAATGTAAATGTTTCCGTCTTGTTGTGTTATATATGTGTATATATAAAAAAAGATTTTAAAAGAACATACGATTGTGCATTTCCAAACCTTTTTCTTAAATAAATTTCTAATTTTGAGTTCATAAAATATATGCCACGAACACAAAATCACTTTAAATCATGCAAATACCTTTTGAATAAATTTAATCTACATTTTCTGTTGTTTACATTTTTGAAAATCCGACAGTGACATATTTGTCATACCTAATTTCATGCCAGACTTTAGGGGGGGGGGTATTTTCCATCTTTTTCAATGTTAAGTTCTTTTCCACTCATTAAAAATGTTGAAAGTTTTAAATATTTAAATCATGTAAAATTCAGAACATTTTTATCTCACCTATTCACTTATAAGTACAAAAAAATAAATAAAATTAAATTCTGTTTCCTTAGAACTTAACATTTAATTCCATTTCATTCTTTTCACTGGTGATTTCTTCTGTAATAGTGCAAGTGCTTTGTTAGACCATTTTTATGGTCTCGATTTAGATCGGATTAAGCTCTTGTCTATTTAGTTAAATTCCAGACCGGTTTTTGGTTGGAATATCCTTTGTTGGGATTAATCGAAGAAACACTTGAAAATACAGAGCCTAGTAAGCTACGGGTAAGTCATTATCATTTTAAATTTCTTGTAAGCATACATTTAATACTGGATATTGTATTTTAGGGCTCTTTCGTTACCTCATTCATTCACTCCGTCCTTCTTTTGACTTTATACAGTTTATGTAAACTACCCGGAAGAATCTGTTATTGAGTTTGGTATGTCTTCTTGGTTGGGAATTATACTAAAAACTGCCGTAGATCACTGACACAGTGTCCAAGTGACCAACTCCATCTAAAGTAATCTGTCTACAAGGACCATCCTCCACAGTTTACCTTCAGAAAATTACACCCCAATGTTCTGTGCACCCAAGTGACATCATTTCAATCATTCGTTTACCTTGTATTTAATAACCTGTTGATTTGAAAACATTTTAACATATTATACTTATTTTGCATAAATCTGATAATAATATAAAGAATTATTCTAGTTATCTTGAATGTAAACCTTCGCAGTCTGCTAACGGGTAACACTTTTTTCTTTTTTGTATATATGTTATTTAATATCTAATTTGAAACTGAATAAAAAAAAAGAGGCAAGAAAATTTTAATAACTTACAATGCTATTTACAAGTTATTATTCATCAGTTATCAAATTATACGTTTTAAAAAAAATCACGTTGTCTTTGTAATACTTTAATTAACACCTTTTTCTTTTGACGAAATTCCCCTTAAATAATAGTTTGCTGCAAAACCCAACCCAAGTGTTTAATCATTTTCGTAACTAACTGTTTTAGACCTTTATTTATTAAACATAAATCAAAAGATAAAGATAACCTATGATATATCCTCGCTGTCACTGTCACCTGACGTGTTCGACACTTGAACAGTAATAATAGTAATAATTATAATATAAATATTATGACTGACGAAGAGCCATAGAGAGTCTCTCGTCGATGGATAGTTGTTCGTTTCTCTGCGGTTGATTTGTTGATCCTTCCCGCTTATTTGTCTACGTTAAAAAAAAAACGTAGCAACTTTCTTTTTTACTTTTGTATATATGTTATTTAATATCTAATTTAAAACTAAATAAAAAAAGTTCGGGACGCAGCAAGTGCGTTATGGTAGTGAATTTTCATTAAAATGTTTTTAATAGCAAATATGTGTTTTTTTTTTCAGAAAGCAGGCATCAAAATTGATTACCAGTATAACATATATAGTAAAAACAATGTGCCACGTTTCATCAAGATAACTTGATTGTATGAAAACGTACAGAAATTTCCAAAAGTAAACTTAAAGTGTAACCGAAAAAATCCGTTTCTTGGTCAACCTTATAGGTTAATAGCAAATTGGCTTTTCAAATATGAAGCATTCAATCAAAATTCACAACCATAACGCACTTGCTGCCTTCAGAATTTCTTAACTTACAAACATGCATTATATTTCGATGGAAAATGCAAAAACATAAGGCGTTTTCGACTAATTTTTTTAAATTTGTATCACCAACGGCTTATGGGCCACCCCGTGATTGTCGCAATAATTGTTTAAGATGTAGCTCAAAACACCGTATAATTAATGTATACAATATTTTTTCATATCTTGTATAATAACGGATATGTTGGGCTTTATTGATTTTTTACGAAAATTCGACAAAAATTATATACCATTAAACGATAGCTAGGGCTACTGCCAAGCATCAGAGAAAGGGTCTATTTGAAATGAATTTTCTGGAAATATTTTAGTAAAATGAAGGACAATGACGGTTGAAACTAAGACTTCGGTGTTTGTAAAACATTCTTCTTGAGACATTTTCTTTCCATAGCCCGTATTAGATTCAAGTTATTTGCCTAAATGTTGCGAATTTTGACGTTTTAAATTGTCACTTTGACGTTTTTAGGAAACCCCAAATTTATTTTTCTTTAAATGCCCATAACTTTTTTGTCTTTTGACCTACAGAGCTAAATTTTGGTAGGTAGCACACCTATAACGATATAAACCAGCTTACCAAATTTGGTTGCCTTTACTTTGTTAATTTTGGAGATATAAATTTTTTTCGAAAGAAAACACACAATTTTCCGGGAAAACCTCGGCGGATTTTCCTGGCTAACGAACTTATCCAAGCCATTTGCGAAAGGAAGGTACTCACCAATTTTGACGTTTAAAATTTTGATGTTTTGAGGAAGATCCAATTTTTTTTTAATGCCTGTAACTTTTTTCTCCTTTAACCTACAGAGCTAAATTTTGGTAGGTAACTTGCCTGTAATGATATAAACCCGCGTATGAAATTTGGTTGCCCTTACTTTGTTAACTTTGGAGATATAAATTTTTTTCAATTTTTTTCGAAAGAAAACACAAAAATTTCCGAGAAAACCTCGGCGGATTTTCCTGGCTAACGAACTTATCCAAGCCACTTGCGAAAGGAAGGTACTCGCCAAATTTTATCAAAATCGGTCCATTATTTTTTAAGTTATAGGTGTGACACATAAATATATATATATATATATATATATATATATATATATATATATATATATATATATATATATATATATATATATATATATATATATATAATTATAAAGTCTGAAACTGACCTCGGATTTGGGTTCCGGGGGTCCTAAATAGCGCTCATTTGAAGAAATTTTTTCAAAATTCAAAAGTCGGGATCTCCTCATTAGTGAATTTTTTTTAAGAAAATTCACTAAAAAGAGGCAAGAAACTTTTAATAACTTACTACTCAGTTATCAGATTATACGTTTAAAAAATCACTTTATCTTTGTAATACTTTAATTGACACCTTTTTCTTTTGATGAAATTCCCCTTGAATAATAGTTTGCTGCTGTTTTAGACCTTTATTTGTTAAACATAAATCAAAAGATAAAGATAACCTATGATATATCCTCGCTATCACTGTCACCTGACGTGTTCGACACTTGAACAGTAATAATAGTAATAATTATAATATAAATATTATGACTGACGAAGAGCCATAGAGAGTCTCTCGTCGATGGATAGTTGTTCGTTTCTCTGCGGTTGATTTGTTGATCCTTCCCGCTTATTTGTCTACGTTTCAAAAAACCGATTTTGATAACATGTGGTGAGTACCTTCCCTTCGCAAGTGGCTTGGACAAGTTCCTTATCCAGGAAAATCGGATTTGTTTTTCCCGGAAGTTTTTGTGTTTGATTTTGGAAATTTCTTATATCTCCGGAAGTAACGAAGCTATGGTAACCAAATTGGGTACGTGTGTTTATATAATAAAAAAACTTGCATAACGTCAAACTCGTCGCGTTCGAAACGTCAAAATTCACCTGTTCTAGATCAAGAACATAAAATAAATACGGTTATGTAGTACAAATGTCATTAGAAGTTAGAAATCCTTAAGGTTCAGCATCAATCATCCTTGTTCTTGATTTTATTAAAATATTTGCAGATAATTAATCTGAAATAGACCCTTTATGTGATGCTTTGACAATAGTTTTAGTTATAGAGTTTATTCATTTAATTCTCACAACTGAGCAGATTACGTTATTATTTAGCGTTTTTTCCAATTGGGAAAAGTGGTTTTTTTTATGGCGAGGCGGTGTGGTCGGTTGGTGGCCAGGCATGGTTGGTAAGAGAACCCCCTTTCTATGGACTTCTGTAAGGCGAGTTTTTACAGTTTGTATTTAAGCTCCTGCAATTGTTTACACAGAATATCAAATTCGCTTTAGGTCCCTTCACTATATTGTGGAGTTGAGATCACAGCATTTGTGTGATGGTTAATGCATAAAGGGGTTCCTCTAAGCATCTTTTTAATTATTTTTTTAAACCACCATTACGCTAATCTGGAAATTTACATATAAACATTATTAATAGTTGGGTTTAATAAACTGTTTAACATACACTATGTATATATGTAGCTTGATTATTTGTCGCAATTAAATCTTTAGACTAAAAATATAATAATAATAATAATAATAATAATAATAAGAGGTCTTTATTAGGGCGAAGTTAATTTTACAATTTTCTTCCACTTAACCCTTAAAAGATAACTTAAAATGTAGGAATTACAAAATAAACAAATTATAAAATAAACAAATCATAAATGCCTTAGTATCCAAAACAACAAAACAATATAACAACAAAACATTGACAATTGTGCGCCTTAAATTTAGCTGAAAGAAAGGAATTCCTAAATATGAATATGATTTATTATAACTACACTACGCAAACTGACTATTTTTATAAAAATCTGTAACATATCTCCGAAACCCTGGCAGAGAACATAAAGTATGTTTAAAAGGTATTTTATTATACAGATGTGGTGCAACATAGGAAAAAGACCCCCGATATTGGCTCGTATAATATTTAGGTATGGCAAACAAGTGATCGAGTCTTGTATTGAGCGAATGTATTTGTCTCCGAAAACAGAGCTTCTGATGTAGGTAATCAGGCCCCGCCCCGAGGACAATCTTGTGAGTCAAGCAAAGAAGATGTACTTTCCAGCGATTCTTCATATTCAGCCAATCTAGTTCTTTTAACTTATAGGAAACACGATCTGTTCTTTTTAGATTAAAGATGAACCGTAAACATGACTTCTGAACCTTTTCTATTCTTTGCCGATCCCAACTGTCAAGGGCAGGTCCATACACAACATCAGCATGGTTAAAGCGCGAGAGAATCATCGAGTTTACCAAGAGAGCTTTTACTTTCACTGGAAGGCAATTTCGGTGGCTATAAAAAGATTTCAATAGGCCAAAGCTAGCTCTACGAAGATTAGTGACGTGATCAGAAAATTTTAAATTGTTATCTATTATGAGACCAAGATTCCTTGCAGATTGTTTTGCTTCCAAGCGACTCCCATCTATCAAAATATCAATATTTTGAGAACAAACCCTATTCCTACTGACTTTCCTGCCAAAATAAAGTACGCAACACTTATTGACATTTATCGCAAGATCATGCTTCTTTGCTGTCCTGACTAACCTATCAAGGTCTGCATTTAAACTTATTATAGCGTCTAAGGCATTTTCGACAGGAAAGGATTTGTAAAGCTGGGTATCATCGGCATCGAAGTGTATTTTACTCGAGATAATTTGTTCTTGAAAATCAAACGTATAAATATTGAA